>JAHHUM010001246.1:0-44644 GCA_036173005.1 Crenichthys baileyi
GGGGGTTTCAGTAAAAACACATAATGCTGCATCCTCGATACTCTGGCTGGGTCCTTTGTAGGGCTTGGTGTTCATCCAACTTGTTTCCCAACGATCTCACATTGCCCATCATAATCGACGGAAGAGATGGTTTGAACTTCCTCCTTCTCTCTCTTCTCTTTGCTCCTGCTCTGCATCCACGGTGTCTCCTTTTCAACTCATCAGGGATTTGGTGTTGTAGTTGAAGTATTATTTGAGCTTTTGAGATATTAATCAGCTGCTCCCGGTTGTAAGAAACAACCCAGTTGCCATGGCAATGCATAATAACAAATGTCCAAAAGTAGAAAAGTATTAGGAAAAATCCTCCAAGCTGCACAGCATCCGACACCGGAGGGGACAGTCGTCCAAAAAAAAAATCAACTGTATCCACCACAAAAGGAAGAGTTCCCAAAAAAGAATCAATCAGAATCAAAAGTAACAGAGCTACTCCAACCTGCTGCCACCTTGAGCGGCACAATTCTGTATAATGTAAATAGTCATGAAATAAAGAGACTCGTTAAGTGAGAAAGTGTAAGTAAAACGTTTGACTGGTAGTGTAGTTTGTCAGTTGGAAAAACATGAGGAAATATGCAACCATTCTAAAGTCTATATGTTAATTCGTCAGATCAGTTAAGCATGGACTGTGTGTTAGTTCAGTGATACATCAGCAGCATAGATCCATATTTCTCTGCATCTTCTCTGTGTTATGACAGTGCTAATACGGGTTAAATAAATATTTGGGACATTTGTTTGCAATATAATGGAGACCAGGGCTTCCATTACCCATTGAAATGTTACTGATATTGTGTGATGTATGATTGAGTTAGAGACCAAATAAATTAGTTATTTGAGTTCTTTATTGTAGTTCTGTTTGGGATAATTTCAGGACACATTCTTGATAAGTAGAGGGACTGGCCATCCTCCCTGTATAAAGAGAATGCAGTTTAAATGTCCATTTGAGTTTCCTTAAATTTGTGTTGGTTTAACTTATTAGTTCAACAATATATCTGTTTAGTAGAATAAGCCCTATCTCAGGGAGCGAGAGAGATAACTAATTAGAAGTGAGATTAATTAAAAGTCTAGTTTTTTTTTGTTGTTTTATTTAACTTTTGCTGTAATACTACTGTAAACACATAACATCAGACAGTATGATTAGATATCAGGATAACTGATAATGTGTGAAATGCTGTCAACTATTTTAGTCTTTTCTCTCTTTCTGACAGTTCCGGAAAGTGATGCTACATTCTTCCCATTCCTCTTTTCTGACTATACTGAATTCCAGACTAGTTCCTCAGACAATAATCCAGAAGGATTCCTTTATCTCCACTGTATTTCTCCCACCACCTCTTCTGGCTTCCCTTTGTCTTCTTATCTGTCACTCTGCCTAAAGCCTTCTATATCCCTGGGAATGTGAAGATGTCTGGTCCTTTGCCACTTTTTGTCCTTATTTTCCACTCTTAATGAAAGAAAAAGTGCAACAGTTGTTGACAAGGGCACTCATTACATTAGTTACATGTATGTCTATGTAGGTTTCCAGATTGCAGATTAATGTATGTGAAGTCCTTGTTATGTACTTTGAACAAGGCAAGCATAACTAGGTAAGTGAGCCGTAAAACTCTGAAGTCTCTCTGCCAAATAAGATATAATTTCAGAACCATAAACAATCCGGTTTTGTGAAGGTTTGAGCCAAATGTTTTTAAAATGATAAAACACTATGATGGACTGGTCACCTTTACATAGATGTTCAGGTTGCCCAGTCTACAATGCTTTTAGCTGTATGTTCCTGGTCATTGTTCTGTTGGAGGAGCCAGGACAAATGACTGAGGGTGAGCCTTCTGTATGTTTCACACCAACATGCGTTGGTAGCCCTGAGACCTCATTATGCCCTGTACAGTTACAAGGTGAACATGAAAATGACTACTGATCGTACTCGTACTCGTCATCTTCCACTTCATCTGGGATCGGATGGCCAAGCTCCTCACCCTATCTCTAAGGGAGTGCCCGGCCACCCTACAGAAGGAGCTCATTTCAGCCGCTTGTATCCGGGATCTCGTTCTTTCGGTCATGAGCCAAAATTAATGGCCATAGGTGAGGGTAGGAACGTAGACTGACCGGTAAATCGAGAGCATCGCTTTTTGGCTTAGCTCTCTCTTCACCACAACGGACCGGCACAGCGTATAGCCGGCACAGCAACAGCCGCACCGATCTCCCGCTCCATTCTCCCCTCACTCGTGAACAAGACCCCAAGATACTTGAACTCCTCCACTTGAGGCAGGAACTCCCCTCCAACCTGAAGAGGACAAGTTACCCTTTTCTGGTCGAGAACCATGGCCTCGGACTTGGAGGAGCTGATCTTCATCCCAGCCGCTTCACACTCGGGTGCGAACCGCCCCAGCGCATGCTGTAGGTCTTGTCTAGAGGGGGCCAGCAGGACCACGTCATCTGCAAAAAGAAGAGACGAAATCCACTGGTCCCCAAACCAGACCCCCTCCGGCCCTTGGCTGCGTCTAGAAATCCTGTCCATAAAAGTTATGAACAGGACCGGTGACAAAGGGCAGCCCTGCCGGAGTCCAACATGCAGCGGGAACAGGTCCAACTTAGTGCCGGCAATGTGTGGAACAAACTCCTGCTCCGCTTGTACAGAGACCGGATGGCCCCTAATAAAGGGCCCCCGACTCCATACTCCTGGAGCACCACCCACAGGGCACAACAGGACACAGTCGAATTCCTTCTCCAGGTCCACAAAACACTGGACTGGTTGGGCAAACTCCCATGAAACCTCGAGTACCCTGCAGAGGTACTTGAGGGTTTGAGACCCAGCCAGTTGACCTTTGCTGCATGTCTTCCCCTCTCTCTCCACCCCATTTCCTGTAGGTCAACTGTCGGTCAAATGAAGGCCACAAGTGACATAAAAAAACAGATCTGAACCAGTTTAGAATCCGGACAATCTAAAAAACTCCAGTTTGACCTCATCACTCCGAAGAGTATTCTGCCAGAAACTTTGACATTTTTGTCAGTTGCATTGGGTTTAAGTTCTATTCTGGCTTCTTGTCTTTTTCTCTCAGAAGTGGAGTTCTTGCATGGAGCCCATTTTGACTAAAAATGCGACGGACGGTGTGATCAGGGATTAATGTACCATGAGATCAAAGTTCAGCTACATTTTAGACTGTTTCCTTGGCTTTTTTCGCCATTCACGCTATTCATAGGCTCAATTCAGGTTTGCATTTCCTCTTGCATCCATGTCCTGTTGGCTACAGTTACATGAACTGGATATTTTTTTATCATTTTGGCAACTGTAGACATAGAAACATGAGTTTGTTGGGAGATCTTTTAGAGTAATAACGATATCTACACCCACTGGCCTCTTTATTAGGTGCACCTGTTCAATTGTTTAACACAAATAGCAAATCAGTGCATTGAGGCATTTAGACATGCCGTAAATGTTGTGCTGAAAAACAAACCAAGCATGAAAATGGGGAAGATAGGGAATTTATGTGACTTTGAACAATGCATGGTTGGGGTGCCATATAGGCTGGTCTGAGTATTTCAGAAACTGCTGATTTACTTGGATTTTTACACACAACCAACTTTTGGAAAAGATCATATTCAGTGAATGATAGTTGTGGAGACAAAAAACATAAAACATAAAAGCATTCATGGATCCGTTCAGCCTTGTACCAGTGGTTCAGGCTGCTGCTGGTGATGTAATATTTGGGAGCAATTTGCTTGGCACACTTTGGGGTCCTTAGCCCCTTAATTCTTACCTACTGGCTAGAATTAATAGGATTGAACTGTTTAATACCACCTTTTTGTACTGTCTAATTTAAATTTGAGGGGAACCTTATAGTCCAGGTTCCAGCAGTGACTATTGTTAGATAAAAATATTCCTCATCCAGCCATCCATCTAGCCATCCAGGTTATGTATAGATAATTTGCTACATATTGTTCCGGACATCTAGAGTTCACCTGCACACTAAGATCCAGTTCCTAATTTTGGAAATATTGTCTACTTGAGCTAATGTGTGATTTCGGATAACGTGAAAAGAAACTGAAGAGTGACATTTATTGCAGAGGTTGAGTAATCTTCTATTTTTTGTTGGACTTCATTTTTATCAAATCATTTATCATTTGCAAGCTCAAAAACATTATCCTGAAAAGAACTACTAAAATTCTTTGCAGTAAATTTTGTAAGCTTGTGTTATTTCAGGATTTAGGGATGGTTTCTTAGTAAATCACATCTACAGCATTTTAAATGATGAGCCTGTTTAAAAGTAATAAATATTCTGAAAGCCTCATTGGACATGAATTGTTTGTCTAACAAAAAAAAAACCTAGGAGCCAGGAATTATGTGCATAAAAATACAAAATTCATTGAATAGAATCCCTGCTATGATACGTTTCACATTTTTATAAACTATTTACCCTTACTTTTTAATAAACTAGCCAACTATATTTTCTTTTAGGTTCTATCCCACACTTTGGTATCTTTTGATAATATATTGTATAAACCAGTTACCATCCAAATGGTCGAAGTACACTCTACTTCAAATCAAGAGTTGTACACATTAGCAGATAAAACTCATTAGGTTTTCATATTGTTTATTTAAAATTAACCACAAATGGTCATTGCTTAAAGAAACAAAAAGATCCTCACCCCTCACACCCATGCCTCATGATGATGGCTTGGGTCAATATGCATATGGTTTTTGCAGAAATGTGGTGCTTTGCCTAAATGCCAAACATTTTTATTTTAGTTTTCCTTTTTCTGAGGGACATGAAAACGTCTTGTGCTTTATTCAGATGCTACTAAGCCATGCTGCAGTATGAAAAGTGGCTGTCTCCAGTTGTCCCTTCTAAACAGGCCATAACTGTGCAGTATTTCTTCTGAAAGTATACACATAAACTGTAACAACACCAAGGGAACTAAAGCCTGTAAAGTCTGACATGAAAATCTTGTGTGTTTTGCTGATTCTCTAAACCTGGTAGGACCATGAGGTGAATTTGTAGGCATGTCCACTGAAAATTTTGGCAGCTCTCTTAAATGATTTCCACTCATGAATAATGTTTTTTTTCACTCTATAATAATGGACTTGTTGGTCTTATACCTCCTCCTAGATTGATGGGCAGCAAACGTTGCTTTTTTAAGGTTATTGCTTTCTATGCCCGGTCTCAGTTTAGTTGAACATCCATTCTTCTCCGTAAGTTTTACTCTTCCCTTCTTCAGATAATGAATTGAACAATGCTCCGTGAGATTTCCAAAGCATGGGTAGTATCTTATAAACTAATCTTGCTTTAAGCCTCTCCAGCTGTATTCCTGGCCTGTTTGCTGTGTTCCTCATTGTGCTATTTATTTATTAACCTCTGAGGCATTCAAAGAACAACTGTATTTGTAAAGAAATTATACAGACATCCAACTTTACTTACCAATTATATGACATCTAAGGGCAATTACCTGCACTGGATTTTATTTAATGGTATCACACTAAAAGGGGGCTGTATATACACGGCTTGTAAAAGTATTCTTACCCCTTGAACATTTCCACATATTGTCACATTACAACCACAAACATAAATATATTTTATTGGAATCTTATGTGAAATACCAGCACAAAGTGGTATACAATTGTGAAGTGGAACGGAAATTGTACATGATTTCTTTTTTTTTTACAAATAAAAAACTGAAAAGTGAGGTGTGCAAAGGTATTCAGCACCCTTTACTCTGTGCAACCAATTGCCTTCAGAAGTTGCCTGATGATTGCTAATGACTAAAGAGAGTCCCCCGTGTGTAATCTAATCTCTGTACAAATACAGCTGTTCTGTGGAGGTTGGTTAAGAGAATATTGGGAAGCAAACAGAATCATGAAGTCCAAGGAACACACCAGGTAGGTCAGGGATAAAGTTATGGAGTAGTTTAGAGCAGACTTAGGCTATAAAAGGATTTCCCAAGCTTTAAACATCTCACGGAGCACTGTTCAATCCACCATCCGGAAATGGAAAGAATATGACACAACTGTAAACCTACCAAGACAAGGCTGTCCACCTAAACTTACAGGGCAAACAAGGAGAGCACTGATCAGAGATGCAGCCAAGAGGCTGATGATGACTCAGGACGAACTGCAGAGATCCACAGCTCAGGTGGGGGAATCTGTCCAGAGGACAACTATTAGTTGTGCATTGCACAAATGTGGTCTTTATGGAAGAGTGGCAAGAAGAAAGCCTTTGTTAAAAGAAAACTATAAAAGGTCCAGTTTGCAGTTAGCCAGAAGCAATGGTGTGGACACAGCAAA
This sequence comes from Crenichthys baileyi, assembly GCA_036173005.1. NCBI lineage: Eukaryota > Metazoa > Chordata > Actinopteri > Cyprinodontiformes > Goodeidae > Crenichthys > Crenichthys baileyi. The sequence goes on from JAHHUM010001246.1 coordinate 6,305, forward strand.
CATGTAGAAGAAGGTGCTTTGTTCAGACGAGACCAAAATTGAACATCACTCTGAACACACCATCCCCACTGTCAAATATGGTGGTGGCAGCATAATGCTCTGGGGGTGCTTATCTTCAGCAGGAACAGGGAAGGTGGTCAGAGTTGATAGGAAGAGAGATGGAGCCAAATACAGGGCAATCTTGGATGAAAACCTTTTGGAGTCTGCAAACGACTTGAAAGGGGGGCGGAGGTTCACCTTTCAGCTGGTAGAGACATACCCTAAAAGACGTGCAGCAAGGAATCATGTATAATTTTTGATAACTCCACGATTGTATACCACTTTGTGCTGGTCTTTCACATAAAATTCTATTAAAATATATTTATGTTAGTGGTTGTAATGTGACAATATGTGGAAAAATTCAAGGGGTATGAATACTTTTACAAGCCACTGTATGTACATTTAGATACATTTTATATTTTTATATTTGTAAAAAAGATCCTTTTCCTCCCACTTCCTCCTACTCAATTATTTGCTGCTTTCCGCTGGTCTGTCTCATAAAAATCCAATAAAATCAAGTGAAGGGTGCGGAGAAATGTAAGGGGTGTGAATACTTTAATACTTTAACAAGGTACTGTACATGGTTTACCTATAAACACAGTCCCAGTTTTGTGTCACAGTGAGCAGTTAATCATCAAAATATATTTTCTGAGTGGCCAGCACATCAAATGACAAATTTTTCAAAATCAATCTTGTTCTCTGCCTGATTAACACGGTTGGCCAAATAAGGAGCTGAGGTGTTTGCCCTGGACCTTCATGGTAGAGATGGGTCTCCAATTTCCATTTTTTTCTCAATCTCTGAATTCCACTCACTGCCTGTTTGGGCCCTGAAATCATTGCATAATGCATATTCTACATATTCTACGTCAGCCACACATTGCCGGTGAAATCCCTCAATTTATGGAGCAGCTCAGGAGGAATCACCTATTGAGGAATTTCTTCTGCACCAGGTCGTGTTCTAATTATAAAACTCTGGTTCTGTTTTTTTTGCTGTTGTTGCTGAACCTTTCGATGTCCTTTTTTCTGACCCCTGGGTTTAACATGTAGACTGAGATTAGAGGCTAAAAGCAGCAGACTCTAACAGGGGCCAATGTAATTCCACAATAACTCAGCAGGGCTTTTAGCAAACTTATTGTTGTTTTCACATTTCCTATATCCAGAATTTCTACATTTTTGTCTCTAAGTTATTTACTTCATGAGCATATCTGTCTGGCGTTTAACCATGTCTATCTTTTGATTCATTTATAGCTCATATTTCTGGTAACTTTACTGTCCAAAATATCTTCTAAAACCCCTGAACCTTTGGGAAACCATACTGTTAGTGGCCAGCTTCCTCTGGAAAAACACCTGTGGGGAAACTCTACAGAACAAACTGGTGATTTACACCAATGCATAATCCCAACAGCACAAATTCTGGGTCAAGCGCCCGCCTGCCCTCCTACACTCCCCGTCAGTCTCAGGTGAGCGAGAAAGTCAGCTGGCAAGTAATGGGTTAGTGTCTGTTCTCCCCCGTACACCTCCTCGTCTCATCCCTTCACCCCCCTTTATCTCAGAGGGATATATATTGGAGGTCGTGACTCGTCTCCATCTAAGGCATCACTTCTAGGACATACGCAGAGTTCTCTGGTTCATTTTGAGCAATTGAACTGACGAAGACCAGACCCCTAACCATGAAACCCTTTTTTAAGGTTCTTGTGATTCTGTTCTGCATCGGCAAGGGTGAAGGCCACTGGCTGAGGTCACTGATTGGTAAGTAGAGATGTTGTGGCCTATTGCTTTTGGAATAATACAAATATGTTAAGAAATGTGCTTATTAGATTTATGAATATCTTTTCCAGTCCAGAAGCAGAAATCAATTTTGTCTCAAGATGAGAACAGAAGAAGCAGGTATTTAACTGTAGAAGAAATCCAAACGGAAGCCTCTGGAGATGAGCCATCTCCCATCCCCATTGCCACAATCCCAGTCCGGATACGACGCTCGACTCCCGACTCCCAGTGCGGCCAGCGCTCCATCTTGCTGCAGGTTCGAGACCTGGGGTTGGGCTATGACTCGGATGAAACTGTCTTATTTAAGTACTGCAGCGGGACGTGTCCCCGTGCTCGCTCCAACTATGACCTCACGCTCAGCAACCTTCTCCTCAGTGGACTGCTCCCACACCCAACTCCTGGAGAGCCGTGGCATAATGCCCCATGCTGCAGGCCCACCCATTATGAAGATATGGCCTTCCTCGATAATTCCCACCGCTGGCACAAAGTGGAGAAGCTGTGTGCTGCAGGATGCAGCTGTGTAGATTAAACAGTTGGATTAAGCTAGATAAAGAGAGTAGGTGAGAGAGAACTGAAGATATTTTTTGAGACAAACTTATTTGGAGAAGACAAAGTTACATACTCCAAAATGAAAAGGAAAAGAATAACAGCTCATGTTACTCTGAATAATGTTTCAACACCATTAAGGGTAAAGCTGAACAAATGCTTTAACTTGAATTACAAGATATTTGTAAATAAGATATGTATTTATTTTAAAATGTTTAAAAAACCTGAAATTAAAAAAACTATAAAGCTCTTTAGAAATGTCCGTTTTACAAACAATGCTGAATTAAGGTCTTAAATGGTTCAGCTACTTAAAAGTGTATATGAAAAAAAAAAAAGATATTTATTTATTTAATGTTTTTTTACAGATTAATTTATTTTGTGATGTAGTCATCTGTATGTAAATTCTATAATTTGCATTCATGTAAAAATACATTAAAGACGATGTGGTTTCATTTACAGTAAGTGTGTTGTGATTTCTATCAAACTTTAAACCTGGGGTCTTCAATTGAATGTCAGCCAGGTCCACTCAAGCAAATGTTCAGGGAAGATTTTTAATAAATGATCAAATACATCATGTCTGGCGGGATTAAGGATCTATTAGAAAAGCTTTCATATTATTTCATTTAGAGCAGATTCAGGAAGCAAACCCCTAAATGCTATGTGCACACATGTACAGATGTTGAATCAGATCAAAGTGAAGATGAACTTCATCAGTTCATGTTAAAGTATTTTCTTTCTCTAACAGAAAGATGGCATATCTCTAACAGAAGGGAATATCCTGTACAAACACAGTGGTCCCATTCAAGTCCATTCACTATTTGTAACTAGCCAGGGTATTATCCTCTGACTCCTCTGGTTGTGCCCCCCACACCTGAACCTGGCCCTCCATGGCTGTGAGGAGGCACGTTTCTGTAGGGTGGAAAGACAACGACTGGACGACTGCTTTTCCAACTGGGAGCTTTAAAGACAAAGATCCCTGTAAGTTCAGACAGACAAAAATTAGGTGGTCAGATTTGGCTTTGAGGTTTATAGAGCCTTAGAGATCGTATGCAGCTTTAATATGTTACTGGGTTTGAAAACTAATAATACAATTCACATACAATTACATCCCCAAAATGTAAATATTCAGGATGACAGTGAAGCTGTTTAGCCCTGTATAGGTTTGTCACAGACATAAAATGTATACATACTTCCACCAGGTCCCAGCAATAAACATGTCCGTCCTCTGAGCAGCTCAGTACGTGGGTGTCTTTACTCGACAGGCAGCAGTCCAACTTGTAGCCCTTCATCTTGTGTCCAGTGTATCTACACAAGGTCACATAAGCAAAGAAAATAATGGCATCAAAACAAATGATTTACTTTCTGGACAAACCAGAGGAAAGTCCAAAAAAACATTCACAACTGCTAAACTTTACTCTCTTTTTTAAATGACAAGTTTGTCGTTGATGCAGGTTATTTTAAAATGTTTTGAATCACTTCTAATACATTTTCTGAGCTGTCCTAAAATAAATAGGCAATTTTTTTATTATTTACAATGACATATTCAACATATATTCTAACAGCATAGTAATAGAGGTCCTATCCAGGCCTGGTCCACTTTTAAAGATGGTTAAGGGGTATTTGGGACACCGGTCATTTAGCAGTCTGACTGTGCCCTAACCACATCTAAAAAAGCTGTCTTTTTAAGATGCATCAGTAAAATTTGGAATTATATTGAGAATTTCTTTGGCAATTTTTGTAAATCTTGGTTTTTAGGACAACTGTCAAAGAAAATACCTTCTTTTTTTTCATCATAAAATATTATCATCCGGCTTTATTTGTGACGTGTCTCAGGAACATTGGCTTCTACCGTACTGGCTTTGGGAACTCCTACACCAAAATGATGTACACACGTGGACAAAATTGTTGGTACCCCTCGATTAATGAAAGTAAAACCCACAATGGTCACAGAAATAACTTCAATCTCGCTACGGGTTTTTAATCTTTAAACATCATGGGCCTATATATAGGGTACAGGTAGCACTGTGCTGTTTGGTGACATGGTGTGTCCCCACAAAAAATTTTGGAACAACTATGACTACAGTTGCACATATTATTAAAAAATTTTAAGATCCATGGGCTGTAGCCAACCTTCCTGGAGTGGCCACAGGAGGAAAATTATGACAAACCAAAAGAGACGGATAATAGAACGGTAAAAAAAGACCCCAGAAAACTTTGAAAAGTTTAAAATGTGACTTCAACCCAAAGGACATCGTTTCAATCGCCCCATCCGACGTTTGAGGCAAAGGGGACTTAAATGGGAGACAAAACCAAGGAGAACACCATTGTTTTTTAAAAAAATCATAAAAAAAGCCAGACGGGAAATTTTCCCAAACTACAGTGAGGAAAATAAGTATTTGAACACCCGCATTTTTTGAAAATTTCTCCCATTTAAAAATTATGAGGGGTCTAAAAATTTTTTCGTCTTAGGTGCATGTCCCTGTGAAAACATAATTAAAAAAAAAAAAAAAAAAATCCGGAAATCACAAGTATATTTTTTAAAATTTATTTGTGTGTTACTGCTGCAATAAGTTTTTGAACCTGCCAACAGCAAAAAATTCTGGCCCTAAAAAAGACCTTTTAGTCCGCCTCTAAAAAGTCCCCCTCCACTCCCTATTCTAAATTAGAAGCACCTGTTTGAGGTCTTTTGCTCAAAAAGACACCTGTCCCCCCCACATAATCAGAAAGACCTAATAAAACAGGCTAAGCCCAAAAAAGCTGCCCAAAGACACCGAGACAAAATTGTGCCCTCCACAAGGCTTTTAAAGGGTATGGGGGTTGCCAAGCACTTGGTGAAAAAAAAAAACTTTTGGAAGCAGTTTTAGAAAACGGAAAGAAGCAAAAACAGACTGTCAGTCCCCTCAGACGGGGCTCCATGAAAGATCTCCCCTCGTGGCGATCAGTGAACCTAAAAAAAGGGTGGGAAATCACCCAAAACTACAGGGAGGAGCTACGAGGAGGGGCAAAGACCTGAAGAAGCTGGCACACTGTTTCCAAGGGTTACTGTGGGTAAACACTAAGACGTATATTTTAAAGTCAGCATGGCAGGGAAGGTTCCCCGCTTAAATCAGCACACGTCCAGGCCCTTTAAGTTTGCCCATGCCTTGGATGATCCAGGGGAGAAAGTTTTGGTCAGAGAGACCAAAAAATAGAACTTTTGGTCTTAATTCCACCCCCCGGCTTGGAGGACGAAAAATGATGAGTCCATCCCAAAAACACCATCCTCCCGTGAAGCTTGGGGGGGGAAGCATCATCTTTGGGGGGGTTTTTTCTAAATGGGACAGGACAACTCACTGTATTAAGGGGAGGATGGCGGGGCCATGTATTGGGATTTTGGGGAACAACCTCCTTCCCTCATTTAAGCATTGAAGAGGGTCTGGTGGTCTTTTCAACATGACAATGACCCGAAGCACGCCCAAAAGCCAAAGGAGTGGGGTCCCTAAAAAGCATATCAAGGTTCTGGATTTTGGGCCTGCCGTCTCCCCGACCCCAAACCCTATAGAAAATCTTTTGGGGGGAGCTCAAAATTGTGTTTCTCAGCGCAGCCCCGAAACCTGTCTGATCTGGAGAAGTTTTGGTGGAGGGAAAGGGGGCCAAAATCCCTGCTGCAGTTTGTGGAAACCTGGTGAAAAAATACAGGAAAGTTTGACCTCTGCAATTGCAAACAAAGGCTACTGTACCAAATATTAACATTGATTTTCACAGGTGTTCAAATACTTATTTGCAGCAGTAACACACAAATAAATTGTTAAAAAATCATACATTGTGATTTCCGGATATTTTTTTTAGATTATGTCTCTCACAGTGGACATGCACCTAAGATGAAAATTTCAGACCCCTCCATGATTTCGAAGTGGGAGAACTTGCAAAGTTGCAAGGTGTTCAAATACTTATTTTCCTCACTGTACATGTTGACAAGCCACACAGCTTCAGGGAGAATGTCCTATGGACAAATGAGACAAAAATTGAACTTTTTGACAAGGCACATTAGCTCTATGTTTGCAGATGGAAAAATGAAGCATAGGAAGAAAAGAGCCCTGTCCCTGCTGTGAAACATGGAGGAGGCTCTGTTATGTTTGGGGTGCTTTGCTGCATCTGGCACAGGGTGTCTTGAATCTGTGCAGGGTATAATAAATCTCAAGACTATCAAGGGATTCTAGAGAGAAATGTGCTGCCCAGTGTCAGAAAGCTTGGTCTCAGCTTTTTGGTCTCACAATGCAAGTCATGGGTCTTGCAACAGGATAAAGACCAAAACACACGCTAAAAAACCCAAGAATGGCTAAGAGGAAAAAAATTGGACTATTCTGAAGTGGGCCTCTATGAGCCCCTGACCTAAAATCCTATTGAGCTTTTGGGGAAGGAGCTGAAACATGCCGTCTGGAAAAAAGGGCCCCCTTCAAACCTGAGACAACTGAGCAGTTTGCTCATGAGGGGAATGGGCCAAAATACCTGCTGAGAGGTGCAGAAGTCTCTTTGACAGTTATAGGAATCGTTTGATTGCAGTGATTGCCTCAAAAGGTTGTGCAACAAAATATTAAGTTAAGGGTACCATCAATTAATAGACACACCTTGATTTAACACACCTTTGGTCACATTATTTTCAGGGGTACCATCATTTTTGTCCAGGCCTGTTTCATGAGTTTATTTTTTTAAATGATTCTGTTGAAGCATGTTTGAAAAGCAATGTCTGACTTTCATTTGTTCATTTTCATAGAATTTTTATTCATTATGACCTTTTTCAGATTGAAGTTATTTCTGTGACCATTGTGGGTTTTTTCTTTCATTAACTGAGGGGTACCAACAATTTTGTCCACACGTGTACACGCATTTAATTTTGCAGTACATACATCATTTTTGGTTTTCTTTAAGGTCTGATCGGCCAACCTGGAAACACATACAATCTTATTTGTGTAAACTTACTTTTAACTCAGCAGTTATGCATCTTTAGAACATTTTTTAAAGTTTTTATTAGATAATATTGCTTGTCTCAATATTAAACATTAAGGGCATGACAGGAAAACAAATATTAAATGTTCAGCACTCACTCTCCCAACATTTCCCCAGTGCTCTTGTCTAGAAGTCGTACTGTTGAATCCAAACTGGAGCTCAAAGTGCACTGGCCATCCTGACTGAAACACACACATGTAATCGGACCTGGAACACACAGGCATACACAGCTTACTGGCTTCTGTGAGAGAAAAACTGCTATCACAACAATTACAAGTACAACTCCATCTACCTTTCCAACCAACAATAAAAGGTTTGGTATTTATTGTTTCTGGTTCAAAAAATGTCATAAAAATCTCATTGAAACAAAGCTACTAACTGCTGATGAAGTCGACGTGAAGTTGTCCCATTCTCAGGTCATAACGCCTCACTCTGCCATCCACCGACCTAAACACAAGTTCTTTTAAAAAAAAAATGCAACTGCAAAGTCTATGATTCAAGGTCAAAAATACACTAGAACTCTAGGAGAGAAATGGCGTTTTTTGCAGTAAATGTAATAATTATTTATGATTTGCTGACCCAGTGAGCAGCTCGTGTTGTGCAACTTTGAGGCTACTAATGCTGTCGCGGGCCTCATCTAGAACCTGGATGGGCTCATTTCTTCTGGATCTGGTGTCCCAGCATCTCACTGTGCCATCTATGGAGCCTGGATCATAGGAGAAGACAAAGCACCTTCAGCTGAGGTGAAAAAAACCACACAAAGAACAGTAATGAAAGCAACAAGAGAAAGGTATTGAAACACTTCGTAGTTTACAGGTAAAGTTAAAAGTTTAAACAATGGGAACTCACATATGCAGAAAATTATACAAAAAATGAAATCGCATAAATGGCCAATTAGAACTATTCATGTACAACCTTCAATCAGTAACCCAAAGCTACTTTAAAATGGCATTATTCCAGAGTACACACATGTAGTGGACATTTTCCACCAATGACGACTCACCAGATAAAATGACCGATCCCTCCTCATTGAACTGCACACAGTTAACTTTCTGTATAGAGAAAATTTTACAGATAAAAGATGGATCAGTATTGGGCTGAAACAATCGGATTCATCGTGAATAACTGATTATTGAAATAATCGACTGTAAAACATGCCATTTGCTGAAAGATCAACCAAAGATCAGAAATTAGGCCAAAATTGTCCAAAAATATATGAACACCTTCTTTATCTGTAAATATGCTCTATCCAGAACTCCTCAAGCGGCATAGCTTTAGCTTCACCTGGTTCAAATTCGGTAAAAAAAAATCTCTTATTAAGCACCTTTTGCGATTAATCGGAAAAATAGTCAACAGATTTGCAGCCCTATTTCAATTGCTAAAATATGGAGGCACATGGAAGATTTGATGTGCCCTTTAAAATCTATTACAGGACAAGGAAAATTAAACACAAAGTTAAAAAGAGCAAAACTCACCCCAGCATGTCCTCTGAGTTTGCGTGTGACTTGACCCGTTGCGACATCCCACAGAATCACTGTTTTGTCAGAACTACAGGTGCAAAGCTGACTGTTGTCATAGGAGCTGTGGAAACAGGTAAAAAGAAAAATACCTATTATTTTCTTGTGGTGAGTGTGTGTGTTGGGAGGCTTGAGTTGGTTTTTTGTGGGACAATTAGCTTTGTAATCATCTAAAACATGTGAATAAAGAGAATACGGCCAATTGTATCTTTGTCTTGAGATTTGCTGCATTTTCATTAATTTTTCTATCTTTAAATTCTCTGAACCCATACTGTTTCCACCATGTGTACAAATGTTTCTGAAAACCTTTTGAGAAAACTGAAACAATCTTCCTCACCCATCAGCATCCAGGACCTCATATCCATGGCCACTGTACGTCTTTAGTAACGTCCCTCGGCCAACGCTCCATAACTTCAGGGATTTGTCACTGCCGCAAGATAACAGGTAGTTTCCATCAGCTGAACCAAAGTAAAGGGAACAAGAGGCAGAGGGACATGAGAGTGTGGCTTTAATGCGTTCTAGAGTTCAAACTTTTTTTTTCCAAAATAACACCACAGCAACCTGTTTAGCTTTGATCAATTGAAGTGCAAGTCATATTGAAACTATTTAACGTGTGCATGCTGATAATTTGCTACCACATGTCTTTCCTACATGGATTTTAAATTCCAGAAATTTTAAGAATGCAACTGCGACAACCTGCTGTATTGAAGCGTTTGTATAAATTCTGAGATATCTACAATATTGTTTATAATGCAATCTACAATTGTATTTGACCGAATAATTGAATGTGTTCTCTGTAATCCTATTTTATTAATTTCAAATTATCTGTTATGTTTATGAGTATCCATGGTTGTAAGACTGGCAATGATACTGTTTCACAGACATAAAACTGATTTATAGTGATTCCTGCTGCCTTGTGAATTAAAATCCATCCACAGCACGTAAAAATGGTAAGATACAAGGAGTGGAAAAAGCAGCAGATCTCAAAAAAACAATCGTCAAACGTCTTGAGGCTAAGATTATATACTCTACCATTAAAGCGAACGGCTCTGACTGCTCCCTGCCGACAGTCAATGGTCCTCAAAAGATGCTGAGGAAGCTGAGGAGGCTGAGGTTTGGGTTGAGGAAACGCCATCGTTTAAAGGACCTGGGAGGTGAAGCATTTTGGGGAAACATTTAGACACAAAATACCTCAAACAACAACTTCATGCTCTACATTATAATTCCATATCAATTAAATAAAACTACATCAGAATGAGTTTTACTTTCTTTATGCTACATTTAATGTAGCTTTAAATCCTGCACAAATACGAGAACAAGTTACATTTCAATTGTGGCGAATTTTCCGACAAAGATATGACCTAAAATGTTACCAAATGAATTTATGGATAAGCCAAAAAATATACGGACTTTTAAAACCATTTAGATCCTTAATGTTTTACTTTAATGCAGTTAAATGTAACTTTTTCATCTTACCTATTTGAACAGTTTTAACCAAGTAATACTTCAGGGAAGGACATGTTCATATATGTTTAAACTACTTAAAGAAAAAGTACATTTATCCGCAGTTTTGTACATCGTCAACAGCTAATTTTTTCCAACATTTCACTTGCTATGTTTGCTAGCACTGGAAGCTAGCAGGCGGACGCAATGCACACTGGGAGTTTAACATTCCTTTCAAAATAAAAGATCAAAAACGGCTTTCCACTTAGACATTCGGTCTACACTTCTTACCAGTTGGTGGCGTTAATGCGCCATTACGTTGTTTGCCAACTGCCAATAAGCAACAGGTAGAAAAGGATGAAGGTTTACCCCTTTCTCATACTCATCCACGCGATGCACAAAGCTTTTATTTTTAAAGTAACCGGAAACAGTTCCCGGTCTCTTCCCCTTTACACAAAGACGATCAGCTGTGGGTCGGTCAGCGGAGTTTTAAATATTTTTCCCATTACCTCCTCACAGGATACATTTTTAGCAAAACATGTCTACTAACAGTTTTGCAGATCCAAGGAGACAAAATAAGATTTTAAGGTGAGTTTTGTCTGTTTGTTTTTCACAAAACAAGCTAAGCTTATTGGACTAGCTGACCAACAACAGCTAGCTTGTGCTAACCCAGTCATTCATCGCGATGACTTTACAGGAGGATTAGTACTAGTTAGGTAATTAGGAGTTATAAAGACGACAGGTAATATAACTGTACATTGATTAACTGTCGGAGTTTTAAAGCAGGTGGCATCTACACCAGATCTTGTTCAACGTGATAATGTGAACCTAGTCTGTGTCACAATTTGTTTTTCACCGGTTCAAACTCTTTAGCTGTACCAGTGCCCTTATGCTGTTTTTTAAAGGAGCTCATGTAGCAGTTTAAGCATTTATTTTCATTTTTCACATGGTTGGAAGCCTATCCACAAGAGGGCAGTACAGCAGCATGTAGGGAAAGGTTGTTAGCCACATTTTTTGTAGTAAGACTTTGAACTATCAAGCAGAGGTAAAATTTCATTTTATGTTACAGTCACCCAAAAGCCGTTCATGACCAGCGAAACAATAACATTTACAAATATGCAATACTTCTACAATGTAATTGTATTTCTTTTGGGTAATATAAGCTATTGTTGTTGCAGGTACAAACCCCCCAGCACAGAAACCAACCCCACACTAGAGGACCCCACTCCTGACTACATGAATCTGCTCGGCATGATCTTCAGCATGTGTGGTCTCATGCTTAAGGTTAAAAAACGACGCACTTCTTTACAACTAGAGCTGCACCAGTCAGAGTTTTTTGGCGGATTTCTGATCTTCAGTTTTATAAAGCTGGACCTTCCAATATCCATTTTAAACTATTTGGATTTCTCTTTAAAACTAGAATAAATGGCATGTAGTATATTCTTTCCTAGCCGTCCTGCCATGACAGTTTGTATTATGACCATAGATCAGGTTTCACCTTGTTTGTGAGAGAACGCTCACTGTAAATAAGGATTTTGGTCATATTTTTCAGCAAATACAACCTTATTAGGAGTTGACATTTTAAGCTGTCTTTACTGTCCTCTATTAGCAATAAGCAGTGTTTTTGTAGATTTTCTAAAGATTGTAGACCCTTACCTCTGAGGTTTCCAAAAGGCTGCCGACATTTCTAAATCCAGTATGATTCATGAGAGATGGAGGTTGAACTCTCAGAAGGATAAAACAGAGCAATCTTGCTATAATATATCAGAATTTTCTGTTTTCTGGTAAAGTCTCGCTCCCTGTTGAAAAGTAGAGGCCTGAATGAAGAGATGACAAGCCTCTTTAGAAAATACTGTTTTTTTAGATATTTTCCCATGACTTTTGTGCTATTTGCAACCTATTTTAGCATAGATTAAAAAAGGGTATGTGGTTGTTCAGTGTTTAGAACTTTTGCCTTTTGAGCAGGAAGGTCCTGGGTTCGAATCCCGTCTTTCTGTATGGAGTTTGCACATTCACCCCAATGCATGCATGGGTCTTCTCCGAGTACTGCGTCCTCCTTCTATTGTCCAAAAACATGACCGTCCCTCCTGCCGGTCATCGGTCAGGGACAGTCGATCTGAAAATGGTCTTATTCTGGTCATTAGTCGTTTTGTCTTTATTCACAGCTAGACTGTTGCATTTCTTGTCTCTGTTCTCCTTTGTCTCAGTGTATGTTGATCTGTGTTTGCGTGAAGCATACTACCCTTCAGTAGTAGACCTGAAGGGTAGACCTTGGTCTATCCCAATTGTTCCATTTAGAAGATTAAAGGTAAACTCACCTTTTTAAATGAAGGGATGAAGGACAGGTACTGACATGAGACTCCATTAAACACCAGCACCCTGTAGTAAACTTGTGTACACAGATCAGTGATGCAAATTTAGTTTGATTAACGTATGTTTAATCTTTGATAAATTATTTAATCAGTCAGTCAATATAATGTTTTTCTTTTCAATTCAGTTTCAGTTGCATCGATTCTCAACAAATGTCACCCAAGATACTTTACAAAGCAAACTGGTCCAATTTATATACAGAAATAAAGTCAGTTTAGTCCAGTAATTCAAACTCAATTACTGTCTAAGGAAACCCAGATAAGATTATAAGATTTCCACAAACCTAAATCTTGTTTTTGTGTTTCAGCTGAAGTGGTGCGCCTGGATTGCCGTCTACTGTTCCTTCATCAGCTTTGCAAACTCTAGAAGTTCAGAAGACACCAAACAAATGATGAGCAGCTTTATGTGAGTATTCCAACCCCATTTATGTATGTATATTTTATATAATTATATACAGAAAGTTTGTGCTGATCAGGTTGTGAGATTAAACCAATAATCTTCTGTTGTGCTTAAGTACCCATAACATGTTGTAAAACCCCATCTTCTTCATGTTTTATTCTTTTGTTTTTATTTGTAATTGATTCGTGGAAAATGTTCTTGAATTGGACAGGTGCCTTTAAATGTATCTGTTCAATTATATAGCTCAAGCAGTTAAATGGGATATTTAGTTTAGCATGCAGTTGGGGCATCAGACAACGTTTGACATCGAAAAGCTTTTCACTTTGACCTTTCTAGAGGACAGCTTTACTTTAAAAAAAAGTTGTTTTTTAAACACATTTACAGTGAGAAAAAACATGCCTGGCCATTGCCACGATGAGGATGTATTAAAGACGAACTAAATGCACTCATAGTCTAGTAATGCAAAACGATTGGCTCAGCAAAAAAACTGCCAAGCAATGAACTCAGTAAACTGGCTGCATGTGTGTGAGTAAAAGCTGCTTTAAAGCCAGTTTTAGGACATTAGTCTGAAACCAAGATGTAATTCTAGCATCTCTGGTGTCATTAAACAAAGGTAAAAGACTGAATGGGGTATATGTGCTGTGGAGGGTGGCTGTCATTGAGGTTAATAGGATGAAATTCCCTTTACACATTTAGATGAATTTATCAAACAGAAGTTCAGTTCTTCATGCTGAAATGTCTGTAAATGACTTATTGATCATTTGCCGGAAAGGAAATTAAGACATATATGTACAGGGGTTGGACAATGAAACTGAAACACCTGTCATTTTAGTGTGGGAGGTTTCATGGCTAAATTGGACCAGCCTGGTAGCCAGTCTTCATTGATTGCACATTGCACCAGTAAGAGCAGAGTGTGAAGGTTCAATTAGCAGTGTAAGAGCACAGTTTTGCTCAAAATATTGAAATGCACACAACATTATGGGTGACATACCAGAGTTCAAAAGAGGACAAATTGTTGGTGCACGTCTTGCTGGCGCATCTGTGACCAAGACACCAAGTCTTTGTGATGTATCAAGAGCCACGGTATCCAGGGTAATGTCAGCATACCACCAAGAAGGACGAACCACATCCAACAGGATTAACTGTGGACGCAAGAGGAAGCTGTCTGAAAGGGATGTTCTGGTGCTAACCCGGATTGTATCCAAAAAACATAAAACCACGGCTGCCCAAATCACGGCAGATTAAATGTGCTCCTCAAACTCTCCTTTTTCCCACCAAAAACTGTCCGTCGGGAGCTCCACAGGCTCAATATACACGGCCGAGCTGCTTATAGCCAAACCTTTGGTCACTCATGCCAATGCCAAACGTCGGTTTCAATGGTGCAAGGAGCGCAAATCTTGGGCTGTGGACAATGTGAAACATGTATTGTTCTCTGATGAGTCCACCTTTACGTTTTCCCCACATCCGGGAGAGTTACGGTGTGGAGAAGCCCCAAAGAAGCGTACCACCCAGACTGTGCATGCCCCCAGAGTGAAGCATGGGGGTGGATCAGTGAATGGTTTGGGCTGCCATATCATGGCATTCCCTTGGCCCAATACTTGTGCTAGATGGGGCGCGTCACTGCCAAGGACTACCGAACCATTTTTGAGGACCAATGTGCATCCAATGGTTCAAACCATTGTATCCTGAAGGCGGTGCCGTGTATCAGGATGACAGTGCACCAATACACACAGCAAGACTGGTGAAAGATTGGTTTGATGAACATGAAAGTGAAGTTGAACATCCCACGGCCTGCACAGTCACCAGATCTCAATATTATTGAGCCACTTTGGGGTGTTTTGGAGGAGCGAGTCAGGAAACGGTTTCCTCACACCAGTATCACGTAGTGACCTGGGCCAAATACCTGCAAGAGAAATGGCTTAAAATCCCTCTGACCACTGTGCAGGACTTGTATATGTCATTCCCCAAGACGAATTGACGCTGTATTGGCCGCAAAAGGAGGCCCTACACCATACTAATAAATTATTGTGGTCTAAAACCAGGTGTTTCAGTTTCATTGTCCAAACCCTGTATATACAACCATATAAGGATGCAAGGAAAGCATTCTTTAATGCATTTTCTTTTCTGTCTAAGACTAACTACTCATCAATTATATACAAAATTGTAGTTTTACAGCAGCATTTATACGCTGATGAGGCACATGATCAAATGAAGTGAATTAAGTGGTGTCTTTTTATCATGGTACTTGTAAGTGGGTGGAAACATTAGGCTGCAAGTGAGCATTTTGTCCTAAGAGTTGACGTATTAGAAGCAGAAAAATAGGCAAGCATAAGGATTTCAGCAAGTCTGACAATGGCCTTATTGTAATTGGTAGACAACTGGGTCTGACTCATCTAAAACCCATTGATGCACATGGGGAGCAAAGGTCGGCCCATGTGGTCAGGATACCATAGGGCCTATGGGGCTGTTCACTACATGTAAAGAACAATAATGGACTCATATCATCAGAACTGGACCACGGGGCAGTGGTCTGAAGATCGTGTTTCCTTTTAGATCGCCAAGCGCGTGTGTATGGCACTTTTTTTGGGGAACACATAGGAAGACTGCAAGATGTGATGGTTTGGCCAATGTTCTGCTGGAAAACCTTGGGACCTGCCATCCATGTGGCTCTCACTTGGACACGTATCGCCAACCTAAGCGTTCCTACAGACCTTGAGCTCACTGTCATGGAAATAATCGCTTCTCCCTCCTGGCAGTGGACTCTTCCAGGAGGATATTGCTTCCTACGGTTTGAGGAGTAGACCAACAAGTTTGAGATGTTGAATTGGCCTCCAAATTCCCCAGACCCTGATATAATTGAGTACTTTTGGAAGTTATATCTATGGAGGGCCGACTTTACAATTTACATGACTTAAAGGATCTGGTGCCAACTTCATGATGCCAGATACCACTGCACACCTTCAGGGAAGCTTGTTAGTTAGGAGTGTTTTTGCAGCAAAAGAGGGACCAAAAAACTAAGCTGGTGGTCATAATGTCACTTCTTATCTGTGTATGAACAACATCTGAAAGACGTCTTTAAAGTAGGTTAAGTAAATATCATTGTTCGGGAGTTCTGCCGAACTTTACAATACAGTTACACATTAAAAGTCTATTGTTTTGTGTTTTTTAGGCTGTCTATTTCAGCAGTGGTGATGTCGTACCTCCAGAACCCACAGCCGATGTCTCCACCATGGTAACCAAGGGCCAATCACAGAAGGAAGCAGCAGTTGGACACCATTGCCTCAATCTCCCCTTAAAAAATAAGTCCTATTTGCAACAACCACAGAAACAGTAAAGAAAATAATGTAATAATGTTATGTCTTTTACTGTTTTAATCCTGTAAGATTTTTTTTTGGTTGCTGAAACTTTAGAATATGATTGTGTAGATTTTTGCATACTGTTCTGATTAAAGCTATCCGGTTATATAAAGAACTGCTGTCTTCTGTGGGTCTTTGGGAAGAATCCCATTTAGTTTTACTTAATTTTATGATAATATCCTTGTATAAACTGAAACATCAAATCTTATTATTTATCAGACTAAAAAGTGTGACCGGGCAGACCAGAAATAAACGTCTATTAATGCTCTGATGCAACTGCAGGTTACTTCACTATTTTTGCCATGTTAATTTTTTCAGAATTGTTTTTCAGAATAAGTCATAAACTCTTGGTTTAATGGTGGTACCAGGGAAACTGTAGTAAGGTTATAATGTTCTAAAATTTTTGAAATCCTCAGAATAAAACCACCCTCACAGTAAAAAAAATGCATTCACATTTTCATTGGATGTTCTACCTGCTACTCAGAAACATTTTGTCTGTCCTTCTGCTTCTCATTTGTTGAAGTCATCACCTGCATTCACTGCGTGAGTAACTCTGCTGATTACAGACACGAACCTGGAAGTCAGCTGGATGCGAGGCTGATTTAATGCCATATAACTCATGTCCCTCCAGGGCTGGCTCTAATGCAGCCTTGCCGAGTGGGCACCACAGTTGCATGGCTTTCTGCCACGTTTCAGCAAGCTCCACTATATTTTCTCCTGACTCAAACTGCTAACTGACTCGTTTGTCTTTCAAGCCATCAAACCTCACACCCTTTAACCATTATGGTGGTTTTTCCTTATTCTTTACGTCAGCTGTACCTTTGTTATTGATGCCTCGCGGAGGAAAGGATATCGAATCTATTACACTGAGTTACCTCGGACGTTAATTGGTGGGCTGTGTAATTTAATATTCAAAGCCGATATAGGATGCTGAATACAGATCTTAAGTTCAGCGCTTGATGAACTGGAGGGGATTCTGATTAAATCTGATAATCATATCCTGCCCATTGAGAAAGAAAAATGAGAGAAGGCTGCAGGACAACAGGCCTCTCATCATAGCATGATAAATAAATTAGCCCTTAATTCAGATTCTAACAACTTCATTAGTCCCAGTGGGCAATTCATTTGTAGCCTTCCAGTACATGCATTTGGATTTTACATGCCAAAACCATTGCTGAATCCTAGAAAAATAAATACACTGTAGTTCACAAAGACAAAACCTACTTATCTGCCGTAAAACAACAATAGCCAAGGAAAAGATGAGTTCAGGTTTTCAGGTATCTTGGCTGGCATATTTGCCCCTTTCCTGGGAGGGGGGGACCACACTCTGACCACAGTGTTTTCATAAAACCCAACTAAAGCCATGAGGTTAGAAAAAGTTCTTATGGCCTTCACGATCAACATACTATATAAGTCTTTTCGTTTCCTGTTTGATCTCATATCAATGAGATATTAAGTACATATATTTTAATCACATGTTTAATCCCGTTATGGACACCTCCACTTCCTTTTCTTGTACCCCAGAGCTCATAACTTTCAGCAAAGCTTTAGGAATAAAGACTGAACAGATATAGATATAAAATATTAAATAATTTTGAATTAATTCTGAAACAACTTGACAACTGTTTTGTACACCTTATAAACTGAATGCAGCTCTGAAATCAGGCTATATAGGACTTTAGCTCTTTTAACGCCTCTTTACTTAAATAAATCCAGTTTCTTTATTTTTATAGTTACATCTTGGCTTTTATTTAAATGGAATTAACATTTTTGATCAGCTTAACTTGAATAAAAACTATTTAATATGACAAATGAATTCAGGATAAATGGTCTTTTTCATGTCCACTGTCTGAGTCTACAGGAGTCCAAATCCAATTGAGTCTGTGCCAAGACTTTAAAATTGAAATTCAGAGCTGCTTTGCATCCAACCTGACAGAGCTTGAGCTATTTGGCAAAGAATGGGCAAAACAAATGTAAGTCTCTAGATATGCAAAGCTCGTAGACACATACCCTCAGGATAATTGCAGCAGCAGTTTTACCAAAATATGGTTTTACAAGTAATGTAAAACCTAATGCGAATGTACAGCACATTTTTATTCGTACAAGTAGAAATAATCTTATTCACATTCCATTTCAAAATTATGCACTATTTTGTGTTGGTTTGTCACTTAAAATCCCAATAAAATACATTGAAGACAGTTGAGAAAATGTGAAAAAGTTCAAGGGGGATGAATACTCTCACAGAGCACTGAACTATTTATTATAAACATGACAATTAGTTTGTGGGTGCACACTAAAGGTTCAACCAGTCTCTGGCCATTCAATGGTCTATGCTTGTTTCAGCAGCAGGAATCAGGAACTACACTGAGTTTTGTTGGAGAAATTCTTCTCCATGAGATGTTCCAAGTAGGGATACTGTTCTAACAGCTGTACTCGGGCTCCGTTTTTGATCCTTTAAAGGTGTCTATCTTTAACTACTGCTGCAAGATTTCAATCCCTTGTGTATGAGAGAAACTGCCATGTATGGTTTAAGGCTCCAATTTTCAGGAGTAAGGTGTTATTGGTGGATGGGAACAGCTCTGCGAGAGAGAGAAGATGCTGAGTTCAGCATCTTGCTTTGATGGGCTGTTCATATCACACAGACTCTGCATCTCTTTTTTTACCTTGAACACAGACAGAAAAGCTGTGAAGAAATGCTTCCACATGAAGAGCACTTTCAAACGTTAATATGCATGCAATGCTCTAATAGTGTACGGAGGTGGGGTTACCATTTACATCTGAGTTTATTGACGATTAAATAACACAAATGAAGAGAGAATAAGAGTGAAAAGAAAACATCCATCTAAAAAAAGTAAATAAAAACTGCAAACATGGCATTTGCATATATATATTTTTTTGGTTTAAAAGAATGACCGATAAGGAGGCAGTCAAATCTGCTGGCATCCCTGGCAATCAGTATCAGAAATACTTCATTAATCCTCAAGAGGAAATTCATTTTGTTACAACATGCAACCCCCACAAGAGCAGTAACAAACAGTAAAGACCCCAATTAAAAAAAAAACCAGGTCCATTATAAAATAAATAGCTATATATACACAAATGAACATAAAGCATTACACAACGATTATGTTTGTCGCCAGTTGTCCAGGTGTCATTTATAGTACAGAGTTGTGGAGTCTGCTAGCCATAGGCAGGAATGATCTCCTGTGTCGCTCTGTGGAGCAGCGTGGCAGTCTTAGTTTGTTGCTGAAGGAGCTCCTCAGACTGTCCAACACATTGTGGAGTGGATGCGAGGGAAAGTCCAGGATCATTTTTATTTTTGGAAGGCTTCCTCCTTTCCGTCACCACTGATAGAGTCCAGTTCCTCTCCAATAATGTGGCTAAACTTTCCCATGATCCTGTTGAGTCTTTTATCTCCCCCTGAATAATTTTGAAAATTCTAGCCTTTAATTTAGTACCTTTATTCTTGGTACTAAATTACATGGAAACATGGAAACCCATGTAAGAAAAAACCTTTAGTAAAATACCAGGGGGCACAATTGTTGGTAGCCTTGTAATGCATAATTTTTACCCCTTGTCCCCAATAGGACAGTACTTGTAGTCTTCCCCATAATATTTCCCCAAAGTTGGAGCATAATGTAAGAAAGGGATCTTTCCTTTTATTCACTTTTTGCCTTAGCTCAAGTGCCTTGCCCAGGGGCACGTCTTACAACTTCCTGATTGCAAGATGACTACTCTTCCCACTGAGCTATAGTCGCCCACATAATAAAGCTGTTTGAAATGACAACTTAATCTGTGTCTGTGTATTACAAAATATAAATATAAACTACTTCCATTCAAGGATAAATATTACATCTATCTATTTTTAGATGCAAGAGTTTATAAAAGAGCATTCCTGTGTGACTACGTATTTTAGTCATTTGCAGTAAAATTAGTTGACTGCAACTGCAATCAAGTTTAAATTTTAAAAATGCTTAATGCCAACAATTGTGCGACCACTGATTTTGTAAAAAAATAAATTTTGTTTCACTTCTAAATAAAACATACTGAAAATAACGTTTGTTAGTACATTTTAAGGCTTTTAATAGGCTACAAATTGTATCTGTGTATTTTGGACATGGGTACTGCAAATTATTAAACTACAAAAAGGGGAAAGAATAAAAAAGTCTAGGTTGTATTTAGAGAAAGATAACTATTATTCACTCAAGCAATGTTCAGCAGCCTGATCATAACAGTAAAACGTCAAACGATGCATCTTTTCACATAAAAACAGTTATGGTGCTTTCAAGGTGTTACATCAATCCAATAAGTGACATAAGTTTATTTGAATATTAGAAATAAGAGGAGGGGGAGGTACTAAGAGAAAGTGACCGCAGGTGCAGAGAGAGAGAGAGGACACCTAAGAGGGGGAAGCAGGGTGTTTAGAGTAGTGCTGGAGAGAAAGTCCACACTCTGACAGCAGTCCTGCTAAAAACATTAAACCACCCTGACAAAATCCGCCTTTCAAACTTGCAAGATCTTCCTCTGAAGACTCGGGGTTTCGCGTCGCATCGTCCTGTCGGATCTCGTTTCCAGTCTGCTGGGCATCACTTCCGACGGGATGTTCTCGCTCTGAACATGGAGTTTCCCCGTCCTCTGCTGGTGGACACCTCCCATCTGCTCCTCCACCGCTACAGTTCTCCTAACACCGCTGACTGGCTCCCAGCCGCCTCCGCTCCACAGTCCAGCAGTTTTTCGGGACTAACGCAGACCCGGTGGGCGGCTGCGGACTCCCAGGAGCCAGCGGGACTGCACCGAGAGCCGAGCACCTGACAGACAGGTGAGGCTGCTTATATAGCTACTCTTTTAGTGCGTTTTTACTGGACATGCATGCAGGAACAAACTCCTACTGTGGGCTCATCTCTGACAAAGGTCTAAAAAATTTCTGTGAACTCATTGTCCTTTTTGACCTTAAATAAACTTAGTCTTGATTTCTTTTTGTCAAATGGCCTTTAGCATTTAATTCACGTAGATATTCTTAATGTCAAATCTACTGGAAAGACGCTCTTTTTAAAGTATCCTTTTCAATTTTAAGTGGTTATCACACATTTAGGCAGTGAGGAAAATCTCAAGGTCGTATCCAAGTTACTATCCACAAAATAAGAGTCATCCACTTGTCTAGTCAGCATTTTTCTAAATCTGATGGCCCAAAACAACTTGCTCTGATGGTAGTATTTGACCATTTATTTAATTGCAATCAAGTCTAACTCAATTTAAAGGTACGGCTGTAATTGAGGCCAACTTGTTCTATAACTGCAAGGTTACAGCGCCTAGCAAACGTTTTCACACCCGCTATAAACATTTCCACAATGTATCAAGTTACTACAAAACATTTAAAATGTGGGGGGAAAAAAATCAAATTCGAAAGTAAAAAAACTCCTGTAAGACACCCGGTAAAATCCAGTGCAAGCAATGTGATTTCCTAATTAACTGTCACCCTGTGTGTTATTTAATCTCAGTATTTAGATTAAACTGTTCAGTGAAGACCTCAGAGGTTTGTTTGTGAGGTAAGTTAAAAAACGTCTTCATAAAGACCAAAGAACCCAGCAGCCAGGTCAAAGATAATGTTGTGGAGAAGTTTAACTATTATCCCAAGCTTTGATCATCTCACAGAGCACTGTTCAGTTCATCTGCAAACCTACCAAGACAAGGCTGTCCTACAAGCCAGGCACAAAAAGCATTGATCATAGAAGCAGCCAAGAGGTTCGTAGTTATTCTGGATGAGATGCAGAAATGATCGGGTGATAGACTCTGTCAGCAGGTCACCTATAAGTTGTACACTCGAAAAATATGGCAAGAAAATAAGCTACTACTGCACATCACCCAGTACAAACCTTCCTCAAAGGGACACATGGTGGTGGCAACATCATCATGCAGTGTAGATGCTTTACTTCAGCTGAGACATACAGTAGAAGAAGCTGGTCAGAGGTAATGGGAAGATGAATGGAATAGTTTAGATCAAATCATATTTATGTGTAAGAATGACCCAGTCAAAGTCTAGAAGCAAATTCAATTTAGAATCCGTGACAAGATTGATGTTTAGACATGCTCTCCATCCAGCTTGACTGAGCTTTAGCTATTTTCTAAAGAATAATGGGCACTTCACTGTTATTTGCAACTTTATGTTGGTCTGTCACAACTTCCTAATAAAATACATTGAAGTTTTTTGATGGACAATAACAAACTGTCAAAAGAGTTTGGATTGATGCTGATATACGATGTGAGCCATGGAAACTAAAGTCAAATTCATTGTTCGTTCACACAAACTTGGCCAGTAAAGTTGATTCTGATTCCTATTCTGAATCTTAAAAGTACATTTATTTGTAAAGCTTCTAAAGTGGTTAAAATTACTCTGATATCCCAGATACTGAAAGATTTGTTCATATTTGTGTCTCTATTTAAATAATCCAAAACTTACCATGATTTGTAACTTCAGCAAACAGTACAGTTAGTATCTGAAATACTTCACATCATATAATATGAAATCTTATTGACATACAAAAATTAGATCTGACTGACATGGAAAACAGAGAGGCCCTGGAGCCTTCATTTCCAAGTACATTATTAAGTTTGTCTTTTGCTGATAAATGTCTCAGAAGAAGGAGAGCAGTTTACTCTATACTGCTGCAGCTGAGACCTTTGAACATTTTTGTTCACTGCTTTAAGAAAATTAAACCTAATTTATTTATAAAGGTATCGAATGACCAACATTTCTTACTGTATCATTTTTCTTAAAATAATCCTAAATCTGCAGTGTAACTAACTAAGTTAAAAGCCACAAACCCCTCTTGAATCTTTACAGAGAACTAACCAATTATCCTGACAAAAAATCTTAGATTCGTGACAGCATTCTTTTAAAGGAGTACATATCATAACTGACACAGAGGCTATTATAAAACCCACTCACTGAGCGATAAATCCACTGGTGGATTAGTTAGTTATGTAAAGCTTTAACCTCAGTCACTCAAAAATACTACTGTACCTCTTAGCCAAAAATATTCCCTCCTCTGCCATCTTCTTATCTTTTACTGTGTTAGGCAAAACCTAAAATCAGTGTGTCATCTTTTATCAGTATTACAGTTCTGCTCAAAAGTTATAAGCAAGTAGGCCAGATTAACCTTGAGCTTTATTCTTACTAAAGGTGGGCTGATGATTACTTCGATTAGTTTTAAAAAAAGGAATTGGGTCTTCAAATATAAAGCTGATTTTCTTCCACACATGGTGAAAAATTACACATACAGCATGTATGTATATATATATATATATATATATATATATATATATATATATATATATATATATATATATAACACCTGTCTGGGCCCCCTGGAGTTAGGATGCTGGGGAGTGGATGATGATGACGCCTTGTTTTTTTTTCTCTACGTTGGGAGTGAGTGTTTTATGTGGGGGGATGAGGATGGGAGGGGGTGACTGGACTTGAATCCCTGTGTTTTTTTTTTTTTGTGACGGTTTGGGGTTTTGACTGCTCCCTCTCTTGACAGCTTGGGCCCCCCCATTTTATGGGGCCCTATTTCCTCCCCGCCCCCTTCCTCTGGGGGTTGATTTCCCTCCCCGCTGGTGTACTTGGGTCTGGGGTGTCCGGGGCGGGGGTTTTGGGTGTGTGCTGGCTCACTCCCGGGGGCTGCCTGCCGGGGCCTGGACCCCTGGGCTCTGCCCCGGGCCTCCCCCTTTGGGGGGTGGTGGGGTCCCGGGGTCTTGGGTCTCTGGGTCCAGGGCTGGTTTGCTCGGGGCGTGGATGGCTCCGGCGGGGCCTTGGGCTCGTCCTGGGGTTTCCCCTGGGCTTCTGCACGTCCTGCTGGTGGCTCCCCCGGGACTCTCCCCCTGCTCTTCTCGGGGGGGTTGCGGGGGGTCCGGCAGTGGTTCTCCGGGGTTCCTGTCTTTGGTGGCTTGGATGTTTGGCTCGGTCTCCTCATGTCCGCAGGGGGGACCACGGGGCAGGTCGGTGGTCCTCACACCGCTATTGGCTATTTTTGGGGAAAAACCTTGTATAAAAACGGGTCCACACGGGTGTTGTAGAACCAGTTATCTAATTAGGTGACTTCTCCTAAGTAATTTTACATTATAAATCCGTGTGCAAATTTGGTATAGCAAGCAGGTTTAAATCTTTTTTTTTATTCACCCTTCTTTCCTCCCCCACTCTTCCTCCTTTTTTTTCCCCTTCCCCCTTTTGCCCACTCTTTTTTGTCAAGCTTCTTTTTTCCCTTTTTCATTTCAGTCTCCGTGTCCGTAACAATTGAAATATTCCCAAGAAGTTTATAATAAAGTTTGTTTTATAAATATCAAGCAGAGCTTTAAAGCAATAGCTGTGATGCTCCGCTTGTGAAAGTAAATCTGTTGGGCAATTTTTTGGCACTCAGACAACATTTCCGAGCGCTACTCTGCCAGACAGGACACGGTAAAAAAAAAAAAATAATAAAAAAATAAAAAAAAAAATAATAAAAAATTTAAATACCTTTAATAACTCAATCAACATGCTGCTTTTAACCTCTTTGCCTCATTACTTTACCATGAAAGACTTATCTATCTTAATTATTACAACCCTTTCGTCCTTGACAATCTTTCCCTTGAGTGCTTTTACCCCGTTTCGCAATATATTTGTTAAACATCTCACCTCCCTATATTTCCCAGTACCATGAAATGATATAAAATACAGAATATTTCTACTGTCTTTGACTTTACTTAGTTTATGATATCGAAACTAATAAACCTTCGTATTGCGATTAGGCGTGCATAACGTAATAAAGAATATTGGCACCTACTACTGAAAAAAAATAAATAAATAAATGTAAGGATTATGATTATTGATTAATTAATATTTATCAAGAATTATAATTTAAAATCAGAATCTTTTAAAAAAATATTAATTTCTTAACCAAAAATCATTACCTACGAATAGAAATCAGAGATGTCCTCTGGTGCTGTGATAATGGGCTCAAAGCTCTTTAATAATTACAAATTATTAACCAAACCACAAAATGTCACTGTTTATTCAACCGCTTCACCAAAGGCGGAGGATCTTCGACCTTGTTTTGACAGATAAATCGCTCTTGCATGAAATAAACACAAACGCTTCTCTTAATTATATATATGTAGATTTATTGAAACCAAATAATCCTGATATACCATTATTCTGGTCCAAAAAAAACTTCACCTAACTAACAAGCACTATTCTACACAAAAGGGACTAAAAATGAGTACCTAACAATAATAATAAAAGAAAAATATATATGGATTTAGTGTCTATGAAGATCAAGCCAGCAGTTTTATGGACAAAATGTGTAATCTGGGATAAATGGAAAGAGAAATCCTCCTGGTGTTCTGATGTCTCGATTGCAGCGATCAGCTGATAAAACGGTGAGGCCACGCCCCTTTAGCCTCTAGCAGCTGAACGCCCCAAATCTCGGACAAAGAGTCATAAAACTCTGATGCGGGAACTCAGTGGAAAATCTCCAGCAATAAACGGGAACAAAGAGTGGTCAGACCACGAGGTACAGACCGCAGTTGCTTTGAATGAAAAACTTTTAAAAGTCCAACTTCTAACTCCTGGCTGATTTGGGATCAGCCGGACAAATCAAAACACAGCTCAGCATAAACACTTCAATCAGTATAGCATGCAACAAGTTAGTGCCTTAGATTAACTACTGGTGATTCTAAGTCACTTTTACTATGCCTCATCCTGCCCAGACCTCTAAATGTACCTATCTGGTTTAATATGAAAAGAACGAAATTACTTTGGCGTTGATTTCTTCTCTCCACCGGCTGAGGATGGATCAAGTCTGAAGAAAAACGAGGGGAGACGGGGACCACGTATCCGTGATCAAATTAAGAAAAAAACTGTAATTTGTCATCCGTCCAGGAGGGGAAAAGATGAAGAACCGTTAGTCGACTGCACACACAAGGAGGAAAACTCATCTCCTTGGACATAGAACCTCTGTAGGTTTTCACCTGTGCCGGGTGTGGCGTGGTCTTCGATCGGCAAATAAATCTCCTGATCTTCTCGTATCAGACAAATTTCCAGCTTTCAAGCTCTTCCGGGAATGGCCTTGTGGAGCAAAAGTTCGCCTGCGAGCTTTTGTCTCTCCAGATATGGGCCTCCGTTGCGCTGTCCTGTGAGACAGGCGGGAAATGGCCCCGAAACTCTGCATCTTAGCCGGTTTATACTCCCAGTGACGTCAGAGCTGCGACGTCTGTTGAGCTGCGCATGTCAAAATGCGCGACCAAAATGGATGTCCCCAACATAAAATAAAATAAATAAATAATGTAACTTGGTATTTGCATGTCAAATAAGCTCAGCACATGACCTTTCTGCACTCCTCCTCTTCTGTTTGTCCTCCATTTAAACACAGAGTTGTAAAGGAAGAGCCTGTGTGTGCTTCTCTGTGACTCTCAACAAAAAGAAAATTGTACTTGAGCAACAAATCTTTGTCCACGACGCAGCTTTCAATATGCAGGCACTTATGATTGTCGGAAGCAGCCAGGTTTTTTAGTTCACCAAGGCTTGTCTCAATGGTCTTATTGCCAAAAGGCTTTGAGAAAGTCATTTTAATAGCAGATTTTAGCTATTAATACATTTTAGGTGTTTATCATCTGAGTAACGTTGAGATGCTTCCCTTAGTGCCTGGCTAAGAGACCATTGAACATTTCTTCTCTCTTTCTTCCTGTCCGTGGCAGCTGGCTCCACCGTAATCTGTGAACAGATGGATATGACCTCCCAGGGGTGGAGTCAAGCAGTGTGGCTCTCATTGGCTACCGACCCTTATCACCTGATGGTGGGCCCCAAGCAGCCAGTCAGGGATTATTATTATTATTATTATAATATTTCAAACTTGTTTCCTTATCAACCAGTGGCTAAGAAACAACTTCCCGTTTCGATATTCATCATAACTATCTTTTCCTGTGATGATTGTAAAGCACACTTTCTTTCTGCACACTGTGTTGGCGCTGCTCTGTTCAGTGGTTTACACCACTTCCCCAGACTATGTGTTTCACAATGAGCACTAATTGCTCTACTGCTGCAGCAGAATAACAAACTCTTATGAAACAATTTATGAACAGTAAATATCAGTAAGGTCATTTACATGGACGTAGCTCCGTCCGTTGGTTTTGGGGGGTTTTCTCAGGGCTATTTGTTTCCGATGTAAGGCCTCCTTCCTTTCCCAATCTGAATCCCAGCTTTCTATGAGATCATCTCATCACTATAGCCTGCTGCATTTGGGGCATTTCTGGAAGAAGCACATCGCCGCTTTTCTGATAATGCAGCAGTGTTCAATCCTGTTAGTCAAAGCTGCTCCTCCTCTAAGGCATTATGCCTTACCTTTGGTGCATCCTGGCAAGACATAACTCATAACTTCATCATTCATGTTCATCATGTTCCAGGTTATTCTAATTAGTTCCTAGGTCTTCTGTTGTCTCTGCCCATCAGTCTACTCCAATTTAACCTTTCAAAGTCCTAAGGTTTGATTGAATCCATCTTTTCATCTTTGCTAATATCAACCCGCATTCTATTATTTATCAGCTTTAGCCTTTTTCTACTTTCAAATCCTTTTCCTTCGCATGCCCCCATTTCTCACGCTAGAAGGAGCTTCCTCTCTCCCTGGCCGCCAGTCCACCACCAGTGTCGGATCAGGGGGAAGACATCTCTAAATCTAAGCCTTACAAATGATCATCTTAGCTCATGTCATTCTCAGCATTCATGTCTTCCTCCCAGGTCTGAGCGCCAGAGAGATAACCATGTAATTTCTCATCATTAAAACTTTTCTAATTGCCATCCCTTTCTTTGTGAGTCTTTTCAGATTGAAATGGAATTGAGTTAAATTTTAATCTGTACAAATAGCTACATTTTTAATGCTCATGGGCTCCCCTGTGGGATTTGACCCAACAAATGTTCGTGAGTGCAATTGTTTCTTTGCTTTCTTGGTATGATAAAACACTGATGTCAGGGTATTTACACACACATTTGGAATAATTGCATGACATGATGTAAAAACTTTGTATAAAGCAGAAAAGCAACGATCATTCCTACTGCTGCTAAAAAATAACCATTTGATCATTATAGGTGTAATAATTTTATCTGTAATATTTATTTATTTTGATTTTGATGAGTAGATTATTGCTAAAATAAAGTGCAAACACAAATAGTTTTACAGAACAAGGCATCAAACAATACGGATACAGTAAATATGAGAATACACAGCATGTAAAATCAATAACTGTCAAATAAAAAAAAACACATTCAATTTAAACTATATAACAATAAACACATTTTTTTAAATGGTCAAAGGGTTGTTTTTTCCAAAATATTTTGATTTTAAAAACAAATAGCTAGTCTTCATTTTGCATCACTTGGGAACTGCTCCCAAATGGGCCTGAAACTTAAAGAATCTGCTTCTAGTTGTAGAACAGGGCATTCTCCAAAAACTTACAAGGCCTGCATCTTCAAAAGCTAAGATTTGTTGTCGGTCTTCAGCATTTTTTGAGCTCTCTAAGATTACGTTCACACTGCAGGTCTTGATGCTCAGTTCCAGTTTTTTGGTGAAATCAGATTTATTTTTGCGTGGTCGTTCAAACTACTAATTAAATGCAACCACCATCAGACTTCAGTCTGATCAGTTCAAAACCCCAAAGAGACCCGGATGCGCAGAAGAAGAATGTAGACGTCACACAGCAGCGCGCTGCTTACGGAAGTAAAAATGGATGTTGGCGCCTCTGCGTTATTATTAGGTTGTTTAGCAATGACAGCCGACAATATTATGACCACATCATAACAAGACAAAGAAAGGTAAAAAAAAGGAGACAGCACACATATTAACAATGACCTCTAGTGGAGCAGTGGCTGTTGCTTCTGTAGAGAAGTCTGTGTGGATGTGTAGTTGGAGAGTTAGATTTTTTTGGAAGTGAAAAGATCAAAATTGGGTCATTCTGACTGCCATGAAAAAGTTGGATATGGGCCTCATTTGCCAGCTGTGTGAACGTAGCCTAAGACAGGCAGAGGCAGTGCCAATATTAGCATCATTTTATCCTTGTGCTTAGATTACTTTCTTGGATTCTGGTTTGAGATGTTTTAGTCTGTATTTCCTTATAGGTCTGGTCCCTCCATGTTTATGTTCTTTGGTTCCATTGTTATTCCTGTTCACCTAGAGGTTTTGTTGTTTCCCTGCATTCCCTGCTCATTGGTGTTAATTAATCACTCTCCCTCAGTTCCTTCCACCAGCTGCTTCTCATTCCCTTCCATTTTGCTCCCATGGTTCCATTCTCCACTGCCTTCAGTATTTATTCTCTCTGGCTGCATTGTTCTCCACTGGTTCCTCCTGAAAACCACCCTGCAAACCTTCCCTGCCAATGTTCTGTATCCTGCAGTTTTGTAAGCCTCTTGTTGGTTATTAATATTATAATTAAACAACACTTCTACTCACCATGCGGCTCCCTCACTCTGCTCTGCACCTTGGTCCAACCCAAACCCATTTTAGTGTTTTGGATTATTGTTTTTTAGGAGCGTTCAGGAACAATGTTTTAAAGAAAACAGCAAACAAACACCCACACAATTAGCAGAACGCCCCAAATGAAACACTTGTACACTGTTTTAGGAATAATTGCTTTATCATCATCTCGAACACATATTATTGAAAATTTCAAGCGCTTTTCTTTTAACAGGTCACCCAACAGCTCACCCAATGTGCTTTAGGTACACAGCACATTTAGCTCTCTGACTTCCTTCATGTATTTTGTGAGTGAAAGAATACAAGAGAAGTACAGAAACAAATTCATCAAGCACTACACAACACCACTGCTGCAGACCTCTGGAAAATATTATTTGACATAATCAAGTCAGTAGAGACAGAAAATACTTTCTTCTTTTTTTTTAAATAAAATAGCAAAAATAAATTCTTTCCAATAAACTAACAGTAACTGAAAGGAGAGACAAATCTCTTGTTTAGGCATCCTGTCCGATGTGTGCAGTGTGCAGAGCTTTGGTACAGTGAAGGATACATTCCTCTATTCACTCTGGGGACAGATGTTTCACTATGTCTGAATTTCCTTTACAGTCAGCAGCTGTCAGTAAACTTCATATGTACTGGATGTTTTTAAGGTTTCAGTGTTGGCACAAAGCTCTAATAAATGTTATAGGAAGCTGTGATCTTTGGACTTGAATTGCTCTTCAATTGGCCAGCAATCTTGAATTGCCGTCTTTTGTTCATAAGCGACTATGGAGCATAAAAACTATCTGAACCAGAAGAAGAGGGCTTTAAACTCAGAGGACAGAGAGGAGCAGAGGAGGGTTCAGCACGAGCTCCAGTGGAGGATCAGGAGGTGTACGAAGGACTATGAGAAGAAGTCTGTGGAGTGGCCTGCGCAAAACAAAGGGCGGGACCTGTGGAGAGGGCTTAAGAACATTTCTGAATTTGGACAGAGTGTCAGAGGAGCAGCTGATGGAGACCAGCACAGGGCAAATTAATTAAACTGTAATTTCAACAGGATTAGTTTCCCCCCAATCCCTCTGCCCCCTTTCCTGCTCGCCCCACCTTCATCTACAGCCAGCCCCTTCACACCCATGCCTCCAGCTCACCCCATATGGACTGTCTACAGTACCAGCCCCCCTCACTCCCTCACATCAACCATGTGAGGAAAGAGCTGAGGCGGCTAAAGCAGAGGAATCCTGCCAAGGAATCAGCCCACTACAGACCAGTGGCCTTGACCTCCCACCTGGTGAAGACCATGGAGAGGCTCATCCTCACCCACCTCTGTACTGTGGTGAGGGCCACCTTGGACCCACTGCAGTTTGCCTACAGGCCCAAAGTCGGAGTATGATGTTTTATGACTCTGTGGTAGCCTCTGCCATCCTGTACCCTGTTGTCTGCTGGGCCTGAGGCAGCACAGAGTGGGACAGGAAGAGACTGAACCAGCTGGTTAGGAGGCCCAGCTCTGTCCTGGGCTGCCCAATTGATTCTGTGGAGGTGGTGGGTGAGAGGAGGATGTTAGCCAAGCTCACATCCATCATGGACATAACCTCTCACCCATTGCACCAGACCGTAGAGGAGCTGAGCTGCTCCTTCAGTGGTCGACTGAGACACCCTCAGCACAGGAGGGAGCGCTACCGCAGGTCCTTAATCTCCACACTTTCGGACAGTTCGATTCTACTGTATAATAACTAGTGTAATAACCTCTATATTTTTAAATACCTGCAATCATTGTCACTTTAGCACAAATTACCTCCACTTTTTACTGTACATAAGTTATTTTATTTAATTCTATTATTAATGTTTGTTAGTAAAAATCTACCTTGTTCTTCTTTGATAGCCCATTTGTCAAGTATCTGCACGCTACCTGTGTTACTGAGGGCTGCTGTAACAAGTTAATTTCTCTATTGTGAGATCAAAAAAGTCTTATCTTCAACTTTTGCTGTGCTTCTGTAAAATATCCTGTACCTGGCCTTATATCTTTACTTTGTTGCTATTCTGCCACCATTTTATGGTGTTTTTCCTTATTTCCTGTCTCTAAAATTGTGCTTTAATGGGCTTAGTTGATTTGTGGATGTATTTAACCACTTGGCTTGTATTTGTGGTCATCAGAAATGTGAGATTTTCTGTGACTGAAGCAGATGCATGTTTTGCAAATCACTGTAAAGTTTTGCAGAATATGTGATACTGATTATGTGCCTAGAGTTGTGGACATCTGAGCTAGTGTTTCATTAACTGAATGTGAGGTTTGGCTAATTTGGAAAAAAATGTTTTATTTTAGTGTGTTAGTAATTCTAAACAGCTATATGTTAGTGCAGAGAATGGACAGATGTTTTATTAGATAAACTGAGCACTAGGAAAGTGCAATTATAAATTATACTTTCTCCTAACAGTGTTTATCTTATTCTTTGTTGTGTTGTATTGTTTTTTTTTGCAATTCCGTTTATTTGAATGCATTTTTACTCAGTTACTTTGTGGTACTTTTGTAAATTTTAACCAACTTTACCTTTTCTTAGTCTGATCGATGAGCACAACATTGAAAGGGAGCGTTTATTAGTGCTGTTGAATTTGATGTATTTTGTTTTTTGTTGGATTTTATCTTACAGAACTTTGTCATAAGTCTATATCACAAATGCCCGCTTCAGAGATGGCAAGGAGGACTTCACAGCCGACTTCACAGCAGACTTCACAGCAGACTTCATCGCAGCACCTGACACACTTAGAGGGAGAACCCCAGGGAACTAAAGCAAAATGAAAGTAAATTGATATCATCAAATACCCTTAAAAATCCAACTAATCATTAAATCACAACAATTATCTATATAACTTACCCTGAACAAAACTTGTTTCTTAGGCCCCGTTCACACTGCAGACAAATGTGGCTCAAATTGGATTTTTTGGGGGTCAAGTGATCAGGTCAGACTTTTTAGAACATCATATCTGACCCATATCTGCCTTTTTCAAGTCGCATTTGAGCCACATTCATATGTGGTCCTGAATCCGACTTGTATCTGTTCTTTTGGAATGTGACTCCAGTGGGAACGACCAAGGCAAATTAGATGTGACTTTGATGTCACTTTCCATCGCATTTGTCACAATTTTGCACCGCCCAGCAGCAAATTGTAGCAGTTAGCAAAGCAGACGGGGGGCGAGTATAGTACTGCATAGTGGAGAGACAGCGAGACGTTAGAGCTAGTTAAAAAACAGAGTAAAATCTCTATTCAAGCCTAATTGAAAGGCTCATATGAACCGTCTGGATGTGGGACGTAATTTGTATTGTAAAATTCGTGTACAGTCCTTCAAACAGAGGACTTTAAAATGGTGTCGAGGTTACCGAGCATGTGATGAGCTGCCCCTGCTGCAGTTCGATACAGTGGATTGCATCAAGTCTTCTGTCTGTGGAGGAGAGGCGCTGACATATATGATTAAAAGCTGCCCTCGACATGGTAAGTTCTGAATAAACTTGGTCTCTGTAAAGTTGTTAACATCCCTGCCCCACCATTGCTGGCTGTGTCTAAACAGTTTGTTGTGCTGAACTGGCAGCCAGATTTCCCTAAAATGGAGAAAGAGCTTCAATCTTTTTATTCACGTGTTTCCCACACAGCACACGCTAACAATAAATGGCTTCTGTTGTGCACTTAAACCATAACACCTATTTCTCTGTGTTTACTGTTGTGCTGCGCTTGACGATGCTCATATTGTTCTTATGAGCATGCGGGTCAGTTTGGAGCCGCAACATTTTCAAAGTATTGTGAACGACCACACAAGAAGATCTGATTTCTGAAAAAATCGGCTTTGAGCATTAAGACCTGCACTGTGAACATAGCCTAAGTCCGAATTATGAGAAACAAATCAAATGCAGCTTTGACACAGTGGAAAGTTCAATCTGCTTAATTTATTTACATTCTCTTGTGCCTTGTTTCATACCTCCAAAGGCAATTAAGTTGATAATGATGAAAAACACAATAACAGCTATGCCGATGATGGTTCCAATATTACGGACAATTACTGCCAATTCTGAAAAAGAAAAACGCTCATTAAAAGCCATGGCAGCAGCACAAAGGAAAAATAAAAAGAAATGAACTAAAAAAAATGCACTTTGGAGACTGCAGGTCAAGGTAAGCAGAACATCTCCCGACCTTATCTAACCTACGCAAACCTTTTTCAAACATTTTGTTTTCGGCAGTGTCTCAAACCCACTCCATCTACCATAAAAATACACTGCATGAAACATTCAGACAAAAACAGACAGTTTGATATTTTCACTCTTTAATAGATTCCTGGACAACAACACGTGAGTAACTGGTTTGGAGCTTTCAGTGCTGAACGTCACTAATTGGCTTACACTGCCAGCATAATCTCTGTGTAATCAGTCTCTGCCATAAATTATATAATTCTGTTAATTCTGGGATTATGGTGAATGTGCCATATACACAGGCTAGTCCATGACGCAGCCGTCTGCAGTTTGATTCCCAACCCGCGTGCCCCGCCCTCTTCTCTCTGTGATCACAATGAACAAAGACTGCTAGTAACACAACATTTAAAAAAAACAGCGCAACATTTTAAATTGTAAACTTGATGGACCAGACACTACGAGTAGTTGTGACTGTGACTCTTAGACTTTGGTGCTTCCATGTGTTTAATTTCTTAGTTTATTTCTGTGTTCTGTTCTTTGAACATTTGGATTTGTTTCTTATTTCATGGTGGTCTCTCTAGGTTTGTAGTTTATTTGTGTCTTAGTTCAACTCTCTTCCTGTGAATTGGTCTCCCTCCCACAGCTTCCCTGGCTTCATTCTTCAATATTTCCTTTGATTAGCTCTTATGGTTAATTTGTCATTTCCACCCCTGCCTCTGTATATAAGCTCAAAGGTTCCCATTGTTCAGTGCTGGATTAAGCCGTTACCCTGTCTGTTCTGTATGAACAACTCTCTCCGAGCTCTTTTCCCTTAAAGTTCTCCTCATTCTCTTATGAATGAACTCTGTTTCACCTCAGTCAATCTCTCCACAACCTACAAACATGAAAGTTACAATATGAACACATGAATTCATCCCTCACAGCTTTTACACTGTATTGCTCTTAAGTGTAGCCTATTTTAAGTTCTGCCTGCTTTTATGCTTTTTAAAATTGTCTACTTCCAGTTTGAATAAACACGTGTTTATACGTGTCAGGTGGGTCAATCTGGTTTGCCTCAGTGAGCTGCTCATCTCCCCCCTCTTGTGTCATGCTTATAGCGTGTTTATGCCAGGACACATTATACATATATTTATCAGTTTTTACATTTATTTTTTTAGGAATATGTTTTTAGTTTCTCCTGTCTGCCTTTTATCTTTTCATATTGACTTGTAGCAGAGTTGCAACATTTAACCATCTCAGTTAAGTTTTACCTTTTGCAGGAGAGACAATAGTACGGGTAATCAGCAGGTTGTTACTGTCAGTATGGTTATCTTGTCCCACCACAACATGCAGATGATGGGTGGTGTCATTTTGCACTGATGATGTTGGATCTTATAAAACAAAAGTATGAAAATACAGACATAAAGGGTTATAGTTTTAAAAAAGCCAGAAAGCAACACAAAGTCAGTCTTAAATTTAAGACAATGGAAAACATACAGTTTTAACACAGCAAATATCTTACTACAAAGGTTAATACACATAAAACTGCTTCCCTTCTTCGTGCATATACATGTGATTTGCTCTCACAGCTGGAAGCATGAGCATAATAACATCCCTTAAACATATTTACTTTTTATTTTGTTATTGATTAAGTTTTTTCTTTAGATTCGTTGTGTTAAACCAACAAAAAAGGATTGCTCCAGACAGACAGATAATAATCACTCTTGTTGTGTGTCTATGTACTGGAGATGCTTTTCAACTGGATGTTCTAATGAAGGAGAAGTAGAAACCTTACTTTTCATTTTCTGTCAGGGTTGGTTGGGTTAATCTGGGTTTTCGTAAACCTGTTGTTCAGTGTTATGGTTCAAAGTTCCCATTTCAGCTGCCTTCTTCACTATTTATCTTCAATAGAGGAACTGAAAGTTTTGAATTACAGTAGTAACGAAACACTCAACACTCTTCCTATATTAAGTCAGCATTGTCTCAACAATTTTTGGATGACGGTTGTGAAAAACTCCTTTTCAATGTGTTATTACAATAGTTTTATAACTACTTATGCTGTATCCCAAAATAATGATGTACTATCCAATATTTATAGAATAATAGTTGATATGGATATGTCCCTTTTACTTTACATAAACAATACATTTGCAATTGTGTCAGGTCCCTCAGTGGGATGTCAACTAAACAGTTTTTATGAAATGAAATGGAACTTATATATGTTTTTTAGTACAAGACAGTCAGAGCTGCTTTTGAACACAGATCAGGTTTGGAAAATATGTTGTCAAGGCAGTTCAGAGGACCTGGCTTTTTTACTTTCCCACAACTTTCCATTAACATTCTTGACCAAAGAATAAGGTGAACAGCCGTCTTCTTTAGCAATGACCTTTTGTGACTTAGCCTTCTTGTGAATGGTGCTGAAGAATTGTTAAGGCAGCAGTTGTGTGGACCATAACATAACATTTTGGTAAGAACTGGTCTCATATAACATTGTCAAATGGTGAAAAACAGAATTTAGGGCATTCGTTAGTTGTATGCCATAATCATCAAAGTTCATAAAAAATAAATCTATCTCTCTGTGTATCATTTAATATAATGTAGGTCTTTATGTTTTTATTTTCATCTTCCTTAGAATATACTGAATTCCATTAATTTGTTAGTCACCTAATAAAAACACCATACGTTGATGTTCCCTTCACAGGTACCAAAACATTTAACACTCTGCAATTTAACAAAATACTACAGAACATCTCCTGCATATATATAAAAAAAATCCAACTCATGTATTCCAGAATAAAGGAACCAGCATACCTTAAACTCAACCAAAGCAAAATGATTGTGTGCAAACAAAATACAAAATATTTAAAACCTTCAGAGGTAATCTGCCAACAACAAAGTTAACAGACAGGAGCAGTTAACATATCAGCGTAGGTGTCGACCTGACCTGTTTAGAGAAATAAAGATCAGCAATCTGAAACAAAGTTAAATATGAAAAGAAATCTTGACCAGGTACTTAGGGATGGAGGGGACAGAAAAGCAGGAAAACAACATAATGAAGACAAATGATCTATAGTAAAATATTCTTTGTTAAATTTATTTTCTTTATTTATTTTTACCCCTCCTTGAACCGCCACCTTAACGTGGTGGACGGGTTTGAGTGTTCAAATGATCCTAGAGGCTATGTTGTCTGGGGCTTAAATGCCCCTGGTAGGGTCTCCCATGGCAAACAGGCTCTAGGTGATGGGTCAGACAAAGAGCGGTTCAAGAAGCCTTTATGAGGACCATTAAATCGATGCACGTGACGTCGCCCGGTACGGCGGAGCCGGGGTCCCACCCTGGAGCCAGCCCTGGGGTCGGGACTCGCCGGAGAGCGCCTGGTGGCCGGGTTGCTCGGGGGGCCCGGGCCCGGGCAAGCCCGACGAGAGCAAAGGCCATCCCCCAGGGCCCACCACCTGCAGGGAAAGTGGGGACCGGTGCAAAGAGGATTGGGGGGCGGACGAAGGGGGAGACCTAGCGGCCCGATCCCCGGATGCTTAGGCTGGCTCTAGGGCCTGGGAATATTACCTCGCTGGGGGGGAAGGGGGCCTGAGCTTGTGCGGGAGGTCGAGAGATATCGACTAGAAAAAGTCGGGCTTGCCTCCACGCACAGCGTGGGCTTTTGGAAAACCCATCTCCTTGAGAGGGTCTGGACTCTCTTCTACTCTGGAGTGGCCCACGGGGAGAGGCGGCGGGCTGGGGTGGGTTTTCGCTTTTTGCCCCCCAGCTCAGCCATCTCGTGTTGGGGTTTTCCCCAGTGGATGAGAGGGTCGCATCCCTGCGCCTTTGGGTCGGGGATAGGTCTCTGACGGTCGTTTTCGGCCTACGGGCCGAGCGGTAGTGTGGAGTACCCGGGCCTTCTTGGTGTCCCTGTCGGGGGTGCTGGATAGTGCCCCCCCCGGGGACTCCATTATTTTGCTGGGGACTTCAACGCCCCACGTGGGAAACGACAGTACACCTGGAGAGGGGTGATCGGGAGGAATGGCCTCCCCGATCTGAATTTAAATGGTGTTTGTTTTGGACTTCTGTTCTAGTCCATGGATTGTCCATAATGAACACCATGTCCAAGCATAAGGGTGTCCATCAGTGCACTTGGCACCAGGACACCCTAGGAGGAGATCAATGATCGACTTTTGTTTTATCATCAGACCTTCGGCCGCATGTTTGGACACTCGGGTGAAGAGAGGGGCTGAGCTGTCCACTGATCACCACCTGGGGGTTTGGTTGGGTCCGCTGGGGAGAAAACCGGCGTA
>JAHHUM010001246.1:46565-69653 GCA_036173005.1 Crenichthys baileyi
GACAAACAAAAAGTAATGGTAACACAGCACAATGACAACTGTAACTAAATTGTTTATTGAATTTGAAAAATTGCTTTGTGTTTTATTCTCTCTATTTATATATACAATTTTTCAGCTTTTGCACAACAGTGTTGTCTATTTT
This sequence comes from Crenichthys baileyi, assembly GCA_036173005.1. NCBI lineage: Eukaryota > Metazoa > Chordata > Actinopteri > Cyprinodontiformes > Goodeidae > Crenichthys > Crenichthys baileyi. The sequence continues at coordinate 46,708 of JAHHUM010001246.1, forward strand.
TGACTAAGACAAATGTCTTTCTATGCTGTTTATAAGAAAAGAGCGGCTACTTCTTTTAACTGAGCTCATTGTGGTGTTCTACGTAAACACAGCAGGAGTATTCTTAATTTGCATGTGTTTAAACTTAGATAAGCTCACAATACATGACCATACTTTTTATGATCTATCGTAAAACCACCAACCCTTGCACACACACACTGTAAAAACTAACACATAGCAGACCCCCAAAAACAAATATTATAAAAAACATAATTTAAATTTAAGACTTTAAGAAACAAACATTTGTCTTTATCTTCATGCTGTTGTCATAACAAAAAAAGGTTCATGTATGTGCTACATAAAAATATTAATGTTGAGCTGAGATTCAATGATTTTATTTTACCCTTAAAGAAGTGTCCAGATGCCAGAGCAGTTTGTCTGCTGCAGGATATTCTGATGTTGTTGTGAATGTTGGGATTATGATTATTGATTAATTAATATTCATCAATAATTATAATTAAAAATCATAATTTTAGAAGATTAATTTCTTGACCACAAATCCTCATTTATGAATCGAAACCAGAGATGTCTACTGGTGTTGTAATTGTAGCTTAAAGCCTTTGATAATTACAACCGTTGAACACTCAGTAATAATTGGTAATTGGTAATAATTGGTATTACGAGATATCACTGTCTAATCAACTGTTTCTGCCGAAACGTGGGGAACTTTAACCTTATTTTGACTGACAAATCACTCTTGCACAAAATAAACACAAACTACTTCTCTTTATCTACGTGACATTTATTAAATCAACAGCCTGATCCAATCCGCTATCCGATCCAATAATCTTCACCTAATCAACATGCAAAGTTCTACAAGGAAAAAAAAGGGTAAAATATCTAACTAAACAAAATAAAATAAAACAGCAGTGGGTGTGTATGGAATCAACCAGCAGTTATGGCAAAGATGATAATATGAAAAAGGGATGTGGTGGTGAAGAGGAGATTGAGATCGGCCCGTCGGAAAGTGTAGCTTGGTTACTGTGAGCCATAAAACATCCCCCAACGCTAAGAATGTCCCAGCACACAAAGGGTTGTAAACCTTTTGGTGGCAACTAATAAAGCATGAAGTGTCCAAGACAAAGAAAATGGTTGATTTCCACCATGAAGTTATTCTAGCAGTCCAGTTTCACAGCGCACCTGCTCTCAGGTGTCCTCACAGTAAAAGCACAGTCTTGCGAGACTTGGCGGCCTCATAAACCAACAGTAATCACGTTTCAACAGAATGATGGCATGCACATACAATTTAGAACACGTTAAACCATAAGTTGTGATTCTAGATCGCACTAAAAATCTACTCTACCCAGCCCAAGCTATTCCTAAATAAAGAAATGAAAATAAAAGGTGGATTTTATTTGTCGTTGTCTCCTCTGAGCGGAGGGAGAGTCCGGGGGGTGAAGAGTTTCCACACATCCGCGGATAACTCAGGGAAGCGGTCCGTTTTCGTCCTTTGTGGCCTCCTTGGCAGAAAGTTAGAAAATATGACGGACCGTCACTAGTCGACTGGAACACCAAAAACAAGGGGAAGAAATCAGTCTCCTTGAAAACTCTGTGGTTTTTTTGGTTACGTGTTAAACTCACGTCTTAGATCGGTAAAGTTGAAAACTTACAAGCCTTCTTATTCCTGTAAGCCTAATTCGCTTAGTTTCTCGTTGGTCAACGAAGGAGAATAAAAGAAGAATCCACATGGGACCTCTTCTCCAGAGGGATGCTTCAGTTGCGTGGTATCCATGTCGAGGTCTCCAGCTGAAGGCAACTCATTGAAGGGGTCACCTTCCTTTATAATCTCCTGTGACGTCAGACTTGGGACGCCCCGTCATATCAGCCTCTGTGTCCGCTGGGATTTCTAGTGGCGGACTATCCTGGGATACAAAATGGCTGATGATGCCAAAAGGCCCGGTAGAGTCCAGCAACGTGCAAATGGTCCAATATTCAGCACAACATGTGGTCCAACATGAATGTCTGAGTTAAAACCTGAAGCAGCAATGAAACTAGTGGAGACTACCACCACCCATCAGCCAGCTCCACAGTTAGTAACCAAGGAAACTGATAGATGAGCTGTTCTACTGACTTCATCATTATCTCACCCTGCTGCTTCGGTGTCAAAACATTTAACAAGTGCTGCTCCCTCTACAAGAGCGGTTTCATCTTAAACAAATAAGATATATAAAAAGATAAGATAAATAAAAATATATTCCATCAACATAATGCAAACAAGAAGGAACTTTGTTTCATTGCACACGGTGGACAAAATAACAAGAAATTTGTTTTAGAAATACAATTAGGTTTTTTAAATTGAAATTGTATAAATAAATCTTTGCTAGATAATCTTAATTAATCTATTTGCTTATTTGCTTTGGTCCAAATTAACTACATTAGCTACAATCACAACTGTATTCTCTCATTCTTTTTATTAAAACCAAAATACTTCCACCCGAGTGCTTATGGCTGAGGCCCCAGATGGTCATGGTAGATTGCTGCTCATAATGAGCCTGGTTTAAAGGGAGTTGTTTCTCTCCACTGTCGCCACATGCTTGCTCAGGAGGTAGTATTGCTGCAAAGTCAATGGCTCAAAGAAATTGGTTGGACTTTCTTAGATAGAAAACCTTCTACCATTTACCAATAAATAATCAACTTTCTGTATATTATTACTACTGAAATCAGTTGAATTGTAAGTATGAAATTTGAGGTGAATTGATGTGAAAAATTTGTACTACACTGGATTCTACAGGTTTTGATATGAATTTTACTGGTTTGTAAATTGCTTTGATATGATGTTTGTTGTGAATTTGCAATAGTAAAAAACAAGCCCAGTTAAATTATTTCTGACACTCAACTTTTAACACAAATGTCTTTTTGGGTTAGTACATTTTGCCAGTTAGTATTGTATTTGATAATGAAAAGTTCCCTGTGCTGTACCGGTGAAAGTTAAAATATCCTATAATGCATTATCATAAATATCTTACATATAAATGTGGCTGCAACAGCAGCAGCCTCAACATAATCGGTTTCTGAAGATATCTCTTCATTTTCTGCCATTTCTGTGGTACCAACATGTGTTTTTCCTGTGGATGGAATCAAAAAGATAAGACAGAAGTATGAGTTCTTAACTTATCAACTTTTTACGTTCAGTTTTGTTTTTATTTTCTTTGTAATCAAAGTCTACAATGAACTTGACATAAATGTGAAAGTGTTGGGATATATTCAATTCAATTCAATTCAGTTTTATTTAAATAGCGCCAATTCACAACACATGTTGTTTCAAGGCACTTCACAAAAGTCAGGTACATACATTCCAATTAATTAATCCTAACCATTGAACAGTGCAGTCAGAGTTAGTTATTTATTCAAATTGGATAAAAAGTTTTTCTATCTAAGGAAACCCAGCAGATTGCATCCAGTCAGAGATTTGTAGCATTCACTCCTCCTGGATGAGCATGTAGAGGCAGTGGACAGTCACTGGCGTTGACTTTGCAGCAATCCCTCATACTGAGCATGCATGTAGCGACAGTGGAGAGGAAAAACTCCTTTTAACAGGAAGAAACCTCCAGCAGAACCAGGCTCGGTGTGAGCGGCCATTTGCCACGACCTACTGGGGGTTTGAGAGAACAGAGCAGGGACACAAAGAGAACAAAGAAGCACTGATCCAGGAGTACTTTCTATGGGAAGGAAAATTAAATGTTAATGGATGTAGCTCCTTTAGTCGTTTCACCTAGAAAGAAAGAACATATAAACTCTGAGCCAGTTTTCAAGGTTAGAATCTGAAAGAGAGCACATATAATTAGTTACAGTAAAAGCTCAGTCAATCGCCATCTCTAGGAGAGAGAAAGGGTTAAACACTGAAAGACAAGGCCATGTGGATCATCGGTAGAGGGTGAGCATTAAGTTGTTGCCAGCAGAAGCTCGCACGATGCCCCTCTCCAGAAAGGTGTCACAGGTAGACACAGAGTCAGGTCAGGTGTAGCTTCTAGGAAGAGAAAAAAAGAGAGAACAAAGTTAAAAGCTGAAATAACAGCAAATAATGCAAAATTGGAGAGTAGTGTGAGAATGTAGCGAAGACGGTGAAAGTGGTCATTATGTCCTCCAGCAGCCTAAGCCTATAGCAGCATAACTACAGAGATAGTTTCAGTTCAGATTATTTAGTTAAACGGCGCTTATTTTCAACAATGTCGCCTCAAGGCACCCCCCAAAGGGTCCCACTGATGGTCATTGTTATACTAAAAACCACAAGGATTGGGGATACCTCTCTCTGTCAGACTGATTATAACCATTGGAAAAGAGAAGGGGTCATACAGGTAGTATAAATGGAGGGTGTGTTTGCACCTCAACCATAACTGAGCCGGTTTAGGCTAAACCTGACTCCACCTTACTCCATCCAACAGGGAGGGAGGAAGGCAGATGTAAAACTAATTGGAGAGTGTTGTTTCCTGTCGCATTGTATGAAAGGTGGCTAACTTTAAAATCGGCTAAGTCAATTCAATCGAATCATATAGATTTCAAGTCAGGTACATACATTCCAGTTAATCCTAACATTGTCAACCAATCGTCCTTAAAATATTGAATAATGCATTAAATTAGTTATTGTACAGAGTTCAACTCAGCTAAGTCATCAGTAAAATATTTCCACTATTAACATTAATTTTGGTGCACTTGAACAAAAATATTGACCGATATTTAAAAGCCTAATGTCATATTTTTATGTCTTAACTTAAGCTCTGGTTGTTGTCTAGAAAAACAAATTATCGGTTTGTTAAAACAGGGGCCAAGGGGCTTTAAGACCTTTTTAAAAGTCACTTAAGATTCTTTGGAAAAAGTCCTTGTTTTAAGTATTTGTGCTGTGCCACGATGGTCGATCTGCTCAGATATGCTCTGTTTTAATTATATCAAAACTGGACATTTCATACTTATTGTGTTTGATTTTGATTTACTGGTTTCATTAAATGTAAGTAAAATAAGTTAATTTAAATAAATGTTAAAGAATCATCAGATTTTTGTCTTAAGTTACAAGTGACAAACAAAAAGTAATGGTAACTACAGCACAATGACAACTGTAACTAAATTGTTTAGTGAACCTCAAAAATTGCCTTATGGCTCATTCTCTCTATTTAAAATACATTTCTTTCAGCTTTTGCACAACATTATTGTCTATTTTTGACTACATTCTATCTTCTCATGTCTTCAAATGTCTTTTATGCTTTTTATAATAGCGACTACTTCTTTTTAACTGAGCTCATTGTGCTGTTCTACGTGAACACAGCAGGAGTTTTCTTAGTTTATATATGTGTTTAAACTTAGATAAGCTCACAATTCCTCGACCATACATTTAATGATCTACCATAAAACCACCAACCCTTGCACATACACACTGTAAAAACTAGCGTATAGCAGACCCCCAAAAATTAATATATATAAAAAAAAAACTAATTTAAGCTTAAGGCCAGATTAAGTGAAAAAAACATTTGGCATTATGTCATGCTGTTGTCATAACAAAAACAACTTTCAGTTTTGTGCTGCATAAAAATATTATTGTTGAGTTCAGATTGGATGAATTTATTTAACAATAAAGAAGTGTCCAGATGCCAAAACAGTTGGTCTGCTGCAAGATGTTCTGATGTTGTTGTCATTACTGCTTCAGTTAAAACCTAAAGCAATATTTGTCAGGAACGTTGTGTCGTAGAGGACCCCAGAATGCAGATGGCAGCAAGTAGCGGCGGTGAGTAACAGGCTTTATTACAAACAATGTAACTCACAGGTGATGGCAGGAGCAGGCATGGATAGGCAGGCAAGACAACTATGAACCGTGAACAAAGAACTAAGAATGTTACCGCAAGGAGTAAACAGAATAACGGTGTATATATAGAGCATGGTGCAGGTGAAACGGAGAGACTGATTGTATGGTGCAGATGGACAGACTGAAGCTGATTACTGGCTGACTGAGGCAGGGAGTGAAAACAAAACATGGCTGGAACAAAACAGAAATTCAAAAACATAATCAAACCTAAGAAACATAACTTTAACAGAACATAAACAAGAAAGCACTACGAACTGAAAACATCCACAAGAAAGCAAAGCTAAACAACTACAGCACCGCCTCTAAAATAATAAACAGAAGCAGGTTCCAAAACTCAAATGTGAGAAGAAAATGAGAAAAACCCAAAACCAAAAACCAAACACCCCCAAATCATAACAGTAATGAAACTAGTGGAGACTGCCACCACCCATCAGTCAACTCCACAGTTAGAAACCAAGGAAACTGATGGGTGAGCAGTTCTACTGACTTCATCATCATCTTACCCTGCTGCTTTGGTGTCAAAACATTTAACAGGTGCTGCTCCCTCTACAAGAGCAGTTTAATGTCATATGAATGAAATAAAAAAATATTCCATCAACATCCTCTGAACAAGAAAAGAAACTTTGTTTCATTGCATATTGTGGACAAAATTTCAAGAAATTTGTTTTAGAAATAAAATTAGGTTATTTTTTATTTATTTAAATAGTATAAATAAATCTTTGCTTAAATATTCTTAAGTAATATATTTATTTGTTTTGGTCCGATTTAAGTAAATGTGGTTTAAAGCCCTACTCATTTGACTTTTGGGTTGGTTTTATTCTCTTTTGTCTCCATTTATACATTATTTGCAATCATTGCCACAATCACAACTGTATTCTCTCGTTCTTTTTATTAAAACCAAAATACTCCCACCCGAGTGCTTATGGCTGAGGCCCCAGATGGTCATGGTAGATTGCTGCTCATAATGAGCCTGGTTTAAAGGGAGTTGTTTCTCTCCACTGTCGCCACATGCTTGCTCAGGAGCATTACTCAAAGTCAATGGCTCAAACTTCCTTAGAAAATTTTCTACCATTTACCAATGAATAATCAACATTTTTTTGCTGTATAGTATTACTATTGGAATCAGTTGAATAGTAAGCATAAAAGTCTAGATAAACTGATGTGAAAATATTTGTACTGCATTGGATTCTATATATTTTGATGTGAATTGGACTGAAATAGACTGGTTTGTAAATTGCCTTGAGATAATGTTTGTTGTGAATTAGCAACAGTAAAAAACAAGCCTAGTTAAATTATTCCTGACACATAACTTTTAACACAAACGGGTTGGAGTATATAGAAAATACAATATCACTTATTTTGCTTTCATATAACAATAACAACTGCATGAATTGATGTGAAGAAACTTAAATGACACAAACCAGTTTTCCTGCAGCAGTAAATGGAAAATAACAGGCCAGTAGTGATGCAATATGGACTGATGACCACTAGATGGCGTAACAAGAAGAAACCAGAGACAACATATCGGGCAGATATTGGGGGAGAATCTGTGGATGAAAGTAGAAAGCTGCAATTAGATTTCATATAGCAAATATCTATAAGGATTATTATTTCACATATAATTTTAGGCAAATAATATTCAAATACTGTTTCATCTCAAAGGTTTTGCTCAACCAATAAAATGGTAAGTTGTTTTTCCCACAGTATCCAAGACATTCTTTAGGTCTGGGTGCTCCACAATCGTTTTCATCCCATTTCCCCTCTTCTGACAGTCTCAGTTTCTTCTACTGACTCATGAATGCTAGATCTTTGTTTTGTTTTTGCAGGTATGCAGTTTTGATCTTAATGCTTGATTATTGTAGCTAAATCAACATTAACATGAAAAGAAATCGAAGGCTATTGCACAACACACAGAAAAACAGCAAATTTATATCTGACATTTTTTGTTTCCTTTGTTTTATTATTTTAAACTGTTTAAAGATCAAGGATCTTTGCTTTCTGAGTTACACAAGAAACCAATGGAGCTACTAAAGGATTGTAGGTCTAGTCCTAGTCAGACTTGGCTAATTAATAGCAAAATAAACACAAATAAAATCTACTCAAAGCAAGGAAAGTGTTGGAGATGTTTGGTTGTGGTATGAGACTTTAGGTAAACCTTGTTCGGTTTTCTAGTTATACTGGAGTTAATAGTTAATCTTTGAGATTTTGTTCATTTCTGTGCTTGTTAACAAGTTAAATGTTTTTAGGCATACAAGCTAATAACAATGACTTTCTCTGAAGGTCGTGCATGCCATGTAGCAACATGATCACAGTCAGTCCATAATATTAAGAATGAAATTCCTTGTTTGTTCACACAATCTTAGGCCAGTAAAGCTGATTCTGATTCCATATATAAGTAAACTGCACCAGGCAGCCATACTGATGTTTAATGTCAAAGTTTAAAAGAAACTTCTGGAATTCCAAGTTGAAAATTGAACATCAAGGTTTGTTCTAGTCATGTTTTTCAGCTTGAAGCTCCCTGTGCCTCCATGCATGTTACAATATCTTCTTGGTCTGAAAGCATTTTCTGTGTAATAAGATTGGAAATGTTTGGTCATTTAATATATTTGATTTAATATAAATGTTCTCTTTAAATTATGACATCTGAATGTCTTAAGAACTTGTGCCATAATCTATGCCATATTGACAACATCAGCTTACAAAATAGAAAATGACTGTTTGTAGCTTTAATCCAAAGAAGAAGGCTACACTTTAAAGGGTGAATTTTTTGCATTGCTGATGCAGTGACCCTAGCTCGAGCTGTGAGCTCCTCACACATTCTCTAGGACCATACATCTAAAACTGGGGTTAGACTTGGTTTAAAACTTTCACTTTTAGACCAAATCTCTTCCAGTTTTATCCAAAAGATCAATAGATTATTTAGTTGTCTTTCAAATATGATTTAAGCCTCATAATAGTTACCGAGTTGGGTAACAAACATACCTTTTTCTTCTTTTGGTTTGACAACAGCCAACCAGCTTTCAGGAGATTCACCTGCAGCAGAAATGCTGCATTTGTAGAGTCCTTCATCAGACTTGGACACCTTGGAGAGGGTCATATCGGCTTCATAGTAGGTTCCTTGATGGAAGCCATCTTTGTAGAAATCACTATTGTATGCCTTCTTTGTGTTCTTGGTAATACAACGAAGAGTTACATCAGATCCTTCCTTCACTGGTTGAGCAGAAATATTCAGGATTACTTCACCAAGTGAGGGAAATGTACAACAACAGTTTTAACATCTTACACTCCTGTTTCTGCTGTATTTGCAACAGTTCTGAAAATCAACATGTATATTTTCAGTAGGTGTAATGTTTACACATCCCTTTTATAATGGCAGTTTTTGGTGGTGTAAAAGTCAGATTAAGATAAATCTTGTGCACCAGTAAAAAAACATTTTTTTCTTTTCTCTAGACATGTTTTTGGTTTATTTTTCATTTAGTTGTGCAAGTTAAAGGCCAATATAAAGGTGGAGGGGATTTATTTTGTTCTCATTTTTTTGTCACAAAATTGTGGCATTTTAACAATAATCTCCATACTTATTACAAAAACCCTTAAACAGTATTTTAGTTAATTTTGAAAAAATTCTAAGACGTCATTCCATATTCCGACCTGTAACATAGATGTTGACAGCTTGGCTTCTTTCTCCTTCATCATTTTCACACCAGTATTCTCCACTGTGTCTTTCAAAGGAAGGGTAAATTGTGCAGGATGGAGCTGGGTTGCTGCAGGCTTCAGACACATTTTCTGGACTCATTTTGGAAAGTTTTCTCATCACTCTCCATGCATTCATGTGTTGGTCCTCTCCACAATTTACAAAGACAGACTCGTACTCAAAGAACTGCAGTCTGTCTGGAGAGATAATCAGAGAAGCTGTAATAATAGAAAAATATATGAATGAATTGATAAAATCCAATATAAATTCTTAAAAAACAACAACCCAGAACCAGACATATTTTTCAGCAGCTTTTAAGGGCAGTTGAGGTTACCCTAATTTGTTTATGAACAGCAAGAGATTACAGCTGGATTGGCTTCTAAGCATTTTAAAAAGATATCACTAAATATGAAGAAAGTCACAATGCTGTTGTAAAATACATAAATAAAATAAAAACAGTTTTCAACTCACCAGGTTTCTGAACAGTGTAACTCAGACAAGCTTGTGTCGACAGCAAGACAAACACATTCATGACTGCAGAGACATTAGAAAGAGCTTTACATCCATACTCATAATGCAGAAGTACAACATAAAGAACACATCCTTGCTATATCTGTACTCACAGATCTGGATGCAAAGAGCTGTGACCTCATTGACTGATGGTTAATGCTGATTGACAAGTGTCTCACATTTACACCGATTCCATATGGAGCTGAGAACATCCTCTTCCTTGTTTGGGCTATTATACAGTTCACCAAAGCAACATGCCAAGAACTGACTGATTTTACATTTCTTGTAGAAATAACTATTTTAATGCAAGAACTCACAAATAGTCCGGCTGCTTTTGTGATCATGTGACAGAACCTGACGTTTCAGCTCTTTAACTCTCAACACACTCTGGAAACACGTCCAATCGGCTCTCTACAGTCTTTTTGTCTGTATGTAATTGTAGTCCTTGCACAGTCTTGTTTGTGAGAGTTTGGGACGCTTTAACCTGTTTTAATAATGCTGTAACTGTCCATATGAGCAAGTTTAGGTGAATACCTGTTTTCTTCCAGCTATTATCTATAGGAAAGATCAACTCACATCTGCCTCATTTGAATGATTTGTTCTTGTATCATTTAAGGGTTTCCCCAGTGGAACAGCACATCATAGATCAGAAATTAATAACTAGTAGGACTTAAGCCCAATGGACCCACCGGTGGGTCTTAGCTGTTTTTTTTTCCTCTAAATCCGTCATAAGAGGAGGCTTTAATGTCAGTCATTCATTTTCTTTTTTCTTTTTTTTGTTTAATCAGTCAGTTACTTTCCACCATTTCTTCCATAGTGGGTCATGGGGAAGCTGGTGTATATCTCCAGCAGTCTATGGATGGGAGGAGTTGTTCACCCTGGACAGGCCACCAGTCCATCGCAGGGCTTTAATGTTTATAAAACAATTTGCCAAATTAGTTTTTCACAAATACTTTTAGTTTTACAGCAATTTAAATTCCCAAGACTCTGTGAATAAAATGACAAATAAAACTTTTTGTAGCAACCCCCCATGTTCAGTATCATTACAATGTAGAGATCCCTCCCCTTTCCAACAAGGCATATCTTGTCTTTGTAGCACCTTCTCCGGTCATGTAATTTGCGTGCGTTAAGGATGCATAACTTTGCAAGTCCCTCCCTGCTAGCTTGCGCTCTGCTTCGTTAGCTTCCAGTAGTGTGTTATTCCTGAATAATCCATCACTTAAAATGTCACAGAAGAGAATACTTACCGGTTTGGACGTTTTGGACGACATTTAACAGACCAGTAACATGAAAATGGAATATTCTTCAGACAGCTGCGTTGAGTATGATGAGGAAGATGCTGAAGGTTAGCTTTGGAAGGGAGGCGACATGAGGAAGTTACGGTGTTACTTCTTATTTTCAGCAAATTTACATAAGATATATGTTGTGTAGTAAATCTGTAAACAACAATCATTATTGGCCACATTTGTGTCACAAACAAGGAATTTGAGATAGATAGATAGATAGATAGATAGATAGATAGATATGATAAGATAGATAGAGATAGATAGATAGATAGATAGATAGATAAGTAGATAGATAGATAGATAGATAGATAGGCCGAAAGTTTGCTTTTACAACTTATAACTGTGGAGTTATTCTTGTTTTATTGCAGTTATGTATTTTCAGGTTGAAATTGCTTAAAAGGTTAATGGCTGCATTCATGAAGTTAGTTTTATCAAAAATAAGACACGCAGTATGAACAGAAACAAGGGAGGAAGTCAAACACACATAAAAAATTTGAGGTTGTATCTATAGGAATGTGAAGTGATTCTGTTATGCTGTTGTCTATTTTATAGCCCATTTATAGGTGTAAGTGACCAAGTGCACAACGAGAGCATATCATGTGTAGAAGCAAAAATCGCAGCTGTGATAATATTAATATGTATTGAAAAGGGAATAATAAGAACCACAAAAAGACAATTTTATTATCATTATTATTATTATTATTACCCTATTAAGACAGTGTCTCGCCCACGGCCAAAATTGAATAGATTAAAAAATAATCTAAAAAGAGGAAATCAGGAAAATCTCATAAAAATAAACACAACTCAGACTAAAAATAAAAATAAAACAATTAAATGTGGCTTACTGAACATAAGATCTCTCTCTTCAAAGACTTTGCTAGTTAGTGACCTGATTTGTGACAATCAGATTGATTTATTTTGCCTCACAGAAACCTGGCTGCAGCAAGAGGATTATGTCACTATAAATGAGTCAACTCCTACTAATTATTTAAATTTTCACATTCCTCGAAATACTGGGCGAGGAGGAGGAGTAGCAACCATCTTTCAGTCCGATTTATTGACTAGTCCCAGACCAATCAATAGCTACAACTCTTTTGAATATTTAATCCTCAGTTTCCTCATCCAAATTGCAAAGCACTAAAACCACTTCTGTTTGTTGTTTTGTACCGTCCACCAGGCCCTTACTCTCAATTTATAGATCAGTTTTCAGACCTTTTATCTGATTTAGTGTTAAATACAGATAAAGTTTATTATAGTGGGGGATTTTAACATTCATGTTGACACTGAAAGTGATAGCTTAAATATAGCCTTTAATGGTATCTTAGACTCAATTGGCTTTACTCAAAACATTAACAAACCTACCCACGTTTGTCTTCATTCTCTGGACCTTGTGCTGACATATGGCATTGAGTGTACAGACATTACAATATTTTCTCACAACCCTGTGCTGTCCGACCATTTTTTAATAACCTTTGAGTTTAATTTAACCGAGTACTCCACACCTGAAAGAAAATTTATTATAGTAGATCATTATCAGACGATGCTGTAAAACCTTTAAAGAATCTGTTCCACTTTTAATTTGCTCATTATCACAGAAAAACACAGTGGAGGGCAATAATTTTGTTTCTTCTCCTTTCCACAATTGATTCCCCTTTTTTCAGAGTGTTACTTCATCATTGCGGGGGTGCATTAGACAATGCAGCCCCCTTGAAAAAAAGGAAATTTTCATAAGGGGGGCAGGCTCCCGGGTTTTTAATTCAGAGCTGCGTACTTTAAAGCACAATGTTAAAAAAATTGGAGCGAAAAGTGGCGCTCTCCCAACCCTTTAGAGGATTCCTACTTAATCTGGAAAATAGCCTACTTTTTGTATAAAAAGACACTTCACCAAGCTGGGAACACTTTTTTCTCATCCTTTAAATTAGAAGAAAACAAAAATAACCTAGGTTTCTCTTTAGTACAGTTTCCCTAAACTTACACAGAGTCATAGCTCTGTTGACCCCACCCTTTCCCTTAATGCTCTCAGCAGTCATGATTTTATGGGATTTTTCCCAAAAAAAAAAATTGATTCTATTAAGAAGAAAATCTTTGACAATCTCCCAGAGATGATTACTTCATCCTCAACAAGTGAGACAACATTGGAAATAACTGTAGAACCTGATCTGTGTTTGGACTGGTTTTTGATCCTGTGGAGCTTCCTGATTTATCAGAAATATTAGCTTCATCTAAACCTTCAACTTGTATGTTAGACCCCAAACCCAACCAAATTTTTTAAGGAAGTGTTCCCTCTGATTACCAGCCCCATTTTTGAAATATGATTAATTTTTCCTTAGTAAAAAGTTATGTACCACAAGCTTTTAAGGTAGCTGTAATTAAACCTTTGCTTTAAAAAACCTTCGCTTGATCGAGATGACTTAATAAAATTCAGACCGATATCCAATCTTCCGTTCTTATCTAAAAATTCTTGAGAAAATAGTTTTGCTAATAAAATGTGTGAGCATTTACACAGCAATGACTTTTTTTAAGAGTTTTCAGTCAGGTTTCAGAGCTCATCATAGCACTGAAACAGCTCTGCTGAAAGTCACTAATGATATTCCTTTTTGCCTCAGATAATGGGACTTGTGTCTGTACTGGTTTCTGTTAGATCTCAGTGCTGCATTTGAATACAGTCGATTTTTTTATTTTTCTTAGAAAAGGCTGGAATATGCTGTAGGGGATCAGGGGAAAAAGCACTAGGCTGGGTTTTAAAATCTTTTTTGTCTGACAGATTTTCCCTTTGGTTCATGTAAAAGATAAATCATCTTTTAAACTCCAGGGTTTAATTGTGGGTACCACAGGGTTTCAGTACTTTGGGGCCAATTCCCCTTTACTAATATATAGCTTCCAATAGGGAAAATTATCAGGCAGCATAGAATAATTTTCACTGTTACGCTGATGACACTCAGTTTTACTTATCCAAAAAATCCTGATGACCCAAACCAGTTAGATAGACTACAAGCATGTCTTGAAGACAAAAAAATTTGGATGACTTTAAAATTTTCTGCTTCTAAATTTCCAGACAAGACAGAAGTTTGTCGTTTTTTGGACCGGAGTTTTTAAAAAAAGAAACTGCTTAGTCAATCACTTAACCTGGATGGCATTAAAATTTTGACCCTCCGAAAAATAAAGTAAAAAACCTTGGTGTTATTTTTTGACCAGGACATGTCATTTAAATCCCATATTAAACAGGTTTTCCAGGATTTCCCTTCTTTCATCTCCGGGAAAACTTTGCCAAAATTAAAAAATTATCCTGCCAAAGGATTGATGCTAAAAACTAGTCCATGCATTTTTTTACTTCAAGGCTGGACTATTGTAATTTTTTTACTATCAGGATTCCACAAAAGTGCAGTTAAAAAGCCTTCAGCTGATTCAAAATGCTGCCAGCAAGAGTTCTGATGAAAATTAAAAAGAGAGATCATATTTTTCCCCTACTTTAGCTTCCTTCATTGGCTCCCTGTTAAATCCAGAATAGAATTTTAAAAATTTTCCTCCTCACATATAAAAGCCCTTAATGATTTAGCTCCATCATACATCAGAGAGCTGATTGTTCCATATTTCCCAACAGAGCACTTCGTTCTCAGACTGCAGGTTTTTACTGGTGGTTTCCTAAAGTCTCCTAGAAGTAGAATGGGAGGCAGATCCTTTAGTTTTTCAGGCTCCTCTCCTGTGGAACCAGCTCCAGTTTTAATCCGTGAGGCGGATACCCTGTCTACTTTTAAAGGCTAGGCTTAAAAATTTTCCCTTTTTTGAAAAAGCTTATAGTTAGAGTGGCTTAGGTTATCCTGAGCTATCTCTGTAGTTATGCTGCTATAGGCTTAGGCTGCTGGAGGACATAATGACCACTTTCACCCTTTCGCTACTTTTCACACTACTCTTCAATTTTGTATTATTTGCTGTTTTTCAGCTTTTAACTTTGTTCTCTCTCTTCTCTCTTCCTAGAAGCTACACCTGGCCTGACTCTGTGTCTACCTGTGACAACTGTCTGGAGAGGGGCATCGTCCGAGCTTCCTGCGGCAAAAACTTGGTGCTCACCCTCTACCGATGATCCACATGGCCCCTGTCTTTCGTTTTTAAAAACCCTTTCTCTCTCCTAGACATAGCTACTGACGGAGCTTTTACTGTAACTAACTCTATGTGCTCTCTTTCAGACTCTAACCTTAAAAATGGCTTCGGTTTATCTGTTCTTTTTTTCTAGGTGAAACGACTAAAGGAGCTACATCCATTAATTTTTAAAATTTTTCCTTTCCCATAGAAAGTACTCCTGGATCAGTGCTTCTTTGTTCTCCTTTTGTGTCTCTGCTCTGTTCCTCTCCCCCCAGTCGGTCGTGGCAGATGGCCGCTCACACTGAGCCTGGTTCTGCTAGAGTTTCTTCCTTTAAAAAAAGGGGTTTTTTTTCCCCTCTCCCTGTCGCTACATGCATGCTCAGTATGAGGGATTGCTGCAAAGTCAACGCCAGTGACTGTCCACTGTCTCTACATGCTCATCCAGGGGGAGTGAATGCTGCAAGTCACTGACTGGATGCAATCTGCCGGGGTTTTCCTTAGATAGAAAAACTTTTTCCAATTTTGAATAAAAAACAAAATCTGACTGCACTGTTCAATGTTTTTGGATTAATTGTAATGCATGTACCTGATTTTTGTGAAGTGCCTTGAGACCAATGTTTTGTGAATTGCGCTATATAAATAAACTGAATTGAATTGAAACAAATTGAATTGAATTGAATTGAATTGAATTAATTGAATTGTTTGAATTGAATTGAATTGAATTGAATTGAATTGAATTGAAAATTTATTTTAAGCTGCCTGGCTGAGATTCTTTATCCCATTCTTTGTGTTTTAGGTTTAGATTTTTTTTTCTGTGTCCTCTTTTGGTATGTCAGGTGTTGCGATTATTCTTATGATTATAACATTTAAATAAATATTAATTTGGTCTGTTAAGCATCTGGTCTGTTAATTGTCTGGTCTGCACAACTCTGCACACACGGAACAAATTCACACAATTTCTTAAAACACACAAATTTATTGAAAAAACTATTTAAAGTCAAACATATTTCAATCAACAAACCTTTTCTATACTAGAAGAATCCAACTAAAACTATCAAGCAAAATGATAGAATAAAGATGATGATAAACTCCATATAAATTATGAACAAGTGAATCAAAGATGGTTAAATACCATTGTAAGGTTTATAAATCTGTAAATATTATTTATTATTTAATATTAATATTTTAATATTTAATCAAATAATTTTGGTCTGTTAAGGGTTGTCCTGTGAATACCAGCCCAGTAAGGCGATGGTATGAGGACAAAATAGAAAGGTGTGAGATGAGCTCTGACATTTTTGAAAACAAAACTCTGCACATACAAAAAAATGAATTCACACAATTTCTTAAAAAACAAAAAATTTATTAACAAAAATAAGTCAACTCAAAGTCAAAACATATTTCAATCAACAAACCTTTACTACTAAAAACAATCCAAATAAAACTACCCAAGCAGAATTAAAAAACGAAGACTAATGGGCTATGTACAATATGAACAAGTTGATTAAAGATGATTGAAATCATGACAAAAAATGATGGGAACATACCATGCAATGTGATTTATGTTTGAGAACCAAAGGATTATCTTGAAGAATCTAGAAATGAAGTTAAGTTAGTCTTGGATCTAACTGGGCAATAATCGGCACACATTTAGACAAACCATTCACAATGCAAGATCAGATAAAAATTTTTTTTAATAAAATACTGTTTTTAAAGAATGATCTGCTGAAAAAAAACCCAAACCCTTCTGGATGACTAACTCTCAAAATGTCTCATTAGCTGCCTTTATTTATTGAAATAATATTTTAAAGAATATTATTAAAGGAGACGGTAAAATATTTAAAGGAAAATATTTTGGAAAAGAATCAAATCTTTCTGGAGAAATGGGGCTTAATGGTGTTTACCTAGTTATCAAATTTAGTAAAATGATGTTAGAGAAATATTATTTACTGGATTGAAAACTAAACCTTTCTGGGTAAATATTCTTTAAAAAAGAAGGCTGATAGCTTGGCATCCAGAATCAAACACACACCTTTAAAATACCGTAAATAAAAGGGTTAAAATGCATAAGCAAGGACGGCGCATTATGAGCAATCTTCTGTTTAAAATCACCCTTTAAATAAAGTTTGTCTTAACTTTAAAAGCACACAAACAAAGAACACAACCTGAACACTATGCTGCAGAGTTTCACACAGACAAAACCAAAATTCATAAAATGAAAACGTTCAGATCATTTCATCCTAACTGTTGTTCTGCCCAAACCTAACCTCTGACCATGCTGAGGAAAAGCTGTCCAGGGCGGCGAAGCTTGAAAAGATCTCTGTGACAATGGGTTAGCTTCCAGCTAACCTCCTTAGCACTGGATGAAAGACGGCTCGTTCTGTCCGTCAACCAGCTGCACATTACCGTAACCACGGTGGTGTGGGCCGTTGTCCTTCCTTCAGAGTCGGCTTGTAGAAACAGCGTCTCTACTGGGAACTTTTCTGCGACATAGTTTACTTCTGCAGGCCTCAGAGAGAAAGTAAGCAATGCCTATACCTTATTTCCCCCTCTTTATGAATGAAATCAGCGGGTACACAAACAGTGCTTCACTCGTACTTAACTTTGCATATGATCGCGTGATCTTATGACATCCTTGGATCCAGTTTGAAGAGTTTATGTCTTTTTGCCAGCAAAGATGGCACATAGACCACACCCCTACCATCCCTGACCCCACACATTTCCCACCCTTCTCTCTGCTTCCTCTCTTCCCTCGTTCATTTACTAAACACAGCAAACACAAACAAGCTCGGCACCTACCCAGCAAAATGCAACCACCGGAACAGGCTTGGCCTATTCCACAGCACCACATTCAGGACATATTAAATCAAATGTTTGCCTTCCAAGGTCTCTTAGTACAACCACCTGCACTATACATGCACCATACTGGTTCCCATGAATGAAGATGGGAACCAGGTGCAACCGTGCAGACCTTTGCATAGCAACCACCCAAATGCCACTCTAAGACAAGATGACAATTCTGTTAATAGTTCATAAAAGTACTTTGAAAATAAATGTGAAAAGTATTCAAACCACGTCTATCAAAGTTCACCAAACTCAATAAATGAAAATGTCTTTTAATGGTAAATCATAAGGATAAAGAACCTTTTTAAACTAAGCAATGATAATTCATGTACAAATCTTCCAACACTTAGCTAAACTTAATTCACGCCTTAGTCCTAAACCTATTATCAGTACATAGCTTACCCTAAACCTAACCTAAACTCAAAGCAATCTTTAGTCCTAAACCAAACACCCAACCCAAAAACAGCACTTATTGGCTTGGGGCTTTGGGCCCCACAAGGAGTGGTGGATCCTCACAACTTAGAATTTTTTGGAAAAAAAAGTCCTTGCACTGTATCAAATGCTAGATATTGGTAGGAACTGCTCTGCAACCTTAAATACAACACTAACCAACTTCTAGCTCAGCCCAGGAAGGAGGAGTCAGTCTGTGACATCATGCAGCCAGAGATGGATAAACACTTTGCTGGCCAAATCTAGTTCTCTTCCACGACTCCCAGAGGCCTGGACAAGAGAGGCAATGTTCGTGAATGTCCAACTTGCTGACAAGCTAGACTCTGATCTGATAAATACCAAGTGCAACCGCAAAGTTAAGTATGTTCTGCTTGCCCAAATAATCCAGCTTTCATACGAAAGGGGTAATTAAGACAAGCCTGGAGCCTGGAGAAGAAGGTACCAGAACCACAGTTCTGAACCCTGATGCAACCCGACCCATGCTGCTACTGAGACCATGTTTCTCTGTTCGCACCTGCCACATGGCTGGACCGGGCCAACTTTGCAATAACCATTGCCATTTGTACCTCCCGACTGCCTTCTTCAAAACGGTTTATGTAAGAGGTTGTGTTTGGGCAGAGAAAATTACTTTAGGATGAAATAATCTAAATATTCTTTATTCATGATGTTTTGCTTTGTTTGTGGTGCAAAAGCAAAGCTATTTTAAGTGCTAGCAGGCTATCTGCTCAGCAGGCTATCTGCTCAGGCTGAGAACAGACCTTTCAACATTGAAGCAAGTTATTTGTTCTGTATTGTGTTTTAAAGTTACATCAAACTTTATTTAATGGGTGGTTTTAAACACAGATGTCCATAACGTGCCCTAAGCGGTCATATGCATATTAATATTTGTATTAATAGTATTTCAACCTGGAAATACTCACAAAGAAAGGACAGGGATGCAATTAGAAAAAGTTTATTAGTGAATGTTTCTTTCTTTAGCGCTCAGACCCCAGTGGAAGATGTGAATGCTGAGAATGACATGCGCTTGAATGAACATCTTAGGGTTAGAATTAAAGATGTCTTTCCCCCCCCCAAGAAAAAGAAGAAATTTGAGGTAGGGGCCGAGGCCAGATATAAAAAGGAAGTTAAGTAGTGAGGTTGATAAAGATTCGAATAACAGGCCTGAAGAAAGAATAGGTTAGTGTGCCTGACAAGGCGTAAATGGGGCTGTGCCTGACAAGGCGCCGATGGGACTGTGCCTGATAAGGCGTAGATGGGGTTGAAGATCTAGGAAGAAAGGAAAGAATTCATTAACGCCCTGAGCCTAGAGAGAAGGAATAGGTTAGTATGCCTGACAAGGCGTAGATGGGGTGAAAAATCTAAAAGAAAGGAAAGTAAATAATTAATGATGATACCTTTAGAAGAGAAGAATGAGGCGGAGAAGGAGAAGAATAGGTGTGGAGATGGAACGGATCTGCAGCTGATGGATGTCGGGGGATGAGGACCTAGGATGATAAGCTAGGTTAAATCAGCAAACTGAATAGAAGGAAAATACAGGTTTAAAAGGCCAACCACCACCAGTTAGTGCAGGGGCTCTTACCTAAGAGCTGATAAACCGTTGAGCAGCTAGCACAAGAAGGAAGTCTGGTCGGACATACGAAGAGAAAGCAGTAGATGACCAACGGCCGAGTTGTTAGAGAGAGGCAGATGAGGCACCATGAGTCGCAGCTGACGTGGCTGCCCCGACTCTGAATGAATGACCTGAAAACTGGCTAGGGGGTAGATTGCATTGAACTAGAATTTGTCCCAGATACTTAAGAAACCAGGAGGTGCACATAGGAACTCCTTCAGGTGTGAGGAAGAGAGGCAAGCTGGATGGGTTGAGTTTGTGACGTTTAAGAGCAAATTTCAACATGGCTTGGAATGGGCAGAATGGGCCATCTAAACGTGCAATGAAAATGTTGCAGGGACCTTTCTCTTTAGTATGTTTGAGTTGAATTTTAAAGTGGTCAGTATAAAACTTAAGATCAGAGATTGATAGGTCTTTAGCAGGGTCGAATGAATTTGAAGGGGTAGTAAATTTACCTAATCTGAGAAAACCATAAAAAGCGAGAAGCCAGGTGCTGGAAAGGAGAGATTTAAGGTAGGGAGAATAAGGGCCGGAGAGAAGGGGTGTGAGAAGAGTTTTTAAAATAGGTAGAGTGATGGGTCTTTGGGAATCAGGCTGAGTAAGATTGTATTTGGCAATGCCTTTAAGAAGAAGTTTAATAGAATGGTTTGCAAAAAGACTTGGAGTGTGTTCAGTGAAGGAGTCTTTAGAGAAGAAATTAACACCAGCCAATAAACTCCTAATGTAAGGGAGTTTAAAGTGGCTACAGTCAAAGCAATAAGTTATGAAAGCTAAAAACAGTAGGAATGCGGACAGGGAATCGAGGAGTGTTATGGGCAAGGCAGAATTTTGAAAATGTTTGCCATGCAAAGGAATAAGACCTAAAGGTGGAGGGAGCTAAACCTGATTTGCGATAATAATTGGCTGATTGAAGTAGAGGGAGAAGAGAGGCGCTTATTAGAGCCCAGTTGGAGAAACATTGGCTGAAGGGCAGAGACGGCGGAAACCTGAAATTTGGAACGAGAGAGAGCTTCGGCAAGTGTGTTAGAATGGCCTGGAACATGACGGGTAGAGATGATAAAATTATGAGAAACAGCTTGCCAGGTGATGCGGCCAAGGTAAGGCATTTTTGAGGAGGAGCGACCTTTATTAATTGCATCGATCACAGATGCATTATCACAGAGAGCGGCGATGGGTTTTCTTTTCCAAAGATGGCCCCAAATGCAGCAAGCGATGGTGATGGGGACAATTTCATAGAAAGCTGAAGATTCAGCTTGGGGGAAAAGTGGGCGGCCATACGCCTGCAAACCATGCGCACTGAAAAATCCCCCAAAATCCATGGACGGGGCCGCGTCCGTGAAAAACTGAGTCGAATCAGCTGAAAGGACGACATCGTCATAAAAGAAAGATAAGCCGTTCCAGTTTTGAAGAAGAGAGGACCAGAAAGCCAGACTGGAACGGAAGCCTTCATCGAAAGAAACCAGATCAAGCAGAGAGGGGAGGGAACTTGCTAAATCTGGCAGACGCGAGATGAAAGAATGACCTTGGGGAATAATACGCATGGCAAAATTAAAGTGACCTAAAAGGGACAACAGTTGATATTTAGAGACGACAGAGGAAGAAAAGAAGTACTGAGAGACCTCTCTAATTCGAACAGCTTATCTTCAGGCAGAGAACTCAAGCTTTTTGGCCAGGCCCGCAGTCATTTCCAAGTACAGGGACACGCCAACTTGCTGAAGTTTCAGTAGGGAGGGGCGGGGGGGTTAAATGAGGAGTAAGTCATCGAGGAGGTGGAGAACGAAAGGAAGCTTACAAACGTTAAGAAGAATCCTGCACAGGGCCTCAGATAACTTGTTGAACAGGCAGCCGAAAGTAAGTCTGACAGCAAAATAGAAACAACGGTCCCATTTGACGCTGAGGAGGTGCCACTGGGAGGGGAGCACTGGCATGATTTTGAAAGCATCCATAATGTCGGCCTTAGCGAGCCAGGTGCCATGCCCCGTAGTTTTTATAAGCGAGATGCCGTGATCGACAGTTGCATAACACAGAGAAAAGTGGAACTAGGGAATAATAGAATTAATGCTGGGATGGGGACCGGAATGAGGCGCAGAAAGATCGATAATGAGGCGCTTCTTCCCGGAATACTTTCTAGAGGAAACCCCAAGGGACTAATACAGAAAGGAGAAAAGGGGGGTGATTTCAACGGGCCCATCGTGTAGCCTTTAGAGAATTATTTTTTAAGGAGTTGAGCTACGACCTTAGGTTCACGGAGAGCTGACTGCAGAATAGCACAGATGAACGAGGATGTAGGGGAAAGAGGGATGCCTATGAAAAAACCCTGAGAAAGATCAGTAATGAGAAAGTCAACAAAGGAACTATCCGGGTGAGACTGAAGGAGGGCGGCTAATTCTGGGATAATGACTGGGGTGGAAGGGTAGGTAGAAATCAGCGCCTGGATCTGCGACGGGTCCTGTAGAGAGACAAACCGCGGGGGCCCACGGACTTCGTGTGAGCATCTTTTCAGAAACTGCAGATGTGAAGAAAAGGACATGTAATTAATGAACAAACGCCTTTGTTAAAATTGTTACACATAGGAGCATTATTAAAGACCTGAATTCGTCTCCCTCAGCCATCGAGAGAATGGGGAGCCGAAGGAGGATGAGGATG
>JAHHUM010001246.1:69663-311655 GCA_036173005.1 Crenichthys baileyi
TCGTACCTGCTCAGAAGCAGGGACCAAAATGTACCAGTACACTTGCCAAGCTGGCCGAGTGGAATGGAGTGGAACCAGGCTAAATGGAGCCAGTGGAACATGGACATAAGAGCCTGGCCTCCCCAAGTAGAAGGTTCAGTTTTCCATAGGGAAAATTAAATCAGACAGAAAAACTGACTCTCGCCCATGTTTTTTTTTCTTTTTTAATGAAATGGAAATTGGTTTCAGGGGGGCTTCAAAGGTTTCTAGCTTAAGCTTTTATTGCCTCAAGCTGGTTTTACGATTGGTATAAGTCTTCATCTTTACAATCCTTACAATTCAGATTTCAGGTTTATTTTATCTCATCTGTAAAACTGGTGCAGTATATGGTGTCAACAAAGGTGTTTACATACATATGCATGACCATTATGTTAATCATCATCACAATCCTATTTAGTGTTACTGATTACACTAAAGTATCAGGCATTGTGATAGTAATGATTATATTGTTTGTTCTTTTATTCATGAAAAATAATTTGCCTTCACTTGTTTAATAACTTTGTTCTTCGAACCCAATTGCCTGGAGTGTGTCTGTGTGTGTGATTGCATATATTGAGCATATAACATTTTCTCATTAGGATCTGAATAAAATAATATTTGATTAATGGTTCAGCAACAAGAGTTTACCGTTCTTTTTTGATGCTCACCAGTCTTATCACTCCAGAAATGCAGGCAGGTCAGCCTAATTAAACTGAATTCGGAAGTAAAGCTATGACTTGCTTATTTTTTGAAGTTCAAACACAACACTATAGGGCTTGTTTCCAAGGTAATAATTTTACTCTCTTCTGATACTTCACCTGTATCTGAAACTACCAACCTAACCGGTGGAATGTATTAGGCACCATGGCCTCAGTCAGCAATAAGAAAACAAGAGTAAGATATTGGCTCCAGGACAGTACCTGGTTGTATCTAAATGCAGTACACTAATTAATAAAATTTGTGTTTTTGCTTGCATATGGCACAAAATGAATCATAGACATTTAATGGCGTTAAATAAAAAAGAATTTAGTGGGGAAAAAAATAAATTTTCGTCTCTACGATATGCCATAAAGTGACTTCAACATGTGGAAACACTGATGCTTCACCAGTTGAGAGATTGAACAATCTGATTTACATAAAAATATTGCCATTGGCCAAAAGTCAGCATGGTTTCCATGTTGCTTGTGACCAAGCATAATGATCAAATAAATTAATTTAGGAATTAATGTCATTTCTATCAAATTAGGTTGTTCATAAGTCAGTGTTAGGCTGTACCTCATCTTCTTTATGCTAGCATATAGTGTAATTACTTTGTTTCTTGAAAGCATCAATATTTCCTTTTGACAAGAGAAATAGATGTTGCCTCAGTTTACAGTGATACTGATTTTTTTTTCCATGTTTGTCACACCAAAGACAACACAAGTAAATACAAAATGCAAATTTTAAATGAGGGTTTTTATTATTAGGGAGGACAAAAATCCAAACCAACATGGCCCTGTGTAAAAAAAGTGACCTGTTGTAATTATAGATTATTGATTAATTGAATATTTATCAAGAATTATAATTAAAATCATAATCCGATAAAATTAACTCCTTAACCAAAATCCTCGTTTATGAATTGAAACCAGAGCTGTCCTCTGGTGTTGTAATTATGGCTAAAGGCCTCTGATAATTACAATTATTAAATGTCACTGTTTAATCAACCGTTTCTGCCGAAACGTGGGGAACTTTGCCTTATTTTGACTGACGAATCACTCTTGCACAAAATAAACACAAAACGCGTTCTCTTTATCTACGTGAAAATTTATTAAATCAATCAGCCTCATACAATCAACTCCCCGATTCAATAATCTTCACCTACTCAAACATGCAAAGTTCTACACAAAAGGGTAAAATATCTAACTAACAAAATAAAGCAAAACAGCAGTGTGTGTGTATTGAATCAACCAGCAGTTATGGCAAAAGTGGTAATATGACAAAGGGATGTGGTGTGTTGAACGGGGTTTGAACAGTCCGCCAGAAGCGTAGCCCAGCGGGACACGGGCTGTCATAAAACCCCCACAGCAAAGTTGTAAACTCAGCTTAGACAAAAAGTCATAAACCTTTTGGCGGCAAGTTAGCAAGCAGTAAAGTTAGAACAAAGAAAATGGTGAATTTCACCATGAGGTTACTGTCGTAGTCCAGTACCGGCGCTCCGGTGTTCGCCTGGTAAGACAACTTGTGAGACGCAGCGGCCTCAGGACTCAATACAATGTTGCATGCAAATACAATTTCATAACATCAGACTATAAATTGCGATTCTGATCGCACTAAAAATCCTATCTCTCTCTACCCTGCCCAGACTACTTCTAATAAAGAAATCAAAGAAAATAATAAAAGATGGGTATTACTTTGTGGATCAATCCTTCAGGGCTGCCCGCGTGAGGGGGAGAGAAGGAGGGGGAAAGTTGGAAGTTATCGTGCGTCCACGGTTAACTTCGGGAAAAGCGGTCAATCTTCGTCCTTTGGCCTCCTTGGCGAAAGGGAAAAATATGATCTGACCGTCAGCAGTCGACTAGAACAAAAAAACAAGGTGGCGATCCGTCTCCTTGAAACTCCGTGGTTTTTTGGTTATGTGTTAAACTAACACCTTCGATCGGTAAAGTTGAAATTTCTGGCCTTCTTATTCCAGGAATTTCTGTCATGAACGTTCTTTTCGTGGCCAACGAAGGAGAATAAATGAAGACTCCACGTGGGACCTCTTCTTCTCCAGAGGATGCTTCAGTTGCGTGGTAATCTGTTGAAATCTCCAGCTGAAAAGCAAGGTTTAAAACACCCGCCTTCCATATATAATCTCGTGTGACGTCAGACTTGGGACGTCCCCGTCCTACCAGCCGCAGTGGCCACTGGGATTTGTAGTGGCGGACGATACTGGATACAAAATGGCCAATGATGTCGAAAGTCCTGGTGGTGTCCAGCAATGTGTAAACTGTCCAATATTCAGCAAACAAGTGGTCCAACAGACCCCTACACCTAAAAACATGTTGGGCCACCTTTAGCAGCAACAACTGCAATCAAGGATTTGGGATAACTGACAATTAGTCTTTTACAGCGCTGTGGAGGGAATTTGGCCCGGTCTTCTTTGTAGAACTGTTGTAATTCAGCCACATTGGAGGGTTTTCGAGGATGAACAGCCTTTTTAAGGGCATACCACAGCATCCCGATAGGATTCAGTTCAGGACATTGACTAGACCACTCCAAAGTCTTCATTTTGTTTTTCTTCCACCATTCAGAGGTGGATTTGCTGGTGTGTTTTGGAGCATTGTCCTGCTGCAGAACCTAAGTTTCAGCTTAAGGTCACAAACAAATGGCCGGACATTCTCCTTTAGGGTTTTGTGGTAGACCGCAGAGTTCATGATTCCATTTATCACAACAAGTCTTCCAGATCCTTCCAGAGGCTGTTTTCCTGCCCCAGCAAAACAGCCCCAGACCATCACACTACCAACACCATATTTTACTGTTGGTATGATGTTATTTTTCTAAAATATGGTGTTACTTTCAGGCCAGATGAAATGGTACACACACCTTCCAAAAAGTTCAACTAAAGTGTGACAAACATGCAAAAAAATAAGAAATCAGGAAGGGGGCAAATAGTTTTTCACGCCACTGTACATTGCTGAGAACATTTCAGGTTTCTGTTGAAACCAAATTGAGCTTGTTTTTAACAATATGGCTTCTGATGTTGCAATAAAAAGAAACATTTTGAAGTCTGTTTGATGTGAATCTGTCTACACTAACATAGATATTTTGCAATGCACTCATATGGATTGGATATCTGAAGATTTGGCGATTTGGAGACCCAGTTCTTATATGTCTAGTTGGGCTTTCTGTTGTAAAATTCATTGCCACAATGGAGTACGTTTTACAGTATTTTCCAGAATAAAGTACAAACAGTATTTATATTAATAAGACACTTAAAGTATGTTCATCAGATGATAAAACAACATTACTCTGGGGCTGTACTTTACAGAGCTAAAGCACTTGAAGTTTAATGAAAAACAGAAGGATTGCAGAACAAAAAAAATAGAGCAGAATAGGTTAAAATTATTTTACCTTTTATTTAAAAGTCACTTTGAAATAAATAAAGATTGATAATGCAATTGAAGTGAGGGTGCTATAAAACAATTTGTAGGGATTTTGAAGTCATCTGTCTCCAAAATACCAAAATAGACTTTATAATATATTTTGAAGGTTCTCTAAAGCAGTTTATACCAGCTGGGACCCCTTGTATCATGCACAACAGCTAAACTCACTTTTCCCCCCCTAGAAACCAGTATGAATGCGATCTAATACTATGGAAGTATACAAATATAGCAATATCTTTGATAGACTTGCACACACTGTGCACACATTTGGCTTCTTTGGGGGCAAAACCACATATGGGCCTATAATCTGGTCTCAAGGTGTTTGGACTTATCTTTAATTCAGCAGGAGAACCAGTCTGCCAGCCCCTTGATTGCATAAACCACATTATCCCTCCACACTGCATTCCTAATGAATGTCCACCAGGCAGGCAAAAATATGTGCTTGTGTGTTTAGCAGCCAACAGAGAAGGTAGGTGAGCACTTACATTTGTATGCGCACGCCCGGCATCTGCTGTGCACGTGTTTGGCCTTGTCTGTGCGGAGTTCTTGGACACACATTGTCGCATTCCCTGGCATGCGTTGAATCTTCATTATGTTTAGCTGCGGGGTACAAAAACAATTTGTATCTTCACAAGGTGATGTATCCACTAAATGGAATCTTTTGGTGGGGGCTGCGACTTGTCTGCCCTACCTGCTCCTGCCTAGCCTCACAACGCTAAATGGTTCATCATAACGGCAGGATGTTAAATTGCCCTCTGAGTGCGTTGAGTCACATTGCAATGATTTTGTATAGTCAAGACAAGCTCATCAGGATGGAGTCAGGCAAGGATTTTGTTATCAGCTTCCAGTCAGTTTTTTGTTCATACTTATTGGTCTTACATAAAAATAGGTATAGATTGAGGCAATTTGGTGCTATATTGAAGTAAAAGGCAATGCATTTGTTGATGTACTAGCAGCTGATGAATTTATTGCTAAAGCACAAGGCCACCATGCCTTTTTAGAAGTCTAGTCATTAGAGTTTAGATGTCACATTATATTTGATTTGAGTCCCCTCAATACTTTGTGATAGGTTGCCATATTACATGGAATAAAAAGGCACGTCAGTCAAGTCCACAAGAAGTAGCTCACAAGGGAGCTTGTATTATAAAATGGGACACTTATGATATCTACAGTACAGTGATATCCTCCTGCTACATGTTATTTCCCAAGATGGAGACAACAAAATATCCGGTTCGAAAATATTGCCTAATCTAGCTATTGGCGTTAAAGCAGAAAATCTACCTTCTCTGACTTTAGACATGAGCAACTTGAGTTATGTTCCTCTTGCGGTTATTAATTACCGTAAAGGTCCTGCAACACCATCGGCGAGTATATGACCAAGCTACCACTTCTGCCACTGACTAAGTAGTTAGTTGGTTCATTGATTGAAAATAACAAAATTATACAGTTCTATTTAATGCACTACTAGAAACAGTTTATAATCTGCAATGATATTAATGTCATCAGTTTTATTTTATTTCTTTTTTTTGATTGATCAATGGTTGGTTTACTGTTTTACTGATAAACTGGCTGACAGCTTGTTTGGCTGGTTGACTGCTTGTTGGCTACTCGGGTTGCTTATTGATAAGCTGATTAAGTGATTTATTGAATGACTGGCCAACTGACTCATTGATTGGTTTGCTGACGGACAAGCTATTTGGTTGATTGGTTTATTTATCAATGACCTAACTAATTCAGAGATGATTACTATACTGACTGATAACTGGACTATTCAGTTCAATTCAGTTTATTTATATGAATAACCATGTTTTTATGTCTTCAAGACATGCCTGAGGTCTACGCAACTGATTGGATTCATCAGAATTTATGGATAAATATAGCCGAGTATTATCAGCAAAAGAGCGGAAATTTTATCCCTTGCTGTCTGAAAATTTTACCAAGTGGAAAGCTCTATACAAATTCAGTTCATATGCCATATTTAGTAAAGTGCCCTGTATTCCACCTGGAATCCCGGAGCTAAAAAGTTGGTCAATTGGTTGGGTTGTTGGTTGCTTGCTCTACTGATTGAGTGACTGACTAGTTGGTTATTTTCCTGGTTCATTGGTCAGTAGATTGACTAACTAATTGGTTGGTTGGTTTATTGCATGGGTATCAACCTCCAGTCTGATGGTAGGTGTCCTGCAACTTACAGATGTGTATCTGCTTCATCATACCCGAGTCAAATAATTAGGTCACTTGCAGGACTGTGTTAAATTTGTATGCATGCTGACTGCATGCTGTCTGGATGCTGACTTTGGCTGATTGGTTCACTGACTTATTGATAATGTAGCTGGTTAGTTTATTGACATTTTACACCATCCTTTCAATGCAAAACTAGAAAGTTTTTACAGATTGCGATAAAATGACACTATACAACCACAACATTATATCATACCAAGTAAAACAGTAAATATCCACTACTCTTTAATGCATTTGCATTCTAAAGCAACATACTATGAGGAACAGCACTCAAGTTTTAGTCCAGCAAGGCAGTCTGTTCTTAGCAATAAATACTTCATTGAAAGAGCAGAGCATGAGTAGGACACGTGCAAAAGGGCAATTTATGTAATTTCAGGATGTTAGAATTTTAAGGGAGACGTTCCTCTGAGGACACGGGTCTTAAAGAGATTTTCCTTTAAATGAAGAATGTTATCTTTGCCTTTTGCTTTCCCATTCCTGTGTAAGCGCGTATGGCCAAGTGAGCAATTGTGACTGAACTTGATTTGGGCAGCCATGGATAGTCGGTGGACTAGATCGAGCAGAAGAATGACATGTGTATTTCTTTGGTTGATCAAACACCAGATGCACCTTGCATTCTGGGCCATCTGTAGGGATTTAACTGGATTATCCATCAGAAGGTTTGCTCACTTCGTCGCTTGATTCAAGCAACATGCAAGAACAAACTGAGAGCATGATGTCCCTTGGAAAGCAGGAAAACATATGTCACTGCTCTGCCTAAGCAAACTGAGTAATGGTTTTCAATATTTGAGAGTTGTAAATATTTATGATTGACTATTATAAAGATACTAAGCACTGAGCTGCAGGTAATGGTCCACCATTTTGGAAACAAACTGTTCATCGTTACCATGTAGTTACTGATCATCAGCCTTGACCACTTCCGCTCTATCATTCACTAAATTCTCATTTCATGCTTTCGAGAACAAGCCCTAATTTCCCCCAAGTCCTCAAAGACAGCCACCCCCTGGAGAGACATGTTCAACATTAATGCAATTACTACGCAGGCATATGCTGCAGTTGTTATTTTGGCACTGTGAGGCCGCACAAGCTAATAGACCTGTCTGTTGCCCAGATGCTCAGAAGAAAGGTTTTGCCTTTGCGTGTGTGTGTGTCTTTTGAGTGGTAAAAGATGAAAATGAAGGTGCTCAACAGGGTATTCTATTCGCAGCAGGTGTATGTGACTGTATGGTGCTCTTTTGAAGGAATTATAGGTTATTTGCCCCTTAAAAACACAGATATACGTCTTTCAGTGTAATTTCTTCTGTTTGTGTTGCAGCTTTAAGTGCTTGAATGTGTTCATGCACTGGGAGCGTGTAGGAGGAGGGTATGTTCTCTGGAAACAAGAGGACTTTCTCTCACATGTATCTGCACATTAGTCATGTTCTTTCTGTCTCTGAAATGATGACCAAATCGAGTTCGGTGTCTGTTGCCCAGGCTGCCCAGCTTGTGCATGTTGACAGTAACCTCCCACAGTGCACTCCAGGCCCAAGGTGACGCTTTTACAAACGCACACATGCACACAAAAACTCACACAGAGACGCTCTCAAACACAAGCCTGAGGTGACACAGATGACAACTCAATTCTGAATTAGTCAGCCTGACTGTGTCCTTGCCGAGACATGAGAAGGAGGCGGTGTTTGGTGAACAATGTCAAATGTGTGTGTGTGTCATTTACCATCAGTTGGTAAAAGTAGGTGCAAAGGTGAAGAAGTAAGCAAGACAAAGCTAATGGTATCGAAAAAACCAAAAAGTGTGTGTTTTTCTTTTTCTCAGAAGTAGACAGCAGGTGACAATTAATACTCTCATCTTGCAGTCTGGGAGTGTTCAGGTGGAATAGCAAACATCATAATCACTGAGCTCAGCTTGACATTCTAATATCCTGATCTTCCCAGATCGTCCACATTTTTCGTCCACTCAAAATATGTTGCTGCCACAGGGAGCTTACAGGTGATGCGCAATGCCGTCTGGCAGCCATATGTCACGCAAATGGTGGAAATACTGTGAGCATGAGGTGCCAGTAGACAAAAAAAGTGTTGTATCTTTGGTATTGAACATTAAAATGTATGATGGTGAGGCTAGTTTTCTAAGTGAAACACGAGTGCATCATTTTGTAAGCTCACTAATAATTCTCTCTAATAGTCCTCATCTTAAGAATGGGAAAGACAAACAAGCATGGCATCTTGATATTGTTACTCCACTCCAGAAGTAGATACAATATCCAAATGGTCTTACCTGCGCCAAGGAGAAAAGGAAATGGACTATTGCTCAGCAGTTCAAATTCCTCCTTTGAGATGAGTTAATTTTTGCATTAAGCTCGAAAATCAAAGTCCCAGAATCTGGAGGAAAGTAGGAGAGAGACCGAATCTGTCCACACTGCCAGAAGTGCTTGAATGGGCATAAAATGGGCCTGACCTAAGTCCCACTGGGAATCTATGGAATATTTTTAGGAGGAACATGAGACAACAGTACAGATGACAACAATACAGATGAGCTAAAGACTGCTAATAAAGCAACCTGGGCTTTCTTGACCCTTGCAACTATTGGCCTCCATGCTACACTGCATTGAGGCAATAATTGATTCAAAAGGAGCCCTAACCAAGTATTGAGTGCACATAATGAACAAGGTTTTACTTAATTTTTGAAATTTTGAACCTTCAGCTTTTGCAAAACAAGACATTAGTCAGTTGGCACTATTTTATTGCCTTTTTTATATTTTTAAAAGTAGTTGATCTATGCCATGTTTTAAGTAGCTTACATCTGTTTGCTGCTACTCCTGCTCTCTATATGCACATAGTAGCAATTCAACCTGGAAAGACTCACATAATGGAGAAACAACAATTAGACGGTTAAAGAATTTATTAATGAAAGATTATTTCTTTGGAGCTCGGACCCCTGAGGAAGACGTAAACGCCGAGGATGAAGTAGGTTTGAATAAACATCTTAGGATTATGATTAGGCACGTCTTCCCCCCTGGGATCCGATCCTGGTGGTGACGTAGGCCTTGGTATGGAAGGAGTTGGGAGCCAATGGTGAAGAAGGGGTGGAGGAGGGTCAAAGCTCAGCAGAAGAGCGGTGTTTTCCATGCAGAGGGTCTTTAAAAGTGATGCCCTGGGAGATGATGGGCTGAGGAGGAGTGTGGACCTGCCGTTGATTGGTGCAGCCAGTGAGGAGTGATTGGACGCGGCGGGGGTGGTGAGTCTTCCATGTTGAACTTTCGTTTAAACTCCATGTTATGATAATCACGCTCTCATTTAAATTGTCCTCCTTTACATAATTGTCTAGTATTGTGTTTTTTGAGTCTAGAGATATCGTTCATCACTATTATGAAAAATGTCTTATCTGGATAGAATTTTAATTAATTGTGTCAACTATATTTATACTATAAACAACTCCAAAGACAACTCCAACAACTGGCTGTATTGTCAGAATTGTTGTTTTTACTGTAGTCGCCAATGTTTGTTCCATGAGAGCATTAATAAATATCAATAAATTCAAAAATATGATTATACAGTTTCTATGTGCAGTTTAGTGGTCACACTTCTTTATCTATGTCCTAATGAAGCCTAGTTCAAATAGGTATGTTTCTCAAAAGCAGTATTTTTGTTTGTGGGGCTTTAATTGTTATAACATGCAGTCACAACGGTAAAAAAGGCCGCAAAAAGATAATAAAAATCACTTCTCACTTTTATTTTTATTACTTTTATTTCGATTGGTTTGTTAAGTAGATGCTTGTTTGGTGTGTTATGTTGTCAGGTTGTATGGTAGCCTGTTGGCTGAGTTAAAGTGTTGGTTGGGTGTCTAATCCATAAGTAGCAAAAGTTTGTCCTGATTTTTGCAACTCTGCAGCAGCCTTCATGCCCTAGCACAATTTTTTATGTATTTCGTATTAACGTATGGGTCGTGTGAAACATAATGGAGGAAACATAGGTGTCGTCACTGTGGAATCATAACCTGAATAAATATCCTGAAGTAACGAAATTAATCTGCTAGAGTGAGTTTAGAGAACAAGCCTCTGCAGAGTTAAAGAACAAATTGCAGCTTTTTAAGCAAGAGAAAAGGGCACCATTCAAAACAAGAGTTGCATCGCTGCTACAACAAAATCCAGTTCTACAATGAACATCAACATCCCTTGGATAACTAAAACAGAATTTTAGAAAATTATTTTTTTGCTGGTATCACTGCATGCTGTCTTCAGTGTTTAGCCCTGTTGCTATACAGCATGTAGGTACTTAAGTTGAACCTCAGCTGGGGTCTTTCTGTGTGGAGTTTGCAGGTTGCCTCAATAATTGTCTTCTCTAGATACTTCCTCATCAAGCAAAAATTTTAAAAGACGATGTTGCCGCAGGTAAATGTGGGGCACAAGAAGAAATCTAGTAATGTCTAAATGTGATTTAATGAACTAATCAAACTTGACTTTTAAAGTCCCTTCTTAGGGTAATTTAAATAGGCCTAAAAATGTTAAATGTTTAGTGCTAAACAGAACTGACTGATCTACCGAATATGACCATGTTACCTTCTATTTCTATAAACAGGCACATTAGACAAATCGACAATTTCAACATTGACCCATACCATCTAATTTATGTGTGACATGCTATGTATTGTTTATTTTTTCAGATCTTTAATTTTTTACACAAACAACGTCTTTAGGTTTACGGAATATGAATAAATAAGAAAACTCAGGAAAAGTATTCTGCATGACTGTGTCATCAGTCAAATGTGCTATTTATGTCTGCTTTGCCTCAGAAATGTTCAGCATCATCACTGCGACTCTTTAGGCGTGTCTAAAAATTTTGATTAGTTTAGGTTGATGGTTATAGCTTAGAACTTAAAATGCAATGCAAAGAATTCATCTTTAAACAACATTTAATTTGCTGCACATGTCATGGACAGACAAGCTGTTGTGATGGAGAGTGAAGCCCTGGAGCGGCTCTGGAGACAGTGATACAGAGCGTAATGACAGCACACATGGTGACTTTACTCTGATATGTGAACATTTTCTGCTACTCAGCTGGAAGCACAATAAAACCTCATTTGAACTTGAGCATGCAATGACATCATCATTTCAACTTATGGACCTTTGAGGCTTGTTACAAATTTACTGTACAAAATGAATGTTCTTTTTTTTTTCTCCCAAAGTAATCCAAATGGCATTTAGTCATTGCGACCAAAGCATCATGATGCACGTTGCTGAAGGATACAAAGCGTCAGATCATTAAATGCATCTCCTCCTTGCATTAATCTGGGACAAGGGTTAGCCGCATCTCTGCAAGTCCTTTGAGGGCCTTATCTTAACAGGACATATTTCGGGAAAGGCTACAGCTCTGATCTATCTGTTGTGCACAGTTTTACAAGAAGCAAATGAAAATGAAAGTTTGACGTGCGTGATATGTGCATGAGGAGGTAGAGAGTAGCTTTCAAAGTTTCTCCCCCTGTCAGCACTAAGCTGACGGGGAGCTGTTCAGGCTTTGTAAGCAGTTCTGTCAAAACTATTAACATTTGTGGATTAGTTTAGAAGGGGAAATCACTACCTGTGAGTAGGAAAAAAAGGGATATCAGGGGTGGGAATTGTGTTTTCCCAGTAGCACCACCCTCTCAGTGTAACATCACAAGGACAGTAATATTCCCAGCTGAATAACCCTCTGAAGGCCCTTGGTTCGACCTGCCTCTGCATGTGAAAGAAAAACACTTACCCCCGATTCAGTGTTATATTTTTTGTCTCCTGTCTATGTTCATCATGGCAAGCAATGTCAGCTCTGTTGAACTTTAAAAAGTCAGTAATGACAGCAAGGTCACAATGATTGGTTTGCATTTATTCATTTTTATCTGCACAATTTCACTATTTTCTATAGATATTTTTTTGTTTGTTTCTTCACCATTTAATAGTTGAACTGAAAAGATTAGCTTTGTTTTACTTTGAAATTGTTAGAAATGTAGCTGACATTTCTAAACCTATCAAGGACAAGTCAAATTGCTTTGCACGCTGATTGAAAGTATAACACCACCATTTCGTAGTGACACAATTAAAATATGTCTCAATGTACAAAAGCTAGACAAGTCAAGATTGAAAATAAGGGTCTGAGAATCACCAAGATTAACATTAGTTAGGTCAAAAATACAAAACAAATACATTTTATTCAAGATAGTGCTAAATTTTCCAATATGGATCAGTTGCTGTAATGTAATAGGCAAATATTTGAACTGTACTTAGATGGATTTTACAACAGGACAGGTATTAATGAAAGAAAAGTGACCATGCAAAGCAAATTTTTGTGAATGCTACCATAGCTAACTGGAAGCATTGGTAAACTAAGCATGTACATTTTCAAAACTTGAAAAACGCAATTTTTTATTTGCTTGTCTACTAAATTGAGTAAATTTACTGGAGTAAATTGAAATCATCACTTCTAAAAATAGCTTATGGTCAATAAACGTAGCCCCAACAGATTGGTATTTTTTTCTAACTCTTTTATGTCTCTACCTTTTACTTAGGGGAGATAGTGTTACATTGGCACATTATATTTAGAAATATGTCTTAACTAGCTTTCACTCCTTTTTTGGTAGGAAAAAAGATAGCAGTAATGACTTAAGCACTGTTAATTGTCTACGGTCTTGTTTTTATTAACTACGTTAACTCTTATTTTCACTTTCTTTTCTTGTAGGTCTAGCAGACACAATGTTGTGTATAGATTACAGATTACACAACTTGGTTAGTTTTAGGGGGGAAAAAAAGTCCAGTCGATGTGAAATACTCTGGTCGTTAATACTGGAGTAATAAATGCAGACAAAGATAGTAAATGTAAATGTTTTCTTTCTTTTATGCATGTGCAGTGACAATTGTTTAATGCTGCCTTGGTTTAAAAAAAAAAAAAAACACATGTATCGACATCACACACGGTCGGTCTACTGATGCACCTAGAGTGATGCTCTGTAGAGATGGCTAGATAAAACTTTCTTGAAGCCTTAAAGCTATTTGTCAAATTGGATCAAAATAGACAAAGCCTCATGTAAAGCTTTCACTGCAGTACAAAGCCAAGTACTGTACAAAAGGCTAAATTCGCTGAGAAGCAATAGAATCAAGTATTTTTTTGGGTTTGTTTAACAGATCTATCTTTGGTTCACCTTAAAACAGTAAATGACTTGGATGGCAGAGCTCCTTACCCTATCTCTTAAGACTGATATATCCATCCTACAAAGGAAACACGTCATCTGTATATATCCGAGAACTTTTTCAGTCATGATCCATATCTCATGACAAAATGTCAGGGTCAGGACTAATAAACCGAAAGCTTTGCTTTTGAACTCAGCTCTGTTTTCACCAAAATTCACCTGAGCAATATCCACGTTTTCGCAGTCTAGACCCATTCTGTCTATCAATATCACTCTATCCTGCAATCACTACTGTACAAGACACCATCTTTTCAAACCAGTCCAATTCAGTAGTGTAGATGGTTATATACCTTTTAAAAACACTATCCCTCATGTCAGAGATTGTAACTTTGGTTATTTCCCCAAACATGTAGGATCAATCCCTGGCGTGGTACAACTTTGCACAAGTTTCTCCCAGCTGCAATAAAGCCAAACCTATTTTTGGAGTACCTAAAGTCTGTTTAAATCAGCTTGCTGTTTCAAGCTTCATTCCAAAGGGGTCCCCAAGGTATTCACAAGCCACAGGGGATGCACTGTATGGTGTACTGAAATCTGCACGATTTTGCCTGGGTCGTTTACCCTTTGGATATGTCTAGAATACCAGAACTGCAAAGCAATTAGAAAGCATCATACTGTTATGATTTGAAGTTTTCACCCTATCCTCACACTTACTATATAAGTTCACTGTTTTGCTCTCGCTCAGCTTTGAGTGACAGTGGATACAGATTCATACACTGTAAAATATAATAAGCTGACTTTACTTGTAAACTTGCTGCCTCACAAAAAGTAATTCATGTTAACTCAGACAAATTACATTAGATTTACTTAATTATAGTGAGTGTGCAGTACTTAAAATAACCTAAATAATTGGATTATAGTAACTTGATTATTTTGAGTTTGCGATACTTAAATTAACCTAAATAATCAAATTATAGCAACTTGTTTTTTCCGATTTTACAGTATTCAAATTATCCTTAATAATTAGTAACTTGATTATTTTGAGTATGGAGTACTCAAACTTGAATGAGTTAGATTGCAGCAACTTTATTTTAAGTTTCCAGCACTCAAGTAATTCGCTTTAGTGTTGCTCATCCATAATATTCAGGTCAACTTAATGTAATCTAACTTTGTGAGAGCCACACTTGGCCACTGTACTCAGGTTCAACTCAAGGAGCGAGGGAAGGATCAGTCTAAAAAGTAAACACGAAACCGGTTTTGTTGTTGACGAGGCTAGTTCAGGTAGTTGGCTAGTTGGACCATCTCTCTCTCTCTCTCTCTGCCCGTTCCAACTTCATCTGTTGAAGTTCGGCATCTGTTTATTCAGGTTCATAAAGGTATCCGGGGTTCTGTGCTAAAAGTTTCTTGTCCAAAAAGAACTACACCAGCACACAAACACACACAATGAATGGAGAACACTAAATGGATTAAATCAGTGGAGTTAAGATTTATTTTAAAATGCTCAGCAATGCATTTAACAGGAGACATTTGCCCTCAACAGAATGAAGTGTTAATGCTCAGTATAAAAGTGAGCAATCAATGGTTTGATTACAAACCTACTTAACATTCTTTCATGAATTTGTATTCATCAACCTATTCTATCCAGGTGTGCCTTGCTGCAACAGCCAACAGATATCAACATGTGAGGCAGTGTAATGTAAGACAAAAAATGACAACTTCTCAGCCGAACAAGACAGATTTGAGTCTTCACTGCATTTTTTGAATAAAAATTAGCTCAAATGATTGAACTGAAAAATTGTTGACCTGGGAACATGTTTAGGTTTTATGCAAGAAAAAGTTTTAAAGATATGACCTCTCAATAAAAATGCAAAACGTACAAAAAAATTATGTTCCTGAAATAATTGCAAGAGACAATATTATTAAGAACTAAACCCTTTCTGAAATTTTTTCTGAACTAAACATTTTTAGTTTTGTAGCTTAGGGTTTTGTTGGGTGCCTACACTTTTTGAAGAGCAATGAAACAACCTGAAACATGACAAATGCACATTAACGACAAATATTTCCTGTTCTTCCTCTTCAAAATAAGAGTCCTGAATGTGTTAAGAATGAAATATAATCTTTTTGTTAAGTTGCTCACACCAAATGTGTTTAGGTAAATTTAAGTCAATTTTCTTTTATACAGGTAAGACATCTGGGACTCTATTTTCAAGAGGGGAAAAGGTTTTTGCACTATATCAACGTGCCTACCCCAGTAGGTTGTTTTTCAAACTAAGCAGTTTTGGAGGGAGTGTTTGGCTTCCCAATCCAACCATGACTGCTTGAATGAATCTTAGTGTGTTCGCCATGCATTTTGGGTATTCTAAGTGAAGAGCATACATAAGCCCAAACATGAGGCAGACTGCCTGGGGAAAGTCTCTAACATTGTCCATGATGGTAGTTCCCTCAAGTATGATGTCATTGGAGATGTATTTAGACCCTGATGCTGAGCATCTTTGTTGACCACGTTCAGCACCCCAACCGTCAATGAGGCGAGTGCTTCTTCCTTCGTTGTATCCTGCAAAAGAAGCACACACAACTACCTTTTGAATCTGGTCTTCTTTTGGGAAATTCTGTAGACCGGAAGTGTGACATTGGAGAATTCACATCCTTAATTACTAATTATTAAGTACTAATTTAGTATTCTGATCATTTATGAGTGAGATTAGAATCCACCTGATTCTGATCAACTGAAAATAACTATTTTAAATATTTGACAACACTATCAAATATGAGTTGTTAATAACTTCAGATCAATATGTTTTTCTTATTTTAATATGTTTCTTACGAAGCAAGTCTTGTAGACTTCACTGGACTCATCACCAATCAAAATAGGAGGGCCTCTGAGGACAAAAGAGCGAAGTGCCGTCACATCTGGTGACTAAAAATACAGAGAGAGAACAGATAAAAGTTAACAACTTTGTAGCATTTTAAGGGGTTAGTGGGGGTATATGTTGATATACCGTTCTGTATTTTTTCTAATAGTGCAGCCTCATAATAGAGACAGGGCTTTAAGTTTTATAACTATAATTGGTAACATTTAAATACCTAATTTTACACATCCCACTTTCCCTGTAACCATTTTCTTTTTTTTTGTACAAACTCAACCTTTCAATTAAATTTAACCTTCCTGTTTTCCTCCTGGGTCAAACTGAACCAATCTGTTTTGACTGGTCCTTCTTTCCTCCTTTCCCACTGTCCCTCCATCCCTCCTTCCTCTATTTTCTTTCTTGCTCCATCCTTCCTTCCTCCCTCTTCCTCTATTTCCTTTCCTGCTCCATCCTTCCTTCCTCCCTCTTTCTTGCTCCATCCTTCCTTTCTCCCTTCCTTCTGTCAACCCAATCTTTTTTCTATCAAGAAAGCACACAGACTCTTCTGTAAAACTTGTGGACATTGCCAATTCCATCACATCTTTTAAGGTCATTAAAACCTCCCAGGTTTCATCACCATCTGGAATGTGTTGACCAATTAAAAATGGTGTAAGTCGGAGAAGAGTCCAATTTACGTGACCATTTCCTCCAATTGTTGACTTTGAGAAGAAGGTCTTTGGAATGAGCTGGGGTTGATTTAACCTGTCTGCAAATGTGTATGGGAACTGTTTAAAGGCATCATTCAGGGCCTCAAGGGAGATAGTTCCCTTCGATATCAGTGCCTTTAAGCACAGAGCCAACTTTACTGGAACAATACCTCCAGAAGACCATGCAGAATATCTGGAGGGTAACTATCAATGACATGAAAATTTTGAAAGCTTTCAGTAAGCAGACAGCTTCCTTTCACACCGTACTGTTGAGCCTTGATTAAATCCTGTGACACCTCTTGCACATGTTGGTCATGGTTTTCTTTTGTTCTTTGTTGAAATAAGCCCGTCCGTATTTCGTTGTCCTGCATTTCCTCCCGCTTGGCAATACAGATTTGACAAACTTGGCTAATTCTGAAGCTTTCAAGAACCTTCCCAAAGAGTGGGCAGCCAGATTGTCTGCTGCAACAACCAACACTTTGCCCTTAACAGTGGCTCCAAACTGTTCAACATATATACCTTGTTGTTAACAAGGTCCTGAATAAGGGGTGCAGAATTTTGGCATAATCATGGTCTTTGTTGTTGTTGACCTTCCAAAGCAGAGCAAGCTGAATGGAATGAAGAAACGAGCAAAATTTAGGGTGTAAATTGCCAAGTGTCCAGCAGATGTTGGAGAGTGATCCTGAATTCTTCCTCATTCAAGAAAGCACTGTATATGAAGCGGGCACCATCTCTGTAAGATTGGTATTTCTCTGACAAAGTTGTGACATGGTCTTCTCCAGAATTTCTCTATTGCTCAGTAATGTTTCCAGCATTTTTAGTATAGGGACATACACAGCATACTGCCCGTTTTCTAAGACAATGAGAATTCCCTTGAAATGTATGATTTTCGCCTGTTAGCAGTTTACAACGATCCTTCACCAGAAGTGAATTTGAGGAAAACATTATTCTCAATGACCGCTTGAGCTTTCTCATTAAGTAAAGCATCATCAACATTTGCCAATGCATATGTAGAATTCTTCAAATAGAAGAATGTAGCAATGGCTGTGATGACAAATAAATTTGGTTGATCTGATCTATGACATCTTGCAGGGCAGTTTCAGAGATGTTAAGAATTGATGACATTTTCAGGAAAAGAGTGGCTGCATTGCGTTCCAACTGATTCTCTAAGTCCACTACATCTTCATTTTGCTCAGCAACTTCACAGTCAATATCACCAACTTCAGGGTCACTCTCCTCTAGCTGAACACACGCATTTGTTTGAAGTTCATCTACATTTTTTGAAACAATTTCCTGTTTGAATGTTGTCTTGTTGTACAGCTGATGCATTTTGCTTTTGTGTGCAGTAAAGGTAGAATAAACACTACTCTGAAGGTTACAGTCCTGATATGGGCAAGCAACCAAGTCGAAGCTTGCGATATATAGATAAATATTCTTAAACTGCTATGTACAATGATTTTTTTTAAACAGTCCAAGATTGGAATAAATTGACTTGATCCATTTAACAATGGAAGTGGTTTTTATCATATTCCCACTGTAGTAACATTAATGTATTTCTGTTACCCAAACCCATGGAACTAATACAAATATTGATTGATTAATTAGTGTATGAAGCATTAGGTGAATACCTTCAATTGCCAAGAGCTGGGTAAGTGTGGACAGTTCACCATCTGCTTCAGCCTGAATAGAGGACAATGAAAAAACACAATTAAATTGACAATTTCAAAATACAGACAAATAAATCAACACACCAGGTTGTTTTAATATATCACTCTTGTTAACTGTATTCCTATATGGAGCTTTTAATTCAAGGGCAAAAGAGAAATCCTTTCGAAAATACAGCGATAAGGACATCGACCCTGTAAACAAACCCTCGTTACATTGTCAAAATAAATTAAATATGTGTAGGTCCTTCGGCTGAAACTAACTTCCCTGTGCGGGTCAGAATACCGTGGTCCCAGTACCGAAACTCTGCCACAACAACGCCAAACAGCCTACCTTCTCTCCCACACTCGCCCCTGTTGCAGAGCACCCCATATCAAAAAATCCTTCTGTAAAAACTTTACATACAGTAATAATACAGATAATGCAGAATACAGTTGGAGATTTTTTACCCAGAGTATGTGAAAAAACTCATTTTGAGAAAACGGCCTTTTAAAGTTTAAATGTTCAACACAGCATGTGTAGGAGCTTCATCTGGACACAATCTCAGAATCACTGTCACACGTTCTTACATCTACTGCTGGCAGGCCTCCCGAGAAAATCACCTGCAGATATGTGGATATAAAATTAAACACACTTTTGCAATAAAGTAGTATCAACAGGCATCAGATCCAGTCACATTAATAGAAATAAAACATAAAGATCATCTATATTACATAATATGCAAGATGGAGAGATTTATCTCCCCTTTCTATTAAGGGTTTCTGGCAGGTTTTAGGGGAAGTGCAGCAATTCACAAAACTTTCCTCGTTTTGAGGCCTGCATTTCCAAATTCTAATTCATGGGCTAAAAGAATGTGCACATTGATGTAAAGGCGACATCATGTCTCGTTGCATCTCGAGGAGGAGAAGGGAGGATGCATTCAGTCATTCTGCAGTGATCTTCACAGAAACACTTCAGAAGAAAACCGCTATAAAACCATAATTTTATTCACTGATCTCCATCCCGTCTCTGAATCCTGTTAGTTATATTAGGGCAAATTAATTAGCTGATCAGCTGTTGCTATGACACGCGCTGTGCTGCATGTCATAGCAGTGTCATCTCTCTGTGTGTGTGTGTGAAAAACATTTTGGACGTATTTCTTTCGGCATTTTGACTTCACAAGTCACGCGAAAGCCAACCAGGAAGTCGTTGTACAGTGACACGGTACAGCCTAACCCTGGCCAATAAGAGCCTGCACTTATCATGAAACCCTCCCATTTTCCGATCAAGTACAGCAATCGATATGTTTGTATGCGGCGACATCGTTGAGGAAAAAGAGACGTTTCCATCGATACCAGACATCAAGGGGTTCAGTCAAGCAACGGGGTGCTGCGCTCCATGTAAAAACCCAAACTAGCTGCAGTTTTGAAGGGATATTTCACTAGTCTGAAAGAATACATGTTAAAGAAGGGGAAAAAATCTCAAAATTGAAAGGTGATGGAAAAACGGTGGTTTTGCCTGCCAAGTCTCGCCTCAAAAAACGGCGACGTTACTGTGCTAGCGGTGATGTTTGAATTTGATTTTGTTAACTCGTCCCTGTAAAGCACACAGTAGTACACTACAACAAGACAATGCAACGGTTTAGAAAAGAATAAAATTTTACTTAGCAAATCAATATGACAAGTAGGCTAGGTTAAGGTGTTGAAGGGAGCTTCTGGTTGTCCATGGGACTGTCGTGGAAATGTGCGGGAACGTTTTGGTCGCGAAATAGATGAAGCAAGTCTGAGCATGTCCAAAAAGACGCCCAAGGCACGCTGGGTACAATAAATTCTTTTTTCTAATTTGACTTAACTGGGATAAATCAAGTTTTCATATCACAGGAGGTTTTCCAGCCCCAAATTACTACTTATTTAAAAGTAGTACTCACAACAGGTTGATTCACTTACCATATTTAATTGATTTGTATGTTAGCATTTACTGTGTATTAAGGTTCCACAGCAAATGAGGAACTTATGTCTCTCTCCATCATAAATGGTCCCATATAATGTCAAGCACAATAAGGGATTTATTATAATTTAGAATATAAAAGAGAATACATGAGTGGGGGATTCTTTGTGTAAAAATATTATGATTTGCCCAAATTTATGACATACAGCAGCAGCTTATTTCCAACCCAAAGGATGCAAATGTCCAATATTCCAGAGTCTGGCCTCAGGCGTCTCCCATCCCAGCTGCTTCACACTGCAATTCAGTAAAGGTTACTGAATAGAGGAAAAAAAAAAAAAAAGAAACTCCAAAATGTTGTAAGTTTTCTCAGGAAGACAGTCATTACCGATGACCATAACAGACTGCCTGACAGGAAAATGTAAACATATTACACTTTAAGTGCTTTCACCTACAAGAAGGGCTGCCATTTCTCTGGGAAACACTTGTTTCACTGCTTTGATGTGCATGTTTCAGCCAAGAAAGTCAACCCCATCACCCAGCTCACCCCTTTTAGATTAATATAACTTTTTCAAAGCAACTTAATGACACAAATTAAGGCCATAATAGCTAAAGTGTCCTAAAGTCAATTTCCAACAGTTCTGACTTACCAATGAAATTAAATACCTCTCAATGACATACAGATGAATGCGTTACACTGACAGTGTCCTTTCTAGGACACATTATATAATCAGGATGCTTTCATTGAGCTCATTGCACAGTAGTCTTTTATCTTACATAAAGCTGAAAGGTTACGGATAGGTAGTTGTACAACAAACACACATTCAGATCTTTCAGGCTGGTTGGGTCTGTCTCAGTGGTGAAATTCCCTCCACAATCTCTTATCTTTCTTGGGTTTTGCAACTTATTACAATTTCTTGAACATGTGGGTTTCAAACCTGGATTTCAACAGTGGAGGAGTATGTGTTAGGTTGTCTGGTGGAAGAAAGTTCCAGAGTTTGGGAGGAGAGTGGGAGAAAGCTAAGCTTCACATGGTGCTGAGGCAAACAAAGGCAACAGTGAGGGGAATAGAGTAGGAGGGTCTTAGGAAGCGGTGGAGGAGGTGGCAACATGAAGGAGATCAAATGACATACAGAGAAGATGGTTAAACTTTTTTTGTCACCATAAAAAATAAACAGCTACACATTTAAGCAATAACTACACAAACCAAGTAAGATAAGGTTAGTTGCGTTTTGAAACCTTAACAAGCTGTTAAACTTGGAAGGCTTAC
Source organism: Crenichthys baileyi (assembly GCA_036173005.1). Lineage (NCBI taxonomy): Eukaryota > Metazoa > Chordata > Actinopteri > Cyprinodontiformes > Goodeidae > Crenichthys > Crenichthys baileyi. The sequence continues at coordinate 91,601 of JAHHUM010001246.1, forward strand.
AGGAAATATGGCCCCAACAAGAAAGGTGTCTAAAATTCTCCAAATGGTTCAGCACAGTGTGGCAAAAATGTTGGTAGCAAATTTTCCATAGTTTTTGTTAGTATTGTTGCTTTGCAGCTATGCAGCTCCTAGTGCTATGGCATTTCTGTGTGCAGTTGTTGTGCTCTCCCTATTCAAGTGTGGATTTTCTTTGTTATCTCCAGTTAACTGGCAACATTACAATGCGTTTCAGGATGCATCTATGATTTTATTGTTGCTTGTTCTGTGTCTCTGTGTTTAAAATGCAATGGATTGGAGACCAGTCCAGGGCTTACCAGGACGTGTTGCCCTTTTACTGACTGCGATGGGCACCTGCCCCTGCAACCCTGCAAGTGTGAAGTTCATGTGAAAAATTGATAGATGCATGTAGAATTTCAAATGGATTTTTGCATGTAGCAACAAACCTATTCTTGTTTTAAAAATGATGCAGTATTCTGACATAGTGAGTCTTATTTTTAGGCATACTGACTAATCTTGTTAAGGTTGCTTGGTAATATAATCTAGCACCCGCAGAGAAGGAAAAAATGAAAGAAAGGCAGGAGGGGTCCTCCCTACATTGCTTTAGTCAATGTCCAAATATAACACAAGCAACAGGTGGTCAGTCTGTCAGGGCAGGCGAACTGAAAGGAGGCAAACAGACAAATGCCAAAACAGACTAAAGCAGACAAACAGAGCAGGTCAGCAGAATTCAGCTCATGCTGCATGTTGATACAGGCAACAGGTTTGGGGGATAATGTGAGAAGGACACAAAGCACTGTGACAATTTTAATAAAAGAAACCAAATAATAGAAAATGTTGACTTGAAAAAAAAGCCACCTATTCTCTGGTGTGGGAGTAACAGCTGCAGGCCTTTATTTTTATCTGATTTTTATTACTCTGTCTGCAGGTAATAGCCAGCCGATCCCATAACACAGCACCAAGCTGTAGAGCGATGCAAATAAGCTAGAGACACATTGTTATTTTCCTCTGAATGGCTCTCAAGCCAAAATAACATAGTCCCAAGAGGCAGAGCCAGCATCCTCACAAACAGCCTTAGCCACACTACTCCAATCCACTGTCAGGAGGGGGACACCAAATAAAAACACATTATAGCACGTCTTCATGTCTCATGGCCAGCAATAGCTTTAGGTGGCCAATATGTGCTTTAAAATGTATGAGAGGAATTCGCAAGGGTAAAAATGGAAGGAGGAGGCCCAGCTTGGGGCTGATATATGAATTCCATGCTGCATGCTGCATTGCACAGGTGTGCTTGAGCTCAAGGTCACAAACTGAATGCTGGACATTCTCATTCATGGTTCCATTCATTACAGCAAGTTGTTTAGATCCTAGGCAAGCAAAGTAGCAGATTATTACACTACCACCATCTTGTTTGATTGTAACTATAATGTTCTTTTTCTGAACTGCTGTGTTTGTGTTTTACCAGATGTAACCGGATACATGTCTTTCAGAAAGTTCCACTTTTCTCATCAGTGCACAAAATATTTTCCCAAACGTCTTCAATCATTCAAATGTTTTGTGGCAATTGTGAAATGGACTTCTTTTTTTTTTATTTGGATCTCTCTGATGGATGTCGTTTTTGCCATCTTTGTAGTCTTTTTCTTATTGTTAAATCAGGAACACTGACCTTAACTGAAGCCGGGAGGTCTGAACTTTGTCCATAACTTTGTTTATCATATGGTATTTGTTTTCTTTTGTTTGGCACATGATTTGTTTCTTTTTGAGAAATGTCCTATTTTATGTTATCAGAAAGGTTCTATTTAAATATTTTTCATTAGAATTCAGGATTGAATTTGGCTAGTGAAGCTGAACCAACATTAAATTTTAAGGGGGGTGGGAATATGAAGGTAATTTTGGGGCAAAACTATTTGTGCATTGTAACTGTGAATTTGAAGTCACAGAGAGAAATGCTATAGGAATTTTGTATTTATTTTCAGTCCTCACAAATCTTTCACAAAACAGCAGTTACGCCTCTTCAGATTCTTAAGTACAAGTGCACAAATGGTATTCTTTGAGTTACACATCAAAAACCTCTTACATTCACAGTTTTGCTGCAATTGTTCTGAAACAAATGGTGCAAAATAAATTCACTCACCTGTAATAACATCTTCTCACAAACTGTTTCAGTGAAAATCAGTGAAAACAACTGCACGAATCCTTCGCTGCAACCTGCATTTGTAGGCAGATGACATGATTTATTGTGGGTCAAAGTGGATTGTTCTAATGGAAGTGGCAATGGCGGAGGAGACAGAGAAGCTGGGAATAAAGTTGTGCACAATAGGCTTTCTGTAAAACGAAATTAACTTTTACATTGTTTTTAAGCGAGAATGTAGCTATAGCTGAAGTATATGATCAGTTTATCAAGATAGGGATTCATTGGAAAAGTGCATTGATGTGTTCGGACATGTCTGCTAATGCTGTGCCAACAGCCTGCTCGCTTTGCAGCTGACCTGGGGTTTGAGGCGTACTAAACCCGGAGAGAACAGCCGACTCCCGGCACATTGTTTTCAAACTTCTGCTGGGTTTCCACCATTGGGTGGAAATTAAACACAGATATAATTCAGTCAGATGATATGTAATGTTAATGTTTATTAATTTTCACTACAAAAAAAAAATATTTAAACTTTGTTCAGAAAGTTAATATGTTAGTGGTTAAGTTGTTAAAAAATAAATTAAACAAATGGTATTTACCATCAGTGTATTTTATGTACAGTGTTATATTTTTATATCTATGAACACAAACATTATTTTGAACATTTTAAATGGCTGAGAATAAAATTAAAAGTAATAAACAAGTACATTTTAAAGAAATGACTATGAGCCATCGGGAATATGTAAGGGGGGTAAAATAAAAACCACGCGCAGTTATTTACAGTGGAGACAGCGGGATTAACCTTCAGGCTCCATCTTTATGGCTTCACGCTGTTACAGTTGCTAGGTGACAGAAGTTATGCTAAGGTAAGGGCAGGAACAGCTGGTGAAGGCTAGACTGTCCATATTCACAGCCGATCACTATCGGCCTTCGCAGGACCTGACCCATGTAGACCGGTCCATCAAAGGATGTAGATGTCAGGAGTCTGCAGGTGAACGTCAACCACTCAGCACATAATAAATCGACCCAAAACAGTTCCAATAACTCCTTAAGAGACAGAAATTAAAACAATGTTTAATGAATGTTTATTTCATTAATATTTAGCAGAGCAGCAAGGACTCTTGGAACCTTCAAAAAGAGGGTGGTCGTTTGTGTAATTTGAATGGATCAATAGACATGTAAATCTTGTTCTCCCGATGAATACACTTGCCAGAACCTTGTTGGACAGTATTCGTTTGTGATGTCAGGGAGCGCGAAACGATCCAAATACCACAAAAGGTGTAAATTACTGCCTGATTTATGTTTATTAAGGCATGTAAGATGCAAGAAGATGTGTTCTGTAACCTCTATCCCTCCTCTTACCTGTTGACAATGACTTTACAAAAAATGCAAATTACTGCTACTGTTTAGATTTTTTGTAGTCTCAAATATTGCTGTTAGAAATGATTGGTAGATCCACAAGCAGGAATTTACTTCAAAACAATGAGAAGCCATGTCAGATAGGGTTTAGGCAATCACTGATTTCCTACCGACTAGCAACATCTCAAATCTGCTTCCGCCTCTCTGCCTGCTCAGACGCTTTTCTCCTAACCCCCTTGCTTGCTTGTATTCTTTTACTCCTAACTGTTTATCTCTTAGCCAAAATTACACAAATACTGGACTAAAACTACTTCTTACCAGTGACTCCCAAGGATTATTATTATTTTTATTTTTTTCTAAAGGATTTTGATGTTTTTATAATCGAACTCGAAAGAAGGACAAGTTGACGCCAGCTAATCAGCACAAAATGCCTCCCTTCACCACAGAGGACTTCAACAAACTTTTACAGAAATTGGCTGTTTTGGAGATGAAAATCCATCGGCTAGAAGTGAATGTGGAGGTGAATATGGGGTACAGCGATGATTCAACTCTGCCTCAACCTTCATTCTAAACAGTCTTCTCCTAAATTGCCAGAGAAAAAGCGCCCCACCGGACCAAGAACCCTAATAGTGAGCAACACAGCTGTGAATGGGATTAAAAGCTTCTGCAACAAGAAAAACACAGAGGTTATGATTGGTACCAGTAACGCGGTGTCCGATATCTCAGAGAATATTCTTGCAATCACAGAAAAGCGCCCATCTCTAGAAAACCTTATTATACACTGTGGAGCCATGGATGACGTGGGTGAGAAAAATAAGAAGTATTGAAGGAGGATTTCACTCGTCTGCTGAATATTGTGGGAGGTCTCAATATCAAGGTGTTTCTCAGCAGACCCTTTGCACCGATTTTCTGTGGAGATGAGATTTTTTCGAGACTTCTGATGATTAATAAGTGGTTGAAAAAAACGTGCTACCACACCTGTGGACTTCATCGACAACTTTAATATTTTTTGGGAAAAAAGACAACTCTTAAAGCAAGATGGTTTCTGTTTGAACAAGCCGGGAGCCTGACGTCTCAGATCTAATCTCTTCTATTCAGTAAATAATCCGCCAGCAGCTTTGACCTTCAGAAGAGAACATGTAGTATCGACAACAATAACGCTGCCTCCAACAGCTCCAGCAGAGACAACCGGCCAGTTGGCTGAGAAAGAGAGGTCATCGCAAAAAGTCTCCCCGTCGAAATCCACAGGAGAAGTGGACCCCCCCCGTTAAACCCCACTCACCCCAGACCCCGACCCAGACCGCACAGAACTCCATCTCCCCCCTGAGCCCGCTTTTTGCTTTACTGGATTCTGATAACATGAAAGGAGCTCCACTTTGCCCTGTAACACTGTAGATGAGCTGGTAGATAACGTTCGTTCTAAAATCTCGGACATTTTTGATTCAATTGCTCCAATTAAAGTAAAAGTCGTTTCTGGGAGAAAAATGTCTCCGTGGAGAAGTGCTCCACCAGTCAGAAGTGAAAAAAAGGAGTGTCAAAAAGCTGAACGCAGGTGGCGAAAGACTGGACTCCAGGTTCACTATATTATCTATAAAGAGAGACCAACACCAACTAAGCTCTTCCTCCTGCTGTCTCGATGTTTTACCCACAGCTTCCCTTAAGAAAGCTTTCCCCGTAGAAAACATCTATTTTAACACAAATAATAAATGCGTCCCTTTCGTCAGGTGTTTTCCCCCAGGCCCTGAAAACAGCAATTATCAAATCTCTATTGAAAAAGAGCAACTTGGACAAGATGTACCTCTGAATTACAGGCCTATCTCAAACCTCCCCTTCATCAGTAAGATTATTGAAAAAGCTTTGTTTCAACAGTGAAACAACTTCCTAACAATGACCAACCACTCCGATGTCTTCCAGTCAAGCTTCTGTGCTCACCACAGTACAGAGACTGCTCTTCTCAAGGTGTTCAAAACTGGATCGGCCATTCTGGTACAGCACTCGATTGGTTTAAATCCTACTTGAAGGACAGGGACTTTTTTTGGGCCCAGTTAGGAAATTTTTAAAATCAGAGACCAAAAGTCAAAGTGGTTTTCCCCCAAGGGAAAAATCCATTTTTGGGGCCCCCATCCTTTTAAAATATCTACTTTGTCCCCCTAACTCTTTTTTTAAATAAAAAAACAACGTAAGTTATTAAAATTTTGCAGTTTCCCAAACAGCTAAAATGTTCCGATATCACCGGGTTTACATAAAACCCATTTAAGCCCCTGGGTAAATGCATAAAGAAATCAATGCATATGTCCCAAACTTTTTTTCCCCGCTGATTTCCCAAAAAAAACGAAGTAAAAATTCTTTGGCCCAAAAGGGAAAAGAGAAATTTTACAAGTTACACCCAGCTTATTTTAATACACTAAAAAACCCCCATCAGGCTCAAAAACCGGGGGTGTAGTAAAGGGCCCTCAGACCTGAACCTTCAAGGCACATAAAGATAGTAACAAGGTCGGGCCTTTTTAAATCACCAAAGAACATCTCCAGGATTTAAAAGGGCTAATGTCTCAGCGGACCTTGAAAAACTAAATTTATGCGTTTATTCCCCTTTGTAGAAAATTTAATTTTTTTTTTTTGCCAAAAAAAAAGGGGGGGGGTTTTTTTTACAGGTCTGCCCCAAATCGATCAACAACCCGCAAATTGATCCCGAAAAGCGGGTGCCCCCTTTCCCCACAGAACTAAAAAAGTGGGCACATCCAAACCCCCGGGTTTTAAAGTTTCCCCACACTTTGGGTCCCTGGGAGCCCAGAGAATAGACTTTAAAATTCTTTGTTGTCTAAAAATCCTGAAAAGGTTTTGCACCCCCAAAATAAATTACAGACTTGTTTTCCAATGGGATTTAACCACCCGACCTCTCAGGTCTTCTGGCTTTAAATCTACTTCTCCATACCCAAAAACCAGAAAACCCCCCAAAAATTGGGGAAGCCCGCTTTTAGTTCTTTTGCTCCACTAATCTGGAATAAACTTTCCCCGAAACTGTTAAAAGGGCCCAAAAACCCCAAAATTGCTTTAAATCAAGATTAAAACTTATTTGTTTAAAAAGTGGCGCTTCGAATGGTATTTTCTAAACATTATTAGTTAGTTTTCATCCAATTTCCTTTCATTTTCTATACATCATTCTATTCTTTTTTTTTTTTTATTACCTCGTTGTTTGTTTTCTGTATACATTGTATGTTTTTCCATGTAACAGCGCTTTTTTTTTTTTTAGTGTCTTGTTGCTGGGGGGGGGGGGGAAGAGCGCTAGTAAATAAAACTGACTGAACTTGAAATCCAACATTTATTTTAAGCCTGGTTGTATTTTGTTAAAATGTCCATTTAGTATTTTGAAGCACTCTCTTTACTCAGCTTACAAATCATTACAATCAAATACGCATTTTACATATTGAAAAGAAAGAAATATTGGTGTCATTTGTTGTGATTCCTGGATGAAAGCATAACAAGAACACTTATTTAGTACTTTAATACAGTTTTAGAATCACACTCTTTACATCAGAGATGACAAAAGGGTAACTGCTGGAAAGAATCCCTCACTGACTTCCATCATCTTCAGCAAAGACTGATGAAGGGGCATCTGCTGTAGCCATGGTGACACAAACATCTCCTAAAATCCTGAAGAGTTTGTGAGAGAATGTGGTCTACTTGTTTCTGTCTTACATCAGTGACAGAGGTTCGACAATATTTTGCCGGCTGTGCTTGATAATGAGTTTTTGGGGCAAAAGTGAAAGCACGTCAAAAAGAAGGTGTAACTTGTAAAGCAGGGTTTGTGACTAACAGCAGCAGACTTGTGCAATTGTTTTCACTGATTTGTGTTTGTGTTAGAGAAAAAAATGTGAAAAAAAATACAGTTGGGGAAAATGTTAATACAGATGTGTGAATTTATTTTGCACCATTTGTTTCAGAACAATTGCAGCAAAACTGTGTGTGTAAGAGGTTGTTGATGTGTAACTGAAAGAACACAATGTGTGCACTTGTACTTAAGAATATGAAGAGGTGTAACAGTGAATGACTGAAATAATTCTACAGATAGAAAATTCCTACAGCATTTCTCTCTATGACTTCGAATTCACAGTTACAATGAACAAATTGTTTTGCCCCAAAATTACCTCCATATGGGAATCAAGTTTTCATACAGGGCCAGGTTTAGTTGAATAGCTTTTTTTTTCCTGTTATAATTTGAAAACAGTCTTTTGTATTTACTCATGTTATACTTGGTAATTGTATTGTGTATTTGACCTAAAATATTAAGGTGTGATTTAAAAAGGACACATTCTGTCAGGGGGAAGTACTTTTTCACAGCCCTGTAAATTGAGAACAATCCTTGTGGATAACTTGTCTTCCTATAAGTGTAGACAAATATTTTTGGGGGTTTTGGCCTTGTGGAGAATTTTTGAAAACTAAAGGCAACTGTGAAAATACTGAAAAAATTTAATGAAATAGCACTACAACATATTTTGTGGAACTTGAAAGGCACACCACTCATGCAGTGGATACCTTCTACCAATCATCTGGTAATAAAGAGGGAAGTTTTTTTTTTTTTTAACTGGTCCAGGATGACCGAAATTAACATCCGATTGAGATTATCTCTTGGTGTATACTCTAGCATCTTTTGCACATTGAACAACTGTGATGCTACTGAAAGACCAGCCAGAGTTTACTGGAGGGACTGGATAATTCTTGAGGCCTATAAATGACTGAGAAGCCTTTATCGGTTTTAGCCAAAATTAAGAGCCATTGTAGAAGGTCCAAAGAGCCACTTGCAGCTTGGCAGCCACAGGTTGGAGACCCCCGGACTAGACAAAAGGTAACAGGCTAGATTAAAGATAAAACATAGATTGATGGAATCCTTTCTTGTAGAAACTGGTTTTATAATCATGTATTCATGCTAAACTGTCACGGAACAGATGTCTCCTGTAGTTACATGTATATGTTAGTCACAATCAATCATCATAAGCTATGTGCCACAGCAGGAAATGAGTGAATAAAGACCAATTCTAAAACACTCCAAACCAAACCAATGCAAGAACGGCTGGTAAAACTGACACAAAAAGCTTGAAGATGTGCCTGCATGGTTTTTTTGTTTTTGTTTTTTTTATTAGGTGTATGGAAATGTTTTCAGTGAAATGGTAGCATTGGACATCAAGTGGTGGATATATGGAAAACCAGACAATATGTTCTCATGTTTTTCAAAAGCTGATTCAGCCCAATCAATGCTTGTAATTTTTCCACTTTTAATTACTCTAACAGGTGCTAAAAAGTCACAGTTGGCAATTTGTGGCTGGTATTTAATGTTTTGTATTTTTTGCTTTGGCGTTTGGTCAAGTTCAGTTCTGCATTTTTCATAAAGTCGTATTCAAATTAAGTGAAACAAATGGTACCTTGTTTTTAGTTTTGCACAGTTTTTATATAACACAAGGAATACTTTTTATTTTCTTTAGGAGATGTTTCTCTTAAGTCAGTTTTATATTGTTTTTTATCCAAGACCCAGACTAAATCTTAAAAGCTAAGCTTGGCATATTGTTACGGAATGTATTTTTATAATTTATTCTTATACGAAAAAACCCTATATCTTCAAAAATTACTTTCTTACACATCCAACTTCCTTGTACATTACCTGAGTTCTTGTATCTGTCCATTGATCCTCACATTTCAATGTCATTAAATATGTCAAAATGTTGCTTTACAATTTGTATAACACCTAAAACACCAAGGATAAGTTGAGAAATGGGGTGTATTTGTATGAGTAGCAAAAACACAATACTTATGGAGTATGATCTGTGTGTACTTTTTTTTATCATTTGTCTCCAAACAGGGTAAATAATACATGAAATAAAGCCTTTCAGCAGCCTATGGCCAGAAATGAAACTAGAATGTTGGCAAATCAATCAGCAAATCACTGATCCCAATGTTAGTTATTTCCATGTTTTGGGAGAGTTGAAGTTTCTGTGTAAGTTTACCAGAAGAAAGGCCTCACTGCCTTTATTTTTTGCAGAGTACTTTATAGAAAGCTTCCAGCGTCTTTCACCTTGCATTGACCCCAGCCCTTATCTTTCTCTTGAAGCCTCTGACTTCAGCTAGTTACATTGTTGGCTCAATGCAATGCTTGGAACAATGCTGCATTGGCATGCCAGATTGTCAAGATTGGAAGAACATGACAAGGTCAAATCCCTATGTTCTGATTACCTGAACATCCAACTAATAATAGCATATATTTTAATTTGAACAAAAGAAAGAGAGAGATAAAAAATATATATTTTGCTTTTTAGTTTATAAGGAAGGATACTGTGTGCTGAACTCACCCTTGGCAATAAGGACAAGGACAGAGAGCCAGTTTGGACTAAAGTAGACCATGTATGAAAAATTTGTAAAGTAAATGCGAAAAATTTAAATGCGGGTAAGTTGTTGAAGCTCAAGCTTTCTTTCTTAAAGATGTCTTAAAGAGATAAAACAAAGACAGAGATGGCAGAGTTATTTCCTGCAATGTCCCACAACAACTTTAGGAGCTGCGATTGTGTTAATCACCAACCTTTTTTTGTTGACTTTCATAACTGTAATGTTAACCTGACAAGTTCACCCTACACTGTATAAATATGTGGCAATTATGATTCCAGGTTTCTTTGCCACTTTGTTTCGCTCTTTTGCCTTGACATTACCATTTCATACTGTTCAACATTCATTCCTGTCTAGTGTATCTACTATTACATTTCTATATACACCACCAGTCAAACATTTTAGAACACCTTTCTCATTTAATGGTTTTCTTTCTGTTTGACTATTTAATATACGTAGATTCTTAATGAAGGCATCAAAACAGTAAATGAGCACATATGCAATTTTGTAGCTAACAAAAAATGGTAAGATAACTTTAAATATGTTATATTTTAGAATCCTTAAAGTAGCCGCCCTTTGCTGTAACGACTGAAATATTAACCTCTGGCCATCTCTCAATGGACGTCTGGGAAATTTTTTTTAAACTCTTTGGAAAACCATTTTAGGTGACCACCTCATGAAGCTCATGGAGAGAACGCCAAGAGATCAAAGCAGTCATACAAGCAAAGGGTGGCTATTTTGTAATAATCTAAAATATAAAAATGTTTTGAGTTATTTCACACTTTTTGTTTACTACATAATTCCATGTGTGTTCATTCACAGGTTTGTTGTCGCTGGTGAAAATCTACAATTTAAATAGTTAAAAAATAAAGAGAACCATTAAGTGAGAAAGGCGTTCTAAAACTTCTGACAGGTAGTGTACTTAAAGTCCTTGCGATTCTATGTAGCAGATGCCTTTTTTTAACAGTGTGGGGCATGAAAAAATATTCTGTCAGCTGGTCTGATAAATATAAGCTCATTTTAGGAAAGCCAATTTTCATTGTAGTGTGGTGCATTACACACAATGTGAAAGCTTGTTTTTCTCGGACTTCTGATCATTATAGCTTACTGATAATGAAAACGGCAAAATTCAGTGTCTCAGAAAATTTCAATATTATATGAGATCAATAAAAAGACTATTGTAAACATAAATATCAGGCCTCTGAAAAGTATTTGAAGGTTCTGCGAGTAATGGAATTAATGGAAGCCCAGGTTGCTCTAATAGTGGTCTTCAGGTGATCAGCGGTGTTGGGTCTGGTGTCTCTCATCTTCCTCTTGCCAATACCCCAAAGATTCTTCATAGGGTTTCAAGTCGAGCCTTTTTGCAGGCCAGTCAGGCACAGTGACACAATAGTCATTGAAACAGCTTTTGGTATCATTGGTAGCGTGGGCAGGTGCCAAGTGTGGCTCTTGTTGTGCTGACTCCATCTGCAGTGTTGTAGTGTAAAGCGCTTTGGGGACTCTAGGGACTTGATAAAGCGCTAAACAAGTGCAGGCCATATACCATTTTTCCTTTGTCTATATGTTGGGATACAGCACTCTGAACAATGACTGTCAGCAATGACAAATAAATAGAGAAATAAATAAATGCTCAATAAATAAATAAGTATGCAAGTAAATGAACAGAAATACAGTAAATAAATACATGTAGGCACTGATTAAATTATACAGTTAGCTTCTTTATTTATTCACCTTTGTAATATTTACCATAATTATTCATTATCCATTATAAAGGCCTATTGGTTGGTTAGCATTAGCCTGCATAGCTTTAATCTACATAGGTTCTCCCCACTGAAAACATTGCGTAGCAATGGCGAACTCGGCAGGTAGACGTTCGGTGTCTGACCTCTTAACCCAAGGAAAGTCAGAGGAGTAATGTTTGCCTTACATTTTGGCCTCATCAGTGTTAAAATAACAAAGAGAAATAAATAGCAGTGAAGAAATAAATAGAGCTAAAAAAATACAAAGGAAGAAATAAACAGACAGAAAATAGCGAAACATACACATAAATAAATACATTTAAAAATAAGTAATTGATAAATAAAAGTTAAAAATTATAATGGATAATAAAAAGTAAGGTAATATTTACACAGGGGAATAAATAAAGAAGCTAATTAAGAGAGATATATACATTTGTGTTCCATTGTATAATTTATTTGCTTCCTACAATTATTTATTTACTGTTTTTTGTGCATTTGTGTGCTTATTTATTTATTGAGCATTTATTTATTTCTGTATTTATTTTTAAATCTATCAGTATCGGCGCTCCATAGAGAGATGGTTGTGTGAAAATCCCAGTTTATCAGCAGCTTCCAAAAGCTCACACCAGCTTGTCGGCCACCAACAGCCATGGCATGTTCAAAGTCTCTTGAATACCCTTTCTTACTCCTTACTCTTACTCGTTCAGGTTGCACTTCAGGAAGTAGTAGGCCTAGATTCCTGAGTGCATTTTTGCTGCCTTGTGATTGGCTATTTGTGTTAGTAAGTGAATACCTAGTCTTTTGATTTTACATGATTTTACACTTTATTGTTAAATTAAATTAAATTAAACAAACATTTTGCCTTTTTTGGTCAGTTAGGATTATTATGTTTGGTAATTGCAAGAGAATTTTTGTTTTTACTTTAAATTCAGAAGTTTAAATATGCCAGAATTACTATGCATCTAAACAGATTGGGAAAGCACAGATGATAAAGTCATGGGTTTGTAAGGTTCTGATAGGTTAATTCACAAAATTTGAGTTAGTTGGACACCAGTATGTGGTTGTATTTTAACCCAAAACCCTAAACAGACTGCCTCCTTGTGAGATCAAATTAAAATCCAACGAAAACAGCAAAGATATCAGGAAGAGGATTGCTGACCTCCGTAAATCTGGTTCAGCCTTGGGTACAATTCACAGAAGTCTGAAGGGGCAAACGTAATCTGTTCAAACAATTTTACACAAATATAAGTATCATGGAAATATACTGTTAAGAAGGAACATGAGTCTTGGAGATGAACGTGTTCTGGTAGGAAATATGTGTATATAGAACAATGCTAAAAACCCTCACTCCCTCTCATTATTCACAATTTAGCAAATAGAAATTATGTTGGTAATCCTAACTGACCTAAAACAGTAATGATTTTGTCTAATTTAACATCAGAAAGTGGGGAAAAAATTATTTGTCTTTTGATACATTGTATGTAAATATCTGATTTCCGTTGATTGTGCCTTCTATGTGGGATTCATCATCTGCAGTTGGAATTAAAGAACACCTGTACCCAAAGCCAGAAAATCATTTAGATAAACAGCTCTGTCTGTGAGAGTTAGCAGGCTTCTGCAGCTGGACCCCACTGATTCATTTAGCCAAATGCGCAACTTTAAAGAGAATTGCAGCTAATTATAGCACAGTGGCTAAATATAATGTGTCCTTATGTGCTTTTACACCTTCTTTGTGTTCTAAGGACATGATAAAAATTATTTAATTTTTATGAGGTTTTAAAATTATTTAAATTTTTAAGTGTACAAAAACATGCATCAGCCTCAACATTGTAATTAGTTAGATGTTTAAAAATTAAATACACCCTATGAGTTTAAACTTGTAGGACATGTAGGGCTTTGTGGCTGACATGGGGGAGAGATACTCTGTTATCAGTAGGTAGTGGGATTTCTGAAATGACACCTCCAGCACCAATGATGCACTTTGGCACTCTGGGGTGTGGGTTGTTCCCCCTACTTGGTGTTGGGCTGACGGGGCCTTTATCGGATGCCTGGCCGCTGGGGTGACCAGGTTCTCGGCTTGCATTGGGGAATGTGGCGGGTTGAGTAACCCTGATGTGATAGAGTCCATCACGCAATTGGGATACCATCTCCAGATATAGCTTTTGTAGAGCAAATCTGCCCTGGCATATGTAGGCAACCAGCTTCATCAAATGGTATGGCAAAAATGCCATGACTGGACACATGAGGAAAAAGTATACTACATTAAGCAGGTATAACAGGAAATGGTTGTTTTCTGAATTGATTATTTTCATAGATGGTTGTGCAGGAAATGTGGCCGAGTCTTTAAAACATTGCTTCAGTTCATTGAAGTTGTCATAGCATTTTTAACTAAAATGTTACCTTAAAGTCCCTTCTTGGAATTTCAATCAGGTAGAGGTATGGACTTTGACTGGGTCATTACAACACTTTGATTATTTTAATTTTCACCAGTTTTGTTGAAGATTTACTGCTGAGCTCATAATCATTTTTATGCCATTGATGGAAGGATTTTTCTTGGACATCTGATTTCGAGACTCCAGAATGCTTTAGCATACAATGGAGTTCTTGGTCAACTCAGTTACTGCATTGTGTCAAATTTTTGTGTCGGCAAAACTAACCAAAATCCTCACCCTTCCATCACTGTCCTTGAGTGTTTATGTGTTGGTTTTCACTAAACATTGTGTTGTGCATTATGGCCAAGAATCTCTACTTTGGTCTAATCTGTCCAACATACATTGTTTCACAAGTCTTCTGGTTGTTGCACTGACATTTTCTTTTAAGGAAGAAGGGACTTTCCCTTGGTGACATTTCTAAACAAGTTATACTAAAGTATTTTTCTCATTGCGCTGTTATGACGTTTCTCTTTTAACATTATGGGTCTTGTATTTATTTATTTGTTGCCTGGTCTGAACTTGCTGAGACATTTACTCCTGGGAAGACTGGCAACTCTCTTAAAGGTCTTCCTCTTGTGAATAATCATTTTTACTGGAGAACAATAAACATCATCTTTTTGGGAAAGAACCTTATAACCCTTCCCAAATTGATGGGTTGCAACAATTGCTTTGCTAAGGTTGTTGCTGATGTCTTTCCCCCAGGAAATTGTGTTAATACATGCCTGAAGGCTTTAGAGAAGCAAAATACTAAAACCTATGTTTTTATAGGGGTGACCCTGCTTTCTGATAATCAAATAATCATGTATTTCATTGGCAGCACATTTCTGCTAAATACAATCAAGCAGCAAGGGTGGACTTGATTTTTCACACACATCTTTTTCATTTAGCCTAATTTGATAGTAAATACTTGCAATATGGAATGCTTTAAGGCAGAGTGAAAAAACAGGTAATTTCCATTATGGTGGCCTTTCTGATGAGCTTATCTAACCACCTTCTCTCAGCTGTAAATAAGCTGCTGCTCCAACAAACTACACCATAGAAAATGGCTAATGCCACCACAGAGTCAAAGAAGGTCTTCAGGAGTTTCCCCTGCTCTGATGCTTCCCGTAACGAGCATTAGCATTCTGACTCCAGGGTGTTATGTTCAGGTGAACTTTTGAGACTGAACTTTTGTGCACATCTAATCACCAGTGTCTGTATGGTAGGTCTGCACCTTGGGAAAAAACCCTGCCAGCTCTTTGGTTTCCCCCGCGTTGATCATGAGTATCCACTGGGAAAGGTCCACTCCTGACAGCTCTAGCTTGTCCCTCAAAAGTCCCATCTGGATGGTATTAAAACCACTGGAGTCACTGGAAATCAAAGAACATGATCCTCCCAGTGCTTTCAGGCTTCTCTGGGTGGGTCAGATCTCAGTGCAGGAGGGTACATAATGACATCATCCACCCAAATGCCAGGGTGGTAGGTGAACTGCAGCAGATCCAACAAAAGACCTCATCAAGGGGCAAAGATGGTTGAGGACCAACCTCTAGAGAGTCTTCATTAGATGCAAGGTCAGTGCTACTGGCCTGTAGCTGCTGAGGTCTTTTGGATGTGTGATCCTTGGCATTGGTACCATACAGGACCTCTTCCACAGCTGTGATACAATCCCCAGCTTCAGGGCAATATTGAACAAGTATCAAATTGATGCCACACAGTTGATCTGCACAACAACTCAGGAGCCTGGAGCTCATGCTATCCGGACCTGCTTCTTCAGACCCTTTAGATCTCTTCACTGTGCATTTCACAGCTGGTTCTTTGTGTACAAGGGGTTTTTACACAGGCTGGTGATGAACCAGTTTGTGATCTGAGCCCCCCAGGGAAGGGAGAGGTTATGAGCTGTATGCCTCATTCGTGTTGGCATACAATAAGTCCAGCGATTTATTGGCACTGGTGTTGCAGATAACATACTGGGTGAAGGTGTGGAAAATGGAGGGCAGGGAGACATGATTAAAATACCAGGAGATCAGAAAAAAGTACCTGGTGATGCTGGGCTTGGAGCCTGCTGGGACTGTTAGGATAATACTGGAGACTTCTAAAGTATTAACAGAGGGAGGGACATACATGACTTGACTTGATATGTTCAAACTCCCAAAGTAGACAATACTGCATCATACCAAGCAGCTAGCAACTCAGTGTCCTTACTGCGGAACATCTCTTTTATAGTTAAATGTCCAGAGTTACACCATCCATCATTCACAACCACAGCCAGACCCTCTCCTTTCTTCTTACTGCTCTCCTTGGTTCTGTTGGCCTGGAGTAAATGAAAAGCCATCCATGTTTATGTGTGTGTCCGGAGTTAGCACGGTTAGCCACATCTTAGTCAGGATGACGAAGCTGCTCTCACCAAGAAGACCGCTGATGCCAGACAAGTGCAGACAATTCATCAGTATTGGGAAAAGATCTTTACATTTCCCAACTCACATAGACGGGATGACAGGTCTGTATTTCCACTAGGCCGGGAGAGGGAGTGGGCCCTCTAGTCAGGTCTGGGCTGGGTTTGGGGGTCAGGTCTTGGGGACTGTCTGGTGCTGGGGCTGGCGTTTCGGCTCTCTCTCTCGGGATCACTTGGGTTCCCTTGGATCTCGGCCCCTGGCTTTGGGCCCTGGCCTGCCGGCTGGGGGGGGTGCCGGGCTCTGGTAGGGGGGACTTAGCCGGCATTGATTGGGATGTGGCCCCGCTCCGATGGAGGGGCTGGCCGGCTGGACTACTTGGTGGGCCGGGGTGCGAGTGGCCGGCAGGCTGGGGCGCCCCTGGGGTTTGGGGGTGGGGTTGGCGGGGTGCCCGGTAACTGGTGCTGCCGTGGCCTTCTTCCACTGCTTCTGTGGTTCTGGCCCATGGTTGGGCGCCGGGCTGCGGTTGCGGTTGCCGGTTAGGTGGGTGGGTGGGGCGGCGGAGCGCATCTTGCGACTGCACCGGGGCGGCTGGTGGGATGTGCTTGGCTTGGAGTGGTTGGCCTGCATGGCCCAGGTACCCGGCTGGTGCATGTATCCCTCTCGTGGAATGGTGGGCTGGGGCTGCTGGCGCTGTCGGGGGGGTTGGGCGGGCTTGGTGGTGTGCTGCTCTGCTGTCTGTCGTGTATGGGGGGGGTATCGGGGCGGTGGGCTGGGGGGTGTCGTGGAGGGGTTGCATCCACTTCTGGGATGTGGGGTCGCCGGCATTTGGATCGGCTGGGCGGCGATGATGGAGCTGAGCTGGATAGTGTCTCCCCCTGGGCAGTTGCAGTGACAGGAATGTAGTGTTTTTTTTTTGTTTTTTTGTTTTTTTTTGTGGCTGAGTGGGGCATTGTGGGGGCGTGGGGGGGACACCAGCCCCGGGGATTGAGTGGGTGAGTTTGTCCCGTCATGCTGCGGGGTCGGGGGTCCTGTTGTGGGTGCGTGCTCGGCGGGGTCCACCCTGTTGCGCCGGTGGGCGGGGGTGGTGTTGCGTGGGGCCCTTGCCTTGCTGTTGCGGCACGCTGTGTGGTGGGGGAGCGGGGTGCGGCGGGGGTGCTTAGAGCGGGGCTGTGTGTGGAGCTTGCCCTGGGTGGGTGTGGCTTCATCGGCCTCTCGGCTATCGAGTTCACCTGTGGGGGTGTGCCCCTGTGGGGGGGGGGATTCGTGGCGTTTGGGTTCGGGGGTATGTGTTCGGTATCGATGTCCCTGTTGGGGGTGGCCCTGTGGCGAGGCTCATGTTGGGGTTCACTGGGGGTGGGAGACTCATGGGGTCGGGATCGGAGCTCGTTGGGGGTCGGGACTGCTCCGTCCTGGGGTGGCTCTGGTTGGCGGGCTGGTTTGGGCCATGTGGACCCCTCTTTTGTACATAGCCCCCTCTCCGAAGGTGGATGGTGGTTGTTGGGGACTGGGTTCTGGGCGGGGCCGGGACTGCCCGGGTCTGGGCCTGTCTGCCTGTCTCTGCCCCAGGAGGGAAGGGAACCCCCTCCTTTGTCCGTGGGCTGGTTGCCCCTAGGGGCTGCCGGCGCCCGGAGCGTGGAGTATAGAGTATGCATGGGGAGTGTGAGTGAGTGTATGACGTCCATTGTTGTTTGTCTCTACGTTGGGAGCGAGTGATTTTATGTGTGTGGATGAGGATGGGAGTGGGTGACTGTGACTGTGAGTGCCTGTTTTTTTTTTTGGTTTTTTTTGTGACAGGTTGGGTCTTTGACTGCTCCCTCTCCTGGATCAGCTTAGGCCCCCCCATATTATGGGGGGCCTATTTCCTCCCCGGCACCCTGCCTGCCGGTGGTTGGAGTCTCTGCCCACTGGTGTACTTGTGGTTCTCGGTGTCCGGGGCTGGGGGCTCTGGTGTGTGCTGGCTCACTCCTGGTGGCTGCCTGCCGGGTCCTGGACCCCTGGGCTCTGTCGGGCCTCTGCCTTGGGGGTGGTGTGTCCCGGGGTCTTGGGTCTCTGGGTCCATGGCTGGATCTGCTCGGGCGTGGATGGCTGCCGGCGGGGTTGCGTTGGTCCCGGCGGTGGTTCTCCTGGGGTTCCTGTGCTTTGGGGCGCCTTTGGATGTCTGTGGCTCGGATCTCCTCAGTGTCTGCCCGGGGACCACGGGGCAGGTCGGTGGGTCCTCACATTCGCTATTCCATATTTTTGTGGACAAACCTTGTATATAAAGCACGTCCACACAGGTGTTGATAGATACACAGATGATCTATATTGGGCTGCACTTCTCACTAAGTACATTTTACATTCATAAATCCCGTGTGCTAATTTGTGTATAAGCAAGCAGGGTGTAATCTTTTATTCTATTCATCCTTCTTTCTCTCCTCCACTCTCTCCTCCTTTTTTCCCCTTCTCCCCTTTTGCCCCATCTCTCTCTTTGTCAAGCTTCTGTTTTCCTTTTCATTTCAGTCTCCGTGTACGTAACAATTGAAATATTCCCAAAGAAGTTTATAATAAAGTTTCTTTTATAAATATCAAGCAGAGCTTTAAAGCAATAGCTGTGATGCTCCGCTTGTGAAAGTAAATCTGTTGGGCAATTTCTTGGCACTCAGACAACAATTCCGAGCGCTACTCTGCCGGAAAGGACACGGTAAAAAAAAAAAAAAAAGCTGTGCACAAACAACTAACCGAGAACCTCGATAAATTGAAATAATATTGGAAAGACGGACAGGCCTATATTTCATAACAGTGTGAGAGACGGACAACTTTGCAAACGGAGAGTTTTTGCTGGAAAGGTGGTTCTCCTAGCTATTGAATTGTGGGGAGTTTTCCGGTTTTTTTTACACACAAACTGTAATCCCTTCTGGTAAAAGTGTTGTATGCATGGCAAAGACAAAAAGTGTGTGCTTCCTTGATTCAAATTTTATATCTCATAGCTCTTAATTTATACAAGTTTCTATCAAAATCAGCCCCAGTAAGTTAAAAGATTGAAAAAATATTCCTAAATTAGCAATGTTCTAAGAAATTAGCGTTGGATTTGAATTAAAGTCAAGTTAATTTCAGGACTGTCAAAAATAAATGTTGCTATAGAGCCAAGTGGAAAATACAGCAATTCTGTGTAAGAAGATGGCATGACGCATCCTCAGAGAGCCAAAGTTGCGGTTTGGCGTCATGTGGAGAAGGCAATTAAACTGACTACACAAACATAATAAATGAGCAAGCTGATATCTTGACTGTGATATTATCTGCATTGTTTAGATTAATGCCACCAACAAACACTTCATTTAATTTCCCAAGTCACTTCACTCTCACTTAGTTGACTCAATTCAAGGCAAAGAAATGAGGGTGCTTCTGACTGTGAAATTACTACCCAAGCATCTCCTTTCGCTACTCCTATGATAAATTAAGGTATGAGATCATGATAAATGTATATTACATTAATGCTTATATTTGCAAGTACTTGCTGTTTCTCACATAAGCTGACATTTTAAAGTGTTTAGAGCTAACTGAAAGACATGATGAGTTTTTTCTGGAATTTCTAATTAGCAGTTGAGTGTGTTGATGCATGATCAATAAAGTACAAGTCAGCAATAGAGTCCCTAGATCTCTATGCTTTTTCCACAGATGTTTGAGAAATACCTGCCTTTATTTGGATCTCCTTATACTGCACTAAGACCAGACTACAATGTTAAAAATAAGAGGAACATGGATGCTGTTTGCAGGGCCTTGGTAAACATCATACCAAGACTAAAACCTCATCATCCCTACATCCTTGAATGCACAAAGCATCTAGGGTGAAGCACACACACACACCTCCGGACTGCACATAGATATGGCTTGCTGGTTGGTGCAAGACTGAAGGCAGTTTTTTAGAAAGTGTTTTAAAATTAAAATGTCCCTGTTGGCTGTAGAAGAAAAGCCCCATTTTATTTTTAGCGTTCAAGAGAAAGAAGGCAGCGTAAAACGAATGTGCAGATGCCCATAAACAAGATAATTTGCATCAGGAGGGATTAGTCAATGCCACAAAACATTTAAGTTCACTTCAGAACAGTCATTCTCATAGTTTTGTATTCTTCGATCTTTTACTGCTTTCCCACTCCCAAGCTTTCTGTTTTGTTCCTTTAACACAGCACATTTCCCCTGCTAGAATGACTGTGCAATACAAATCCCACTGATTGATGGGACTAACTGAAAGGAAAGCATCCCCAGCGCGAAAGCACATCTGCTTGCATGTGCATAAATTGGCATCTGCACCCTACCTAACCTGATCAAGCTAAAGAGCCAAGAAACCTTCCAGCCATCGACCACTTAACTCAGCACTCAATCACACTTCGAGAGGAGTCCTTCCAGTTGAAGAGACAGAGCAGACGGAGAATGTTGAGAGAACCACCCACAACTTCTTGTTCTCGACGAGACAACAAGAGAGACCACAGGGGAAATCATCCACGAAGATGGATGGAAATTCAACAGAGCAATTGATGAACTCCTGGCACCGACTATGAAACACTTGTCAACGGTAAAGTAAAAAAGGAGACTGAGGCCTCCTCCACAGTTACTACCTCCAACAGCTCGCTCTGCTGCTCGCTGTGCTAATTTGATTGAACTGACACTTGCTGAGAACGTTTAGCATATCTGGCGCTCTGCGGTTCATTACAGGGCAATTGATTTTTAAGATAGTGGCATACTCAATTGAACATCAGAGCTACAGAAGGTCTCAGCTCCCAAATGACAAACAGGAAATTACAAAACGCCTTTTCCAAAAATCATAATGCTTGCTGTAAAGGGAGTTCCTTTCTGGTCTTATTGACCAATTTTCTACAACACTGTGACTCCTCTGTCTCTAATGAAGATTAGGATTTTCTCACTGTCGCCACATTCAGACACAGCTGGGAAAAGTCTTATTCGAGTCAGTGATAAGATGATCTTTTTCTCTGCATGTTTTGAGATCTCAAACAGTGTAAACAAAGGCAATGGGGCAAATATATTATCTTTCTGTTTAAAGCTTGCCTCTTTTTGTAAAGATGCTGCTGACGATAGTTGTGCTTTGTGAATTTTGAGGTTCATTTGCATAGGTCATAGTCATATTTGACAGCATACAATTAAAATCATTTTTTGCTCTTGGACAAATGGTTTGAGAGTTGAGAATAGATTATAGATGCTTTGAAAAGATGATGGCATCCATTTCTAAAGAAGAAAAATCTTGGAATACAATCTACCCAAACAAGCTACAGTCTGTTAATTGCTGCTGTCGGAACCCCAGCATCGCATTACTGTCATTTAAAAGCAAACCAGCATAGCCAATGATGTTAGATCGAATGCTTATGGGACATTCTCTTTGTACTCAGATATTGTGGACTTTCCATACGAAAACCCTATGTTTGGTATTTAATGTGACTGAGCACATATAGAATGTATTACGATTGTTGATATTAACTACAAACTAAGCACTTAGACTGTTTGTATGTCATTAAACCTGAGGCACACATAGTACTGCGAAATTTGTTAACATGTTCCTTTTTGTGTAGAATTTAAAAGCATATCAGCTAGTATCACAAAGAGCAAATCTTTAGCATTAAAAGCTCCATGTTGCATGGAAAATTGCAGCCCCAGTCAGAAGTAGAGCAATCATATTTATGTCGTTTTTCTTAGGGAAAAACTGGAAAGGAACCAAAAAAATATATCTGAAAATATTTGCAGTTATACCCTACATCTAGAAGACAATGTGGTGTCAGTAATGTCAGATCAAATGTTTACCCAACCTAGCGGGATGAAAGGTTGCAGCGGTAGCCTGCAGTAGGTTAGTACACGACATGTTATTTATCTGAAACAAAAATCAGTTTAGAGATGTATTTGAAAAGCTTCAGTGAATGGGACATAGCCAGAAGTGCCCAGAAGGCTTCTCAAATGAATGAGGATCAAGCTCCCCCTTAATCACTGAGCTTCGTTTAGAGACATGGGTCTCTAAACAAAGGAAGGAATATGCAGGAAGCTCATTTAAGCTGCTTGTATTTAGGATCTTTTCTTTCAGTGACGAAAGAACGAAATGGTCCATATTTCATGTTCCATATTCCATAGGTGAGAGTTGAAACTTAATTATTGAACAGGTGAACATACACATAGAATTTAAGAGTGAGTGAGAAGCTGGAGGATGACAGGTTAGTTGATGCAAGCCTGTATGACAGAAGTCAATGAGATAGAGGTTCACATGTAGAGAAGTGAATCCCTTTTTTTTTAACCAGTAATGATCAAAACATACCCTAAACTATATTATATTATATTATATTATATTATATTATATTATATTATATTATATTATATTATATTATATTATATTATATTATATTATATTATATAGTGCCTATATGTTAATCGAGGTGGTAGACTTGATAATGATCAATCAACCACTACATATATTCTGCAACACATGCTACTTTCCCCCCTAATTCTGATTAATGTACTTAATTTCTAACAGATTTTTGTCCACTTATGATTAAACTAAAATAATCAGAGTGAAGACTAGATCTGTTTTTATTGTGTCCTGATATGCTATGTCAGGTCAGTATCTGTTAGCACAGGTAGGCCTATGCTAAAAGATTTTTTCCCTGCAAAATTTTAGATTTTTTGTCCATAATGACAACAGAAACTACCTAAATGACCCTGATAAAGTTTACATAACTTGGATACATACATACATGGGTTTAAATGGCTCCTTAACCATCCTCACCAGTGACCTGTTTGCTTGTAATTAGCATATGTATAAAAGGTCCGTGAGTTTCAGGGCCTCTTGCAGACGTGCATGTTTTATCCAGTGCTCCAATGACATTGGATCCTGAGGCAGGGGGGAAAGCAAAATAATTATCATATTGTCTGCAACAGTTGAACATTATAAAACAGAAAAAGGATATAACAACAGATAATGAATCAGTAATGTCAGTGAGTCCTAACACTAGCTTAGAAGTATACTCCAAGCCAATGACTGCAAAACTTTCAGTCACAATGGGCAGGAAAATCGTTTGAGATGCAAAAAAAAAAGAAGTTAATTGGATTGATGAGACCAAAATGAAATGTTGTGGTCACAATAATAAAGCTGATTCAGGAGATGAGTCAATAAGACTGATGATAAAAAATGCAGCATGAAACATGGAGATGGATCACTGATGTTTTTGGGATGTGGGAGCAACAACGGCACAGGGAACTGATCAAAACTGATGGCAAAATAAATGCAACAAGTTCAAAGGGAATACAGGAAAAGTTGCTGTGCAAATTTGCGCTAGCAGCCTACAAGCTGCATATGGGACATACTTGAACATCACAACATGACAGTGATCCAAAACACAAGGCAGAGTTGATCTGTCATTGGCTGCAGTAGGAAAAAAAGGTTCTAGAGTGGTTATTTCAGTCTCCTAACCTCAGTAACATTGAAACACTGACAACAGATTGTAACGTTGAGGAAATCTCAAACCTACATATCACACAAGGAATTTACACAAAGTACAGGGCTTTTATCAAAAAAGAAAGAAAAAAGAAAAACAAACAAAAGATTTAAGTGGTCATTGATAGTTAATACTCGATACATGGTATTTGCCCCTTATGTAAAGTGTCATTTGGGTATTTTGTTGCCATTATGATATTAAAAGAGCAAACACATGATGTTAAAGAGCTTCACCCAACCACAAACCCGAAGTAGGAGGAACATGTTTTGTAATGTTACAAATTTTCTCTCTGAAATGAGTGAAACTCTGTCTTTTATGGTTCAGACGGAACCACGTAACAGGTCCACTGTGGCACAGTGGGAAAAGTAGGTTTCGTGCAGTCTGAAGTTGTCATTGGATCTCCAGCCTGCTTCTGTCACATGCTGTTGTATCCCTGGGAAAGGCAAAACTGCGTATTGGTGTATGAATTTTTGTGCTTAAGCGCGATTGGGTGAATGTGGTTGTATTCTAAAGCACTTTGACTGATGGAGATGATTAGAAAAGTGCTAAATAAATTCAGATGATTTACATAAATGCTTTTCAACCAATAACTAAATGAATGAAGCTTGTTTAGGTATGATGACATTATTTTGGGGTGGGGATTTTTCAACCATTTTAAAATGATGGAAGCAGCTGGACCTAATGTGCTGAATGTGTGACGTAATTTAAAAGACATCCGTCCATAGATGACAAAATCCCGTCATAAGGCCTTGTAGGTATATGAGCGATGTCATAAGCCCAAGTCTTAGTTTTCACTCTGACATATACCAACAATTGTGAGGCATTAAATAGAAAGCTCTCTGTGTTCTCTTAATTAAGTTCAGTGGGTTCAGTAAGGCAAAGGTGAACTCCAATTATGTCTTAAAAGCATCTCAAGAACCACTAATGCACCATAACTCAGGTATGTGTCATAGTAAGGGTGCTGAGAGGAATGTCTCATTCTTTTCAGAAATTCAAAAAGAAAGAGGTAACATTTTTTCCTCTGTGGTGTCTTTGTGTTGACTTATAAAACAATAATTGAATCACTCTTAAACGGAGTCCTAGTAATTTTGAAAAATGGAGAACTAGTGGTAGTTTGGAAGCCCCATGTAATAGAAGGAGTTTCTCAAAAATGTTAAGGCATCTATCCCTGAAAATAAAAGGTGGATGATGAAAACGCATACAAGGGCACTTATTGGTAATGCGTCATTTAAGTGTTTCCTGTCAAGAGCAGAGATACTTGTAAGGAGACAAATGTCCTGAGCCAGAGACTCTTAGATTTACACAGTGGGACACTGTATATTTTACACCCATCATCCCAATACACATGATATTTAGCATAACGTGCTGGATCATTGATAATACACATACACATATTTCTCATATTTCTCATTTTCAAAACATTTTCAGATACGAATATAACATTACTCTGTCATTCCACTGCAAGAAAAAAAAATGAGTTTGAATACTTTACACATCAGGGAGAGAATGTGGAGCATTTGTATTATAACAGGATGTTACATAGAAGTGTGTAAAACACCTATCCACACAACGGAAAATAATTTTGCTTGAATTAATTTTGTGCAGTCTATTTTATTGCCAGTATAAACCCGTTTGAGCTAAACGGAGTTTTGACCTTTACTGATTAATTCTGTGGGTGTCCGAGCATAGAACAGCATGCGATGGCGAGTTATAAGTAACTTCGAAAAGATTTAATGATACCAAGGGAAAGGTGACAATTGGTGAGAAGGTGTCTCCAGCCTGGACAGCTATGGAACCCTTGAGACAGACGAGATGAGTCAATCCTTCATTTCAACAGCCGGCGAAGAAGGAGAGGATAATTGCTCTGTTCTCACAGTGGCCTTAAATTGCTTTGAGACGGAAGATGGCCTTAAAGCTAACCTCCTTGATTCTGACTAAAGAAGCCTGGAGTCAGAAATCAGGCTGTTGTTTTTCTTTTAATGTTTATCCTGCACTCACTCTGATTATGTGCTGGTGCTTGCAGCATCCTCTGAGAGATTTCTTTATTCCATCTTGGCTGTACCCTTTAAAATGAACTAAATGAACTCCTAAAAGGTCAAATGTAAACACTTAAACAACACAATATAACTCCAAGTAAATCAAACTTCTGTGAAATCAAACTGTCCACTTAGGAAGCAACACTGATTGACAATCAATTTCACATGGTGTTGTGCAAATGGAATAGACAACTGGGGGAAATCTTTGGACTCTACAACCCACACAAGTAGCTCAGGTAGTGCAGCTCATCCAGGATGGCACATCAATGTGAGCTGTGGCAAGAAGGTTTGCTGTGTCTGTCAGCGTAGTGTCCAGAGGCTGGAGGCACTACCAGGAGACAGGCCAGTACACCAGGAGACGTGGAGGAGGCCGTAGGAGGGCAACAACCCAGCAGCAGGACCGCTACCTCCGCCTTTGTGCAAGGAGGAACAGGAGGAGCACTGCCAGAGCCCTGCAAAATGACCTCCAGCAGGCCACAAATGTGCATGTGTCTGCACAAACAGTTAGAAAACGACTCCATGAGGATGGTATGAGGGCCCGACGTCCACAAATGGGGGTTGTGCTCATAGCCCAACACCGTGCAGGACGCTTGGCATTTGCCAGAGAACACCAGGATTGGCAAATTCGCCACTGGTGCCCTGTGCTTTTCACAGATGAAAGCAGGTTCACACCGAGCACATGTGACAGACGAGACACCGATGAGCGATCTGCTGCCTGCAACATCCTTCAGCATGAGCGGTTTGGCAGTGGGTCACTAATGGTGTGGGGTGGCATTTCTTTGGAGAGCCGCATGTGCTCGCCAGAGGTAGCCTGACTGCCACTAGGTACCGAGATGAGCTCCTCAGACCCCTTGTGAGACCATATGCTGGTGCGGTTGACCCTGTGTTCCTCCTAATGCAGGACAATGCTAGACCTCATATGGCTGGAGTGTGTCAGCAGTTTCTGCAAGATGAAGACATTGAAGCTATGGACTGGCCCGCCGTTCCCCAGACCTGAATCCGATTGAGCACATCTGGGACATCATGCCTCGCTCCATCCACCAACGTCACGTTGCACCACAGACTGTCCAGGAGTTGCCGGATGCTTTAGTCTAGGTCTGGGAGGAGATCCCTCAGGAGACCATCCGCCGTCTCATCAGGAGCATGCCCAGGCATTGTAGGGAGGTCATACAGGCACGTGGAGGCCACACACAATACTGAGCCTCATTCTGACTTGTTTTAAGAACATTACATCAAAGTTGGATCAGCCAGCAGTGTGTTTTTCCACTGTAATTTTGTGTGTGATTCCAAATCCAGGCCTCCATTGGTTAATAAATTTGATTTCCATTGATGATTTTTGTGTGATTTTGTTGTCAGCACATTCAACTTTGTACAGAACAAAGTATTCAATGAGAATATTTCATTAATTCAGATCTAGGATGTGTTATTTGAGTGTTCCCTTTATTTTTTTGAGCAGTGTATATTCTAAAAAGAGTTAGGTAAGGTTTAGGTGGATGCCAACACCTAAAGAAATTATGGCGTTTATGATGGTCCAGTTGGGTTCAATAAACCAAAAGATCAAAAACGCAAACTGAAACACGTTTTCAAGGAATCAAGAAGAAAACAAAAAATTATAAAAACATATAATTGTTTTTTTCAGACTGCCTGAAATAAGTATTTAAGTAGATGTGCTTATTACACACAATATTGACTCTCACAGATAAACTATTAAAAAACTGTTTCGAAATTCTGTTTTAAGTAGCATAAAATTATTGCTCCAAGTAAAAAAAAAATTAGTAATTGCACTATTCTGGCAGAATTTAAATTTGAAGACATCTAGAATTATTATTCTGCTAGCAAAATATCCATTTCAAAATCCAAATTTATTCTTGGAAGAATGTTGTCTGAAAGGTGAAATGTTGATTCCTACTTGCCTTAAGGACCACTGAGTCACTCTGCAGTAGAGGGTGACACGGGAGTGGATTTTCTCTCCTGTCCCATCCCGCTCCCACAGAAAAATGTCTTGTCCCATCCCAATCCCAGGCCAGCATAAAAAAAAAATCCTGTCCCATCCCACTCCTGGTAAATTGACTCCCACTCCCATCCCGCTCCCATTTAGAACGACTCCCACTCTGGTGCCACTCCCATTTTTGTTTTCTTTATTTAGTCATTTGGCAATTTCTTTGTTTGAAGGACCAGTTAGGTCCCTGTTTTTAGCTGTAGTAAAGGCCAGTTAAAGTAAAAAGAATAATAATGAAGAAATAATAAAATATTAAACAAGGAAACAGACCATGCCTATCTTAGTTGAATAAACAAAATGTACATAGTTGTATTTTACTCATTTATTAAGTGACTGTTTCCCTTGAACAATGACATTACTTTTATGCTTCAAGTTGCTGAAACGAAAGAAAAATGCACCTAGCAAGAGAACTGTACTTGGTGAGCAAAAGTGCAAAAAGGCATTACCCTCAAAATTTAGAAACTGTACCTCAATGGTTCACAGCCCTGGTCCTCAGGGACCCCTTCCCTGCAAGTTTTAGATGTGTGTCTGCTCCAGCACACATGATTCAAATTCTGACATGACCTCCTATACAGGCATCAAGAATGGAGGGTCAAACTGGGCAAAATTAATACAATAAAATCATCATTAAATAAATAAATGTTGTGAATGTCTCATAAGTGAAGTAAATGTAACATGAAAGAAATGTAACATTAAATGTGCCATTAAAATAAAGGTACCATTTATCTAATTAATACATCATTAGAAACAATAAATGTACCATTATATCATGAAATGGACTATAATGCAATTAAATGTGCCACTGAATAATTAAGTATAATTTTAAAGACGGCATGACGTAATTAGTGGTACACTTAATATTTAATGATGTATTAAAATAAATTGTACATTTAATGGTACATTAATTTTTTTTCTATTTCACGACGTATTTATTTAATATCTTTCCTTGATGAAGCCTTTCTATACGGAGCCCGCGAGGAGAAATGGGGGAATTTTTTTCTTTTGCGTCTCCACGCAATACTTTTGCGTTCGCTCACAAAACTTTTGCGTTTCCACACAATACTTTTTGCATTTTCACGCAATAGTCTTTGCGTTATCTCGCAATACTTTGTGGGAGACCCGTTTTTGAGATTTATTGAGTTTTATTTTGAAATCGGCCTTAAATGAAAAGGATCTTCAATCAGACTTAAAGACGGTTTTTATCCACAAGCTGTCAAACTACTGAACTCTGGACAATAAAACTGCACGAAACCACATCTGTGACACTTTACTTGCTTATTACTGCTGCATGATGTGTACTTTTTTTGCACGCCACTTTTGTTTTTATAGTGAGTTGAACGGTTCTTCTTATCCTAAGGATTTAATCGCATTGTTGACGGCATGTTAACCTGCATATGACAAATAAACCATATCAATGTTACATCAGTGCTGTATGTTTTGTGAGCAGTTTGTCAAATGTGCTGCTGTTCCAAAATGCACAGCTTTCTCAAGGTGATAAACAACTTTTGTGAGTGAACGCAAAAGTATTGTGTGGGGATGCAAAAGAAAAAAATTGTCCCTTCGCAGGGTTCGTACCTTTCCCCTCTACTGTGGCAAAGGCTCTTAAATCTTTAGTGCACATGCGAGCAAATTTGTTGGTCAGATGAAACTTGACACGTGATGGTACTTTTCGTTTGATGAATGAAGGGATGCAGGGCTGATTAAATCCAGAATTTGCCTTACAAGTGTTCCTTAATCACTTGTGTACATGATTACGACTAAACACGTTTTACAAGCAGCATACTGCGTGTTAACACCGCTGAATTCAACTCTACTGAAGTTCGGTAATATTTGCGACTTTCCTGTCAGCTCTATGAGTTTAATAGATAAGAGCATACTTCTGACTTTACGTTGCAAATCCAATTTTACTGCGTCCAGTTCTCCACCTGCGTTTGCTCCCTCCATTCTGAACGCAAGTGGAAAACATCGATCAAAAGCACTTTTGGCTTGTAGGTCATGTAGTTCGTTTGACTCGCATTATAGTATAGGCTTCTTGGAAAAAAAACTACACAATGGCGGCGTCGAGCCAAGTTTTTTTTCTTAAAGTTTAAAACAAAGTCCCAGTTTTACATTTCCAAAGACAATTGATCCTATTTTATTTTCCCTCCTATTGGTTAGCTCCCGCTCCCGTCTGCTCCCGTTCATTTTTTATCCTGTACCGTCCCAATCACGTGATCTTTACTAATGCTGTCTCCCATCCCGCGGGATTCCCATGGGAAACCCGTGACCCGTGGGATTCCCGAAAAAATGTCAGTCTCTACTCTGCAGTTGAAGAAAACTGTGCTTACTCCAGAGATGACATTTATTTATGGTACTTTAAACCATAACCCTTTATAGCTGTGCTATACCTAGAACAACTTTGTGTGTTTGCTGTTTGAGGTGAAAAGGTGAGACAGGGCTCCCCAGGTCATCACTGTATGTGGAAAGTTCACAATTTACATCAAGCCACTTGGATTTTGTGCTTCTGTAGTCTTACTCCTTGGGAATCTCTGACGTTGATTTACAAATAAAATGCCAAATTTACTTTCTTCTTACTTATATCTGACATTGACATTCCCTGGTGCAGGATTTGCTTAACACAAAGAATTCGATAGCATCCCATAACCCTTTAGCTTACAATCACCACACAGGAAAGGTTAACATTGCTGCTTATGGATCTTTTTCTACCAAACTTTTTCCTTCCACTAAACTTAACATGAATATCCTTGGATCCATGTGAAATTAATGTCTGCTGGACAACCATCAAGTCAGCAGGCTCTTCCCCATGAATTGTGTACACAAACACTTTTGTAAATACAATTTTTTTTTATTATTCTTATGTAATGTTGTAATTTGCCAATAAGCAAAATTTTGGGTTATAGATAGTTGTAAGCTATAATCATCTTAATTAACATAAATAAACATTTAGAGTACAGTCAGTCATTTTCTACCGCTTATTCCATAGTGGGTCGGGGGGGAGCTGGTGCCTATCTCCAGCAGTCTATGGGCGAGAGGCGGGGTACACCCTGGACAGGTCGCCAGTCGCAGGGCAACACACAAACAACCATGCACACACTCATTCATACACCTAAGGGCAATTTAGAGTGATCAATTAACCTAACAGGCATCTCTTTGGACTGTGGGAGGAAGCCGGAGTACCCGGTGAGAACCCACGTATGCACGGGGAGAACATGCAAACTCCATACAGAAAGACCCCCGACCGGGAATCGAACCCAAGACCTTCTTGCTGCAAGGCAACAGTGCTACCAACTGTGCCACCGTGCAGCCCATTTAGAACACATCACTCTGTAAATAATAAATCTATATAATAGATGAGTTTCACTTTGTGAACTGATATACTTAATACATTATTCTTATATAAATGCACCTTTACATTTAATGAGCTGGGCCAATTTTTAAAGGTTTTCCTCAGTCTCAGTATTATGGAAACAGGGAATCATCCATGTAATTTCAGCTCCATTTCATAATGAGGGGCCATATGCAGCCACATCTGTTTTGCAGTTACATTGTCATGTCGGAAAATTTTCGAGAATTTTAGAATTTAAGATAAAAAAAATATTTTTAGATGAGTCACACATCACAAATTATCTGTGTTTTAGTTGCTGCCACTTAAATAACAGCAATAAAAGAAAGATGGAGTTTTTTTTTTAAGTTAAACGCTATCTATGTTCTGTCTCTGCTGCTATTTTAGCAAACAAGAGGAGCACACATGTTTAGAAAACAATGAAGGTCAGAGAAGGGAATCTCATTAGTCTGTTTGAAAGGCAGACGCGCTTTTTAAAACAGGAAAACGCAAAACAAATCCAACTAGGGAGCATGACGGATGTGGTATAAACATGATGCTTTAGGCTTAAAAGAAGTGACATTAATAGATAAAGCACTGACAGGGATGCACTTTATAAAATGTAAAGCAGTTTATGTCTGGAACGCTTTAATGTTGGTCAGGAATAAAATATGCATGTGCAGTCTTTAATGTATTTTTGGCTCAAGCCTAATAATAGCCTCCACTTGCTTTGAGCTGTGGAGATCACAGGCATGAGCAGGAATGTGTATTTAACCAATATGAACAACCAAAACTAATGCATGTTAAAACACAAAAAAAAATGCGTAGATTGATCTAACCCTCAGTTATGGTTGATCCCCATGAAATTAACTGTCTTCATACATTTAAACCTGGAACACCATAACAGTTAAGGCTGAAATATAATAGCAAATAGAAGTGAATTACAGATTACCAACACAGACCTAAAGTTAAAGGGACATACCATGCAAATTCCGATTTTTTTTTTTTTTTTTTTTTTAGCCTTTAAATACATTTTGTTGTGTACTGGGACTTGGACTGAATGCAGAAAAGTTGAATTAAGTCTCTCCGGTATAGGTATCTTTATATTGTGTTTGGGCCGTATTTTTCAGTCCCTTCAGTTTTCTCTATCATCTGTTACATTTTATGAACCGTTACTTCACAGTATTAGTAGTGGGGTAGCTAAATAAGGTCATGGACTTTGGGCCGATCAATTTCTTGAATCCACCATATTTATTTCTCGCTGCAATTTTGTTTGGTTCAGTTGTTGGGTGTTTTACCCACACAATTCATTGTGGGTTAATACAGTGCTTTTCAAAGTGTTCTTATTGCCAACAGTTTGTTGAATGTTATTCAGGGAGATTATAATTGTGTTAACATATTTTAATAATATTCGTACATTAAATAAATGTATTGATTATTAAATAGTTAATAAAAGACATTTTTAAAAAGTTTCTGTTTCTGTGGGTTTTGCAAAAGGAGGTCCCAGCTCAGAAGCTAATGCTGTTTGGGAAACCATGGTATGGAAAGGTTTGGGAACCCCTGGGTTAATACACCGCCTCCAGCATCAGAACCTCCCCCGGCACCACCCCCAGCATCAGAACCTCTTCGAGGTGCCTGGTTAAATTAGATTTTTTTATGGAAATCTACCCACATCAGTGGGGAAATTCCTATTTGCCCCACTTCAACGACGAGTTCTTCAGCAACCTCCACCAGTATCAAGGAGGATTTGCTGAAAGAATTCATCTGATTAAGTGGTCAGTTCCTTCTGTCAGTGGAAACGACGGATAGAGCAAAGCGGTAAGCTGCAAATAATAGAAAATGACAACAAACATTATTTGAGACATGAATTTATTGTGTGTTGATATGATGTGCTGGCCATTGTTCTAATAGCAGTAGCATCATGCTTTCTGCTTATGTTAGTGCTGTGTGCTGCTTTTAGCTCCTTGAGGACATAACCATACTGCTTGTTTTGAATAGTATTATTACATTAACAGTCTAGCATTATTTTGGCCGTTTTTGTCTTGTTTCTGTGCCACTAGATAAATGTTTTCAAACTACAAAAATGGCAGATCGGGTTAAAGTGCAGCACTCTTTGACCTCCAAGGGTCTGAAGGGCCTCAAAAGCATTTAAAGAGACGGCACCAAAACGGACAGGCCTGTGGAGCCGCAGTAACAAGGACTTCAGACCAAAGCATTGCAGTTCCACTTTATATAGACCACAACTGAATGATTTAAGTGTAAAAAGAAAGGATTTAAAAGCATGATATGTCCCCTTTAACAGTTGTACAAGTCTTGCAGCATGCCATCGTAATCAGATAAAGTATGTTTACATGTTTACAAGATTTTTTGACCTTTAGTGGCTGAAGATTAAGCTTTATACATTAAAAAGTTTTTCAATCACTACCATACAATCAAACTGGAAGTTATGTTGAATAAAAGGCATACACATTTTAAACTGCTAAAAATATGATGTGAGGTTATTTACAAGACACCTACATAGAAGATACATTTTCCTTTGTTGGGTCTCAGTAATGGAAAATATAACTGGTATCGACACACCAGACAGTAAACATTTTGTCCTCAAAGTTGATGTGTTTGGAGCAGGAAAAATTAATAAGCTTAAGGATTTGCATGAGCAGACCAGGTGCCTTGCCATGGTGTGGGTGGTCTCTGGGGCTAGGGTCTTCTGGTGGCTTGTTTTTTACATCTCTGTTAGTACTCAGTTGGCAGTGTTGTTGCGTAGCGTGGAGTGGCTTTCCTGGGAGGCTGGTAGTGTTGCCGGATGGATTGGCTCTAAACCGCTGTTTGCTCTCTGCTCTCTATTCTGGCCTTTCTTGCTTCTGATTGGCTGTGGGAGATTTGAGGGGTGTGCCCCGGCTTTGTTTCGGCTACCTGGGGCTGTTTGTAGTAGTCCTGTGCAACCAGGGTGAGGGGGTTGTGTTGTGTTGCTGGGTTCCTAGGGATGGGTGCAGACCTACAGTCGGCGTAGAGATGGCATTTGAGTTTGGGCACCATAGCTAGCTGAAATGCTCTGTCCCAACACACATATAACAACAAAGTTGTAAAGGATGTATAATTAGTAATGCTACAGGAATTGCTAATTCCACATCTTTCTTACTTTCCAGATTATCAAATACATCAATATATATAAAACATGGACTTTTGGAACAGCTCAAGTTGTGAACAAAATGCCCAGTGTTTAGTCATCACATATGCTGCCTGTTGGGGCTGCTTTTTGCTTGCTAAATATTTTAGTAAGACAGCACCAGATATTTTGGGGAAAACTAAATCTTCTTATTAAATATGCATTTCATCCTGCAGATGAGGCTCACATATACTTCAATAAAAGTGAGCTTTATAAACTCTGAATTCTGAAGACAAATACATATCTTCAGGTTACATATATTCATGTGGGCAGACACTTCTCTCAGTACATGGTACGGAATGTATTCTTCTTGTTGTGACTCTGTTTTCAGTAATGCTTTGAGGATTGTCATCAGCATCTCAAAAGCGGTGCTCCTTTGAGTAAAAAAAAAATATATATTTTTTTTTTTTCATTTTAGTGGGTTCAAAGTCACATTTGATGTGTTGCATGGATTTATCAACACAGACATTCACAACTGCTTGTGAGGTTTAAATTGGATGGCTACACACAGAAGCACATGCTTAAAAGACATGTGCCAGAAAAACCCAATAGGCTCACACAGCCCTCAGCAAACAAATATGTCTACTCGCTCTTCTCGGAAGCGGCATGCTACACACCCCTTAGTGAGGCGACAGCAGTAAGTGATGGATGCCGCAACGCTGACAGGAGGAGTAATTATGCTTTGTCTCATGATTCCTGGTATGGGGGCCACCCATCACTCTCCATTACGCCCCTGTGTTGTGGCAGCCTTTCACTTTGTTTAGCAAATGAAATGCTTTTCCACTTCAGTGCCCTGCAGAAATAAAGAGAGGCATTATAGGGGTGTATGAAGAGGGAACCAAAGAAACAGGGTTTTTGTCGCTCTCTTGGGCAACAGTTTTAGGGAAATATAAGAGGAAATAAAGAGACTAAAACTGCATTTTAATAAAACATACCATGTCTTGCAAAATATTCATACCCCTTGAACCTCAGTGTAGAGGTTTCTTCCCTTTATGTTGCTTTGCTGTGACACCTGAAAGTTTCAGATTTTCAAATATTTTTTTTTGACCAAGACAAAATAGAGCAAACAAACAAACAAAAAAAAGTTTTCATGGAATGGTTAAATTTTTTAGGTAAGAAAGGATTGCCTTGTGTTCACTTCCATCCATCTTCTCATAAACTGTGACCAGCTTTCCAGTTCCTGGTAAAATAAAGCATTCCCACAGCATTATGCTGCCACCACTATGTTTCACAGAGGAGACGCTGTGTTCACGGTGATGTGCGATGTTGTTATTGTTTATTAAATAAAGTATGCATGAAGACCAATAAATTAAAATGTAGTTTTATCTGAGCAGAGCACCTTCTTTCACATTTGGTAGTATGGAAAGCAATTTTGGACATTAATTGTGTGCATTCCAGCATCACACTGTGTATAAACGCTGTTAAAAGCCCTATTTAGCATTTATTTAGCACAATTACATGTTCAATAAATCCCAGCAGATGTTAGAGATACCACCTGTTTTAAAAGCTGTAGTGCAGCAGAGGTGTTAAACACCTGCTGGAGCACAATTACTAACCCTGCCCTCCGCCAGCGGTTTTAAACTGCTCTACTTTAGCGTGTAAGAAGTAAAGTCGGACCTTTGAAACTGAGCACTGATCTTCACTTTCAGATGTATAAAACAGAAAAACAAATCTTAGGTATGCACTCTCAAGGATACTTTTTTATTTGGTTATGAAAATATATATAAAAAACAAAGTTCTATGCAAACATTTTAACCAAACTCAAACTTATTTGCGAGTGGCTTGCGAGTGGCATGGATTTATCCCATACTTGTGGGATACAGCTGGTAAAAAACTGCAAACATGAGTTTTTATGGCTTTCTATGAAAAATGATTTTTGCCACTCTTCCTTAAATGGAAGATTTGTGGTGTGCTTGGCTAATAATTGTTCTATTGTCCATTTATTTTCCCACCTGAGCTCCTGATCTGTGCAAGTCATCAACAGAAACCATAGGTTTGTCTCTTTAGGTGGACATCTATGTCTACCTATGTTTGAAGCCGCAGTGCCAAGCTAAGTTCAAGGGGTATAAATATGTTTGTAAGACTCTATATGCCAGTATCTTTTTTCAGGTGTTATCAGTTCATGTAATAATAACTGAAAGAGCATTTATAAAAGACCCCGTGAGTAATTTTGTGTTCAGTATGAATGCCTTCACACATATTTATATTAGGTTGGAATGACCAAAGAAAGGAATACTAGTATTGCTCCTTAATGCAAAACAATTTTTAGCAAATGAGAAAAATTTTGTAAAGAATTGATATGTTTTGATTTTTATGTTCCTATTTTTTGGTAGTGCATATGAGAACACAATAACAGATACAAAATGGTGCAAAAGCACAGATTTGTTTCCTCTTCTTTTACCGACTTGTTCTGGTATAGGTTTGTGCATCACAAGTTAAGCTTAATCAGATTCCCACCACCTGGATCCTGACGCCATTTAGAGTCATGAGTAACAGGTATCATTACTGATATCAATCATCATTTCCCTCAGCTCATTAGGACCATGTGTATAATCAAGCCTGCAGCCAAGGTCAAAATTATGAAATCATTATGCTTTTTTAAATCTAAATGGTAAGACTAATCACTACACCTTGCAAACTGTTACACTGCTTGGCCTTATCTCTATGAAGGCCCCTTTCGTGTGCACACGGGCATTCACGTGAGCAAAGTTTCCCTTGTACATCGATTAATCCTTGCTGTTAGGGGTTAATAAGAGCAATTTGGCTAAGCATAGCAGCTTCAATTTCAAGTTCAGCGGCATAATGGTTTTATTATGCAGCTTGTTTCTTTAAATCCTGTTGGGAAGGTGAAGCGACTGTGTAGGTTGAAGAGAAGACATAAGACATAGGAGGCTATATTTAGCCTGATGACTCTTTTTACCCTTCAATAAGTGAAAAAAAAAAATTTGCGGTGTTCTTGATGCAAATAGCCTCATTTCCTCACTCACTGCTCCACTACCCGACTAAATCCACAAGACGCATGAACGCATCAAGATCTAGTTACCTTAGGTGAACACCTGAATAAATTTCAATATGAATGGTTCCATTAAGTCTGTTTTCAACAGCTTTAGCATAATGTTATTTAGATAAAGGGTATAGGAAAATGCAAAAGGCTGCCTGAATACAGCAAAATGCCATTTAATTGGTCCACCTTT
Source organism: Crenichthys baileyi (assembly GCA_036173005.1). Taxonomy (NCBI): domain Eukaryota; kingdom Metazoa; phylum Chordata; class Actinopteri; order Cyprinodontiformes; family Goodeidae; genus Crenichthys; species Crenichthys baileyi. The sequence continues at coordinate 129,180 of JAHHUM010001246.1, forward strand.
ATGAGGTTTACTCTGCAAGAGGACAGACACAGAAATCATTTAAGACGGTTTCCCAATTGTCACTGAATTCCAGTGTTTCTGTGAGACTCACGACACCAAAAAACTATAAACCAAAAACTGTAAATGAACTATAACAATATACTCCTATAATAACATTTAGTTTGCATGGCAGGGCAGTGGTTTGACCTGTTTTCACATAGCAAATCTAATAGCTTGATTCAAATTTCAGCTGTTTTTGTTTTTTCACCGAGTACTCCAGTTTCCAACAACAATCCAAAAACATGTATGTTGAGTCAACTGGATAATTTAATTTGATGATAGGTGTGTCTTTATGTTGGACTGTGATGAACTGGTGATCTGTCCAGGGTGTACTCCACCTGTTGGCTTTTAGCGGAACCCACTTTAAAAAAAGTCAATGGAGCAATGTCTTTACATCACTGTTTTGCACACAGTATATACATACAGCATCAGAATGTACAATTCCATTAATGTTTTTGTTGAATCTTGTCAAATTGCATCTCCATGTGTTTCCAATGTTAGTCTTTCAAAACAGTGCTGGGGCCTTTATAAAAATTTTAAATGAACAGGTAATTGAGTGAATGCGTCAAGTCATTGACTTGACACATTCACTGAACTGGGCAGCATTGTTTGATAAATATCAATTTGAAACGTATGTAATTGATTTGGAATCTGTCTGTATGATTGGATTGAATTTACTTTTTTGGTGTCTTGAGACAACTTTTTTTTTTTTAATTGGCACCATACAAATAAACTGAATAGAATAGTACTGAATAAATTATTTGGATGTGCAATCTAAAAGTCACTTCTTAGTATATTTTAATATTTGTTACATGTACTGTATATACAATCAAATCATTTGACACAATAGTTTCTGTCATATTCTGAAATACAGTTAAATGTTTTGTATACATTTTAACTAACTATCTAACTGTTGACCTGTCTACTAACAATAGTTTTTTCACATAGGAGTAGGGACAGATACTTGTACCAATACTGATGTTTGGTTAGTTAGAATATTTTTAGGATTATTTTCACCCTTAATATATGTTTTCCAAATAGTTTTTCTTTGCAAAACTTTCCAGATGCAAGTGCACTTTTCCACTTTGTGTGGAAAAATTATTCCTAATTTACCACCAGCAGAAGCTTGCAGTCTGTTACTGTCTGTCCTACACTGAATGTAGAACTCTTTAAGGGGCAGATTCCAGAATCGTATTTCTCTCAGACTTGACAAATGTAATTTTATGTTGGAACACAAGCAATAATTTGTTAGAAAAGCAAGAAACCAACTGTCTCATGCAAAAAAAAAGTAAAGGTTTAAAATTAGTTGATAGCTTTCACCATTTTTAACATTTGATGGTTAAAATTTGCTCCATAAGTGGCCACTGTCTCAGTTCAATTCATTATAACTTCTATCTACTGAAGGTAACAACTCAAAACTGCATGATGGATCCCCAAGTAAAAAAAAAGACTGTCCCTTTCCTATAGTATACTAAAGTGGCATGATTACGTTGACTAATTTACCAGTGTAAGAGACAATGTACTAGCGGAACTAGTACGAGTCTTTTGAAAGTAAATGTTGTATTTCATTTCAAAATGAAGGTCCCAGACTTAAGAGGAAGAGTGTAGAGGGTACATGATCCAAGTTGTGTGAGCTCCAGTGTGAACTTTCAAAAAGTCAGTAATGATTTGGGGAGCTTCGTCATATCCTGTTGTTGGTCCACTGTGTTCTAGATTGTTCATTATCAGCACAAACATTTACAGTGCATTTCATGCTTCCCTCCGGTGACAACCACTAAGTAGATTCAAATTTTATTTTCCAGCCTGACTTGGCACCTGCCCACACTGCCATAAGGACCAGTATCTGGATTAATCACTATGGAATCACTGCTTGTTTGGTCATACCTACATGCTATTGAGTATAATCAAGAAAAAGATGACAGACACCAGACCCAACAGTGCAGATGAGCTGAAGGCCACTATTAACCTGAGCTCCTTAACACCTCAGCAGTACCACTGGTCGCTTAGATGTACTTTAAGATGCACAAAAACTTGACATGCGTCTTATGTTGGCCTAAAATAATTACTTGTTTGGCAAGTTTGTCAATTCATAAACATCACACATTCTTACATGAAATGAGGCAGCTGTATGTACTGGAAAGAGGACCACCTCTGCAAACAGTCTTGTAATTATGTAAAATTATTTAGGGTGGTCAAATAGCTTGATGTGCTTGAAGCAAGAAACAACCCAGTAAAGCAATTTAACAAACTCAACCATTCAAGTCATTTCTACCATATCTTATGATCAAGCTTTCTGTCTATCAGTTTATCCCTATGGACTTTAAGGTAGTTTGCAGCAGAGCTATACAGCTTAAATTAAATGCAGCATCCTTGCTACAGCTCAAACATTTCAAGCAGATTTGATTGCCATAGTTGGCCACTCAGAAATGTCCAAATTACAATTATTTTTGATAAGCATAGGAGGGCAGATGACCTGTTTTCACTGCAGAGGGGCATGTTCATAGCCAGAATAAGTGATAATCCAGACATGCTCTTCATCCATAATGCACATCTCTGGCTTGGATTTGATGATTTTAACCTAGATTCATGTTTCTATCCCAATGCACATAATACCAGATACAGAGTGGTTACAAAGACAGACAGATTAAACTGCACAATTCATAGCTACCTTCTAACACTGGCTGCCTACAGTCACAGGTTTAGTTCCACAACTCATGGCCTGCAAATGTGTGTGTGTAATTAAACAATTTCACCTTTGCTTGGCTCTAGGAGACAGTTTTTTGATAATAATCAAGATGCCATAAGCACCTCTCCATCACTGTCCACAAGTTTTCAAGAGAAAATGGCTACAAATCCAGGGAATGTAACAGTTTATAATCCATGTGTACATTTGAAGCAATATTCAATTAAATACATGTTTAACATGTTAAATACATGTTACATTTTTAACACAATCTTGAACTCAAGTTTTCGTTAAGTCCAAATTAACATTGTGATTTATCCAGTGAGGCCTGCACATGAACTGCACATGAACTGTGATGTATCCTCTTCCCTTGTTTTTCCTTAAAATTCAAGATGAAAAATTATTTTGCAATTCTGAAGCCAAAAGTGTACCAACAGTTTTCTATGGAAGAGGAAAAATCACCACTCCCTACCAATTTTTACTTTCACAGAACTCACCCACTTTTCCTCTAAGAATGATGTTAGAGAAAATGCTTTGTATATCCTTTTTTGTGTCGCAATATGCCGCCATGGATCCATTAAATATGTTCTTGCTAAAAGGATCTTGTCCTTAAGAAAAAAAAAATGTCAAAAGCTATAGAGAGTAAGATTTCGTTACCGAAGCAACATTATCGTCTTTATATGGTAATGGCCTCCTGTTTTAGTAGGTGCGATTCAAGGCTCTTTTTGTTCAACAAAGGTGAATTTTAAAATCCCTTGGCAGGGGAAAGGCTGATTTATTTATGATTTCTGCTTTGAAGATTTTCAGGGTTTCTGGCTCTAAAATATTTTGGCCTTAAATGCCTCCAGGTCTGGACCCTTGTTTGACTTTGTAGAAAATCATTATTGTACCTGTAATATACTCATAAATCCAAAATGACAACCAAGGAGCAGGAGGAATTGCAAGGTTAACTAACAATCTCCTTCTCCTTTATTTACTGCCCCCATTGTGCTTCCCAAACTTTGTTTCTTACTTCCTATCCGTACTTTCCAAACTTTGTTTGTGATATCTTTTCTTGTATAGGCAGCAATAACAAATCAAGATGAACTAATTTAGCATCATCTAAGATCATTTGTCCCAAACAAATAAATATTAAAGAGCCTGAGTTACTGGAGTATTGTTAGGAGACACTTTCACTCTCAAGAAAGTCTAATTGAGCTATTTGGAAGTAGAAACCAAAGGAGTAGACATCACCCTTATTGAGGAACACCTTTTTAAATATACAGGTGTTACTGTATTAGAGCTGACCTCTGATCTGAAGAAAAGCAATTATTTCATGTGTAAATAACATGATGACAATCTCATACTAGGCAATGCCAAGTCAGCGGCATCTCATATGTCAACATGTATGAATCATAGGTAAAATAACCTATGCTCAGTGAGATTAATTAAAGAGGTGTCAAGGAACGCTAATTAAGCCTTGCTTTAGATTTTTGATTACATTTTGCGTAGATCTAAACCATTTCATTGTGGACTGTATGTTTAGGGTTGTTGTTCTGCTGTAATGTGAACCTCTGCTCCATTCTCAAGTCTTTTGGAGCCCCCAAAATGTTTTCTACCTGGCTTGCTCTATGCTTAGCTCCATCGGTCTTCCCATCAATTACTAATCAAAAGCATCTCCACAACATAATGTGGCCACCAACATGGGTCACCATGTTATGGTGTGTTCAAGGTGATGTGTAGTTTTAGTTTTCTTTATCACAAAACTTATTAGATTTAGGTCAAAGATTTGAATTTTGACCTCAACTGACCAGAATACTTTTATCCATATGTTTGCTGTTACTAGCAGTCTCAGGTTAAGTGTAATCACCATCTTGGTGACCTGTGAAGATGGTTGGACTGGATATTATTTAAATGTAACAGAGTATGTGGATATATAACCTGCCACAGCAGGACTAGTGTTGTTCAGGTCTTCGACTAATTATCCCTATGGATAAAGAATGCCTTTTTGAATCATAACTGTATATTCTTTTAGAATAATTCTCATGCAGCATCTGAGATAATTTGCTACCTGTCTGCTCTGTTCTCTCTTTCTTGCTTCATAGACACTAAAAGCTTTTTAGTGATGCTAATGAGGTTTGAGAGGTATCAAAAACGGCGGAATTGTAAAACTTTTGTTGTATTACAGTATCTCAAAACTGAGTTGAGCGAACAGCAATGTCCAGTGATAATTTTCAGTAATTGTGTCTGAGCAAGACCTCCCGTATACGTCTAAACTCCCGTCAGTGGACTAAGTAGCTCATGTAATTAACATAAGTGCACTAATGCCAATGCAGCTTCCATTTTCTTATTGAAATCGGCGTCCTGCCATTTAATTTTTTTGTAATAATTTGACCTTGCAGGACATAAAAGTAGTGTCAAAAGTATTGTGGAGGTTGATTAAGCTAACATCTCATTATTTTACAGTGTTATTGGTCTCTTACAATAAGTGGTGAGGCACTGAGCCTACAGCGCTCTAAACAAGGTTTAAGTTTACATTTGGACTTTCTTTCAGCCGACATATTGTGCATGGCTCAGCTAGAAGAGACAAAGATTAAAACGGAACCACAACACTGTTATTAAATTTAGAAAGTTTCAAGCCTAACTGTTGTCCGCTCTGCCATCTGCTCTCCTAATTTTATATTAATGCTTCTGGGATGAAAGGCTCGCTCTCGATTCTGATTCCCAATTTTGCAAATCTATTTTGATGATATATTTTGTGTTGTTTGTGTGATGGCCATCTGCCACGCCAAAACCATGTCAGCATATATTTAGCGCTGCTCAGGGGTGCTGATTTACTTTCATTGCCAAACGCTCAGAGGTGAGGGGAAACTTGGCTTGGATCCATCATGATTTCCAAGGTAATGAGGTCTATGTTTCAGTGATGTGAATCTGTGGGGGGTCCAATTAATGAGTCAGACCACCAATGTATTGCATCCTGTCTATGTAAAATTTACGTCAAATGTATGCCTAAAGACTCCATGAGGAGTGTAGAAATCTTTGATCATGCTGCTGCTGCTTAGTGATATCCAATGCAGTCTGAGAAGGAGAACACATGGTGCTAAAAGTCATTAGTTGCTAAAAGTTGATCTTTTGTACCAAAAGGTGCTCTGTTGCTCTGAGTCCAATTAACTTTATAATGTGACTCTTGGCACTGAGAGGTAAACAAAGTTTACTCTTTATAGTCAAGCAAAAGTCACTATTACACCCAATCAAAGCTTAGAACTAGACAATGAAAGAACAGCAATAGCCCATTCAAGACTGTTGGGCAGAAATAGGTCACACAGAAAATCTATACAATTTATTGAACCATTAACCAATCTAATCATATCATCTCATTAACATTACAAGGACAGGTCCTTGCCACATAATTATGCCATCTAGTTTGCTGAATAGTGAATTCTTCTTTTGAACACAAAAATTGGAGACTTTATTAATGATGTGAAAATAAAGCTCAAACAAAACAATTTAAAATCATGTATTTCAGCCTACTTACTGTGCCTTGCAAATGTATCCACGGGACCTGAACTGTTTTTCCACTTTGCCTCAAACCTTAATGTATTTTTAGTGATTGACTAACAAAAGGTGGTGCCTAGTTGTTCAGGTAAATCCAATTAAACTCTAGATGAGCTGTAGAGATCCACAGCTTAGGTGCTTCAGGACTGAACTATATGGAATAATGGTGAGAAGTCCTGTTTTCAGTTTGCCACAACCCATTTAAAATACTACGTCAAACGTGGAAGAAGTGATCTTGTCAGATGAGACAAATAGTGATGTTTTTAGGTTACATACAAAATGCAATTTGTAGGGGAAAACCTAAACTACAGATCACCCTGAAAACACTACCCCAATGCTGAAACAGCGGTGCCAAAATCATGCTGTGTTGATGCTTTTCTTTTTGCGGAAGCTGGGCAGAGTTTATGGGAAGATTGATGGACCTCAATATTGAGCAATTCTGGAAGAAAACCTAATAGAGGCAGCACCATACTTTAGACTGTGGTGGCACGCCAACAACCCTACACTCACAGATACCCCTAACATGGAATGGTTGAGACCAAAGCATGTTCTTGTGTTAGCCCAATCACATTTAGACACTCTGAGGTTGGCCTATTTTACAAAGAATTTTGGTTACAAAAAATTTAGTCTAAACCTAGGAAAAAAAAAATGGGAGGGTAAAACTGAATACAGATCCTAAATTCTAACATCAGATTAGGGCAGTTGTCCAAAATAAAGCCACTCACTAATAATTTTGAGATATTAATCCATGCAGTCATTACTACTTATGGATTACTGTAACGAATTTTATGTGGAGGTAGGTGGTTCCTATAGTTCCCAGCTACTGGTACATTTTATGATTCATTTTAGAGTTTTTTTTTATTTGTTTTTAAAGTTCTTCATGGGCTCATCCCTTCCTACTTTTCTGACCTGCTTCACCATTATACACCCTCCTGGTCCCTCACGTCCCTGATCATCTGCTCCTCAGTGTTTCTTAAACATAAGATTAGAGGGGCACATGCTTTAGCTGTGGTAGCTCCTAAAATGCATAATGACTTACCACTGCACATCAGACAGGCTACATCAGTGTCCGTTTCGAAATCATTTCTTAAAACTTCTCTCTTTGCCTAGGTATGCAGTGTGATGTTAATTTTAGTTAGTGCTTAATTATTATTTTTTTGTTTTTATTGCATGGCTGTTGTTTTTTATTCAGTATTCTATGTTTTGTCTGCATAATGAATGCTATTTGTAATTTTAATGTTTTTTTATATAGTTTGTGAAGCACTTTAGTTAAGTGTGGTAATGTAAAGTGCTTTATAAATAGACTGGCTTGAATTTGAAATGCCAAAAGAAGTGCAGCTGTAACTACAGTTAAACCTATTTGGGGTGAAAAAAAATGAAAAAAAAAACCTTCTACTGCATCTTTCACAAAACAAACCCCTCAAAAATGAACAAAGTAAGTTTCGAATGATTTCCTTTTGTATGTAAAAAAGGAGATTTGCTAAATAAAAAATAAAAAAAACACAGTTTTTTTCCGAACTTAACCAAAAGGTAAAAACTTTCTCAAACAGAAAACTTCAGGCAATGTACAAAACATAATTTAACGCAATTTCCTGCTTGAAAGCAAGTCTGTTACATTTCTTCACACCATCTCAGCTCATGACAATTGTGATTTTTTTCATAAATACTTATAGTAGATAAGATAAACAAGAGATTTTTTTTCTCTGTTGTTGGATTCTGGCGTTTTGTTGATGATGCTTGATCAGATATAAAATTGAACTGGCTTGCATTTTTTCACTTAACTTATATTAGATGCCTTCCAATAACTTGTTTGAATTGTTTTATAAAAATTAAGAAAAAAAAATCTATACAATTTTCTCTCAGTAATTTATAATAGCATGTGAGTGAGTTTGACTTTAAATTTTAGGTTTGTTTGTGTACAAACATAATTTGTCAAGTAGTCATAGCAAAATTAAACGACATTTTCAGCACATGAACATTCTACACTTAAAACGCTGATGTAAAGGTTTCTCATTAAAATTATCAATGCATTTTTGGGGTAATTGTGCAAGCAAAAGCCGATCATTAAACGTGCAGCACTTGGAGATAAAAAGAGGGATACACCAGCATGTCATTAATGGCTTTTATCCATTTTTCTTCTTGCCTTTTTCTGCAGAGAGGGTTAGCCAGATTACAGGGTTTCAGCAGCCTCTCTTCTTTTTCCCATAGATCTCCCCGAGATCAGTCATAATTACAGCGGCTCCTGCCGCTTAGATGACGTCCCTCCTGGTGTTACCATGGAAACGCCTGCCGTTGCGATGAGGCGGCAGGATTGGCGTGAAGGGGATCTTTATTTCCCATCGGCCATATCTGATTAAAAACTCCGGCATAGCTGACAAAGGAGAGGAGGACGAGGGGGAACGGAGAGGAGGGGAAAGGAGCGGCGTTTTAATTTCCACACGCTGCTGGCTCCTGAAGGTCCCTTTTACCCTGGAGAAAGATACAGGGTCGCCGCTCGAGGCTGTAACGGCTGTTGCGGAGGGTAAATTCTACCTTCACTCCCTCTGAGACAGGAGGGGGCGATGATAGATCATGTGGGTTAATCTAATAGGGCTGCGCTCCTGTAATTTAAGTCCATTATGATTGTATATGTGGCACAAATTGTCTGCATGAATTAATGAGGACAGAAGATAAGAGGTGATAGGCAAACTCACAAACAATTCCCCTTGACTGTTTTCAAGAGGAAGGCCGTAGGTCTAAGTGAAAGTCAACAACTTTGAAATATAATTCCTGCTAATATTAATAATAAACACAATGTTACTTGCGAGAAATTGTTGAAGGCTGCTGAAGTTGAGAGATTTAACGTTTAATGATACACATATTTCATTCTCAAAATGTTAGGGATGGAAAGAACAACTTTGTGTGTATGTCGGTGTATCCACTTCATCCCCCTCAGGACTGGCTGGTGCTCATGGAAAGGGGGATGGTCAGTTAATTAAACAAGGAAGACGTCGGCCTTCATGAAAAGTTAATTAGCTGCTAATGAAGCCAGTGAGGGCTGGACCACTGCGGCGCTGATAAAGTGGTGGCGAGGCATGCGTGGATGTACGCACACACCTGCGCCCACGCTCCAAGGTCCGAAGGGAGCAGATGATAAGTTAAGTCAGTTCAGCTTTAGAGAATATCGGACAACATCATAATCATCATTACTTTCTCCAAAGGTGAAAACACATAGCTTCCTAGCAAGTGAAATGATGGAGAAGAAGCAGGGATATTTAAGGGTGAGGTCATGTTTGCAAGAGGATCAAGCAGACTTTTATCTGCAGAAGGCTGTTGTTTTGGCGTGGATTTCAAACAGGGTAACAGGGATTACGTTCCCTCTGATGTGGCTCACCGCTCACAGAGTGTCAGAGGTCTATTCGGCTACATAAGCCTGTTTATTCTTCTTGTAGTTTAATACGAAAGCTGTAAAGAATTCTCAGATGGGATGTTCTCTTTTTGATTCAAATACATTTGCTCTTTAATTTCATCTGATTTTCTTTTAAATATGTACAAAGTTGTTGGCACCCCTGATACAAAATGTGTAAAAAGTATTAAAGCAAATTCATCTTTAATTTCAGAAACATATCAATATCAAAAAGATGAAAAAACACTAACCTTTAATTAAAATATCACCAGCGGCAATGATTGTGCAGCACCCTGATATTCTAATAGAGCATCAGTTGATCTTCTCTGGTGACATTTCACAAGTTCACAGCAAACAGAGAAGGATCTTTGACCTCTTTACACAATCTCTCTAGATCCAGGCTTTTAAAATCCAGTCCTATATCCAGTTTTTTTTTCTAGCATGATTCCCATTATTTATCTTTCCTCCCATCCTTTTCACTGGGCACAGTGAAAAGATAGATATAGGGTTGTGTGTAATAAAGTTTTTTGTGTCCTTACTCGGAAACTCAGACAATCAAAATGGTGGATTTATTTGCCTTGGAGAGTCAGGTCGGATTTGCCTTACAAAATACGGAAATGGGAGATCCCTTCTGCTGTAGTGATTAACAGCGTGGCAGACCTTTTCCAATTAAAACGACAAAGTGGGTTGGCCACAAACATTATGAGAGGACAAAGGGAAACAACAGCAACAGCAATCACGACAGTGACAAACAAAACAGAAGAATAATAACAGGAAAAAAGAAGATAAGGTAAAAGAAGCAAAAAAAGGAAATAGACAAGATACAATCAACTAAATAAGTTTGACATTTAATGTAATCCATAATGTCTATAACTGCTACAGATAATTGCGTGTATAGAAAGGTGTAATTTCACCTGCCTCTATTTGTATATGTTGTGTGCCTGCGTATGTGTGTGCCTCTATGTGCTCTATGCGTGTTTTGAAATGGTAGAAGTTGTCCATTTTTAACGTGTTGGAGGAGACACAGAAAAACCACCACCTGGCCTGGGACCAACATCCAGTAGTATACCTGGAACAGTGTAGAACATAGACCCAAGACCTCATGGTCCAAGATGCAGATGGCTCCCACAGGCAAAAAATTACTTTATTCTTAGCCTTGTCACATTTTTTACCAAGGTTACCAACGAATATGTCCTTATCACTAGATTTAGTATACTAAACCTTAGGTTTTCTAAGGATTTTTTCTCGGATTGGCCAGTCCAGAAGATGGGTGGGCAACTCCAGTCCTCGAGGGCCGGTGTCCTGCAACTTTTAGACGTTTCCTTGGTCCAACACACCTGAATCAAATGGCTGAATTACCTCCTATGAAGTCAGGTTCTGTACAGATCTGGTAATGAGCCATACATTTGATGCAGCTATGTTGAATCAGGGAAACATCTTCTAAAACAGAGGTGAGCAACTTCAGTCCTCAAAGGGTTGGTGTGTCTCTGCAAGGACACATCTAAAAGTTGCAGGACAGTGGCCCTCAAGGACTGGAGTTGCCCACCCCTGGTCCAGAACAAAGATAAATGTGGAACAGTGTTGAATACACATGTTCAAGCAGGTTGAAATGGGTGGTGTGTTGTGTAATAAGAGTTTCAGCTAAAATGAAAGGAAAAGTGTACATGATGCTGGCGAGACCAGCAATGCTGTTTGGTCGCACTGAGGAAGAGACAGGAGGCAGAGCTGGAGGAAGCCAAGATGAAGATGTTGAGATTCTCTCTAGGAGTGACAAGGATGGATAGGATCAGGAATGAGTACATCAGAGCGACAGCTTATGTTAGATGTGTTGGAGATAAAGCCAGAGAAGCCAGACTAAGATGGTTTGGACATGTACAGAGGAGGGATAGTGAGTACATCTGCAGAAGAATGCTGAAGCTAGAACTGCCTGGCAGGAGGCCTAGAGGAAGACCAATGAGTAGATTCATGGATGGATGGAGTGAAAGAGGACATGAGGGTAGAGGGTGTGAGAGAGAAAGGTACCAGGTATCGCTGTGGCGATATCTGAAAGAGAAAAGCAGAAAGAAAAAGACGACGACAGGGCCCTAATCCTGTATGAAAAATAAAATTAAAAACATGAAAATTTCAACAACCATCCCTCCTGTGCCTCTGTCCTCATTATTTAATAGACCTTCCCCTGCTGCCAGTAAAATGTGCCTAAAACTGAACCTCACCACCAGTAAGCTACAGTCAGCTGATCTGAAGTAAGTAGATAAAGGGAAGTTTAAATGATTTCACCTCTAGGTGTTCCCTTTAGAATATCTTCATTATGTTAGAGAGTGTTAAAGAGTGACCAATGCCAACCTAATGCTAACCTTTGTAACATGTTCATTAAGTTTGCATTTGATTTGTAGATTAGGACCTGCTTCACTTAGTTAAATGCAGAATTGGAAACTTTAAATCTAATGATAGCTATGTCACGTTTCCACCTTAAACAGCTGTGAAGTGATAATAGATCAATAGTATAGAGGTTTACCACCTTGAAAATTGTTACAGTAATTAATATGCATAGTCCAAAGAGAGACCGTACCAGGTTGAAAATAAATAAATCTTTTAAAAAGCTCAGAAATAACATCCTTTTACTCCATTTCATGCACATTATTATTTATATTTTGCAACACCTTGATGCCAGAAAAAGCCAAACAATATTATTTTATTTGTTAATTTTTGTAAATCTATAAAAGGGAAACACTGTATGCATGTTTGTAACTAATGGGAAAGGACACTATAATAGAATTTTTCTTATCAAAGTGGGAGAGAAATTAACTCACAATAAGAGAAAATCCGGACTTTGTCTTTATAAGTTTTATTCAAAGGCATTTCTGCATTTGAAGACCTCATAACAACATTCAAGATAGAAATGCATACCTTACATCTCAGCTTAGTTAAAATTGAGCAAGGCTGGAAATAATGCACCTGTAGATACTGTAGCTGCTGTGTAATTATATAAATGTTGGACAACCTGTTTTATTTTATGAAGGATTTGGGTTGATCTTATCAAAGACGCTTCAAAAGGAGCTAAGTTATACACAGGATTGTATAAGCTTGGGCATTATTTGATGTGTGATATGTTGCATTTAGACATATTGGTTGTCATATTTACTTATTGTGACTCTAATGTGAGAATTTGTTGAGGGCACATTTAAGTTCAGCACAAGGTGCACCACTTTTCATTTCTTTGCCTTCAAGGATGTTTTCAGTGGTTTTAAAGTAATAGCTATTCAGACTTTTTATGGCTTCCTTAAAGGTTTCTTTCTGCACAGTGGGAGCTTTACTTTTTTACTCCAGTCATTTAGTCAACCACATTTCACAGGAATATATTCTGTTTGTTAGTTAAAGCACTTTGAACTGACCTTTTAAATCACTGAAGCTTAAAAAGGCACCTAACCTAAGCTACATAACATTATGTTCCAGCAAATTAATAGACATTCTTTACTTCCTTTTTTCCTGGAAGAACATAAAGAATTGCTGGATAATTTAAGAGCGTTGTGTAGTAGTATTAAAGTATGAATGCAGTAAGAATATTAAAAAAAAAAATTAATTGGGCAAACTCAGATTTTTCTTTAACCTTAACTATCATTATCCTAACTGTTAATGGTTAGAAAATAAACTTGGGTCCTCCAGCATTGCTTGTCACTTTTCCAGCTGTTTTTAAACTTTAAAGTTATTGCCCTGACTTTAGATATGGGCAGATTTGGACGAGTAGCTGTTTTCCTGAAAATATTCAGTGAAATATTGTTTCTTTCCAGGCAAATCAATGAGAAATTGAGAGGAAGGAAAAAGTTAGTCAAATATATGCCACACCACACTGATGCAGTAAATTCTGTGAAAGGAGCTCAATAAAAAATTGAGAGCACCCAAAAGTAGTGCACAATTAATTTATCTTAAGTAATATTCCATAAGCCACAATTATCAAAATTGACATAATTCTTGTCACTTCCTACTTACTACTTAGATTTTTTAAAAAATGGGAAAATGTTGTACAGGGTCACAAATGTGTGAGAACCAAACATACTCGGCCGTGACCTTAAAGTCACATGGCAAATGTCCAGAAAACGTTTTACTGCCTTGTACTTTAGAGCCCCATATTCTGTTAAATAATTTCATCAAGGTACGTTAAAAATGTTGGCTTGAAGAATCGACCACTTTGCAATTACAATTAATTTGATCATCGAGGTTCTGAATAAGAATAACAAGCTATTGCTTGTCTGTCTTTAAAAAAAAGTCAGTTTATAGTTGTGCAATTCTTGCTGTGCAATGATTTCATGTCTTGTCTATTTCCCTCCTTTTTCTTTCACTAGAAAGATTGAGTTGAGTGGGAACAATAAATAAATAGAGCGAAGGGGAAAAATGGAAGAATTCATAATTACACTGCAGCTTTAAAGAATAAATTAATGAAGCAGCAAAACAGTTTGAGTCATCTTTCTGAAAACGGCTGATTGTCTCCAGAAATGTTAGGGAAAAAGCCAGGATTCACAAATTTTAAATAAGAAACATAGCTAAGACTTTTTGCCTTTATTTGGTTGAAAAATGTAACAACAGTACTTGAAATTCCACCCTTCTACACCATCACTACCTCTCTGCACTGAACTGTGTTGCACACTGCTTTGCTTTCTGGGAATGAAACCATGTACATCTTGTGCTCTCTGAATGTTTTATGTTTGCACCATGTATACAGCCTTTTAAAGGGTAAGCATTTATCGGACTGAGCTACAGCGTTGGTCACTTAATGTCTGGATACTCATATGAGGATGATCAATGCTTACAGTACATGATATATGAGAACATACGTCTTAAGAGACTTGGCTGTATTTATGTATTATATTTATTTTATTCTATTATTATTTTAGTTCCTGACATATTATATAAAACTCATAAAATTCAGGGTACTTTTCTGTGCATTCACTGTCGAAACAAATTACTACTGAAATATTTCTCAAATAATTACTTAATTCAGGATAATTTATGCCAAGACAAGTTGCATTTTTCTCCAGTGCTGTAAGAATACTGCACTTTAAATGTGGTCATATACATTCTTCATGTAAGACGTTCCAGACCTTGTAAGACTGAATCTGCCAGAAGTCTCACTCCTTTATGTTTATTGTACCTAATAGAATAATAAATTTTACCATGAATACCATGGCTGATATTTTTACAATGGGCAAAAAAAATGTGGAATATGGAAAAAATGTGGAAGTAAGGAAGTAAGACACAAGAAACTGAGGGAGGTAGGACAATAGGAATGGAAGGAAGGAAAAGAAGAAGGGCACAATGAAGAAGGAAAAGGACAGAGAGACATGAGGAAGGAAGGAAAGAAAGGAAGGAAAAAGAGGGAAGGAAGGACACAAGGATGCATCAAAAGTAGGGAAAACAAAGTGAGGGAGGTAGGACACAAGGAAGGAAGAAAAGAAAGGAAGGAATTAAAAAAAAATGATGGGTACAACTTAACCAATGGTATAATGAACAAATTTAAAACCTTAAAAACTGAGGTACAAAATGGTCAATAGTGCAAAGATGCAAAACAGCGAAAAAGGTTAAAAAATGTTTGTCATTGCTGCCTAAAGCATTGAATTTTACTATTCCCTCTGTCTTGTCAATGGAGATATTGTCATTTATACCAGAAGAAAATCCAAGCAGTGTTGTAGTAGTGGTCTTACAGAAACCATCTGCAGCAGAAAACCCATTTCATTCTAGATCGTTAAACTTTATTAATAAGCCTTTATGCCTTTTCTTGGATGATTTTAATTATGATTTATATCCGAGGAGCCACAGTAGTGAGGATAGAGGTGTCTGGTTTAGAAACTCAGAAAATGTTATCACTCATTGAAGAAGACCCTCTTTTGGTTCTATCAGATTCTGACAATCCTTTCATCATCTTGGGGTATTAGCTGGAAGGATTACATATCTGCTACAGTAGCTGAGATGAATTTGCTCTGTGCAGTGGCCAGGCTCTGACTTACAGATAATGTGAGGAACTCCAACATCCAGAGGGATTCTTGAATAAGGTCCAAGCCTTTTTTATCGAAAGGAGCCAACGGAGGGGTTCAGGCATCTGATTAGGATGCCTCCCGAGTCCCCCGCTTTGAAGGTGATCTGAAGACAATCAGCTGGGAGTAGACCCAAGGTAGACCCAGAACTCAGTGGAGGGATTTCATATCTCCTTGGCCTGGAAACACGTGGGAACTGAGTAACATCTCTGCTCTCTAACTACTTGCTGACCTGACCTGAATTAAGTAAAACAAAATGGACGGATAGAGTGAGAGAAAGAAACATGTTAGGGCTTTTAGAGTTGATTCTTTCTTTAGTTATTGGTAGGAGGAAGACAGGGGAGGCAAAATCATCCAAAAAATCTACATTATCTAAAAAAACAGCAACATATAAAGCAACAAACTGTAAATGTACACAGCTTGGCAAATTGTGCAGAGGTACTTTACTAGTTTAGGAGTCAGTATGTGCATAATTGGACAAAGTAAATCGTCATTAAATCGCCACCATTTCCTCCAGTCACACAAAAATACAGTATATCACAATTTATTTGACAAATCATGCAGTCAAGGTTATATGACAAACAATTCCAGAACTCCTTAAAGAACATGTTAATGTGGTTTTTGCTTCCCCTTCCTATTTCTTTAATCAGTAAAGCTTTACTTGTGGAAAAAAAATCTTAAGAATTAACAATTATATCCTGCAAAAGATATATGGTTTTATTAGAAAGTAGGTTACCCCTACCAGATTTCTATTCTATGAGTATTCGAAAAACTTAGCTTTTTGTTTTTTCCTCTGGTTATTTTAAAATTTTAATTTCAATAATGAAGGGGAAAAAACCTATTCAAACCATCCTGGCCCTTTGTGAAAGTGTATTTACCCCCTTAACCCAAAAACAGTTTACCACCTTTAAGGGCAACAACTCAAGCATTTGTTATAACTAAATTTTACTTCACTTTT
This sequence comes from Crenichthys baileyi, assembly GCA_036173005.1. NCBI lineage: Eukaryota > Metazoa > Chordata > Actinopteri > Cyprinodontiformes > Goodeidae > Crenichthys > Crenichthys baileyi. The sequence goes on from JAHHUM010001246.1 coordinate 145,805, forward strand.
GGCTAACTTGTTTTTGCAAAATTGTTTTATTTCACACTAGACGATTTTCTACCATGTTTAGGTCATGACACAGCATCTCAGCTAGATTTAAATCACGACTTTGACTGCAATTCCAAAACCTTAAATTTATTTTTTTAGGGGGGAATTCAGAGGCGAACTTGATGGTTTGCTTTGAAACACTGTGCTGCTGCTTAACCCAAGTGGGCTTCAGCTTAAGCCCCAACCCCCAGGACTGGCAGCAAAATGTAACTTTTGTTTTCTTCTACTTTCTTTACTACAAGTTCCATTAATTAAACATACACATACGTGGTATCCATAGAAATAGTACAATCATGGCTAAAAGCTGATATAAGCCATTTCTACAAACACCAAAAACAATTAAAACTAAAGGCAGTTGAATCAGAAAATAAACTCCACAAAATGAGGTAACCGCAAAACTCGGTCTCAGCTGTTCACCACACGGCTTCTAGACACACAACCAGCATGTCTGGTGTAAGCAGAGAGCTCATGTATTCAAAAAAATGTGTTTTCCACCAGGTTTTACTTGACCAGCAGCAAAGGAAGGCCAGAATAATCACTCCCATTAAAAAATATATATATATATATTAACATTGTGATTTTTTTAGATAAAGTATGTCAATTCTCAGAAAAATTCAGTTAGTTTGCACATGTTTTTTTTTTAGGTCTAACTTCTCAAAACCCCTTGGGCTTAAGAGGTTAATGTAATAAACTGTTGGCTGGACAATCTCCTTTAGGATTTTTGGGTAGAGAATTTGTGGTTGCATTAATTTTACCATGTTGTCCAGATTGCCAAAAAAAAAAGCAGCTCCAGATGATCACATTACAATATTTGACTGTTGTTGTTGTTGAATGTCCTTTCTCTGTATTCTAGGAAGATTTACCACAATTCCATGTTTTTTTTCCTCTTTACTGGAATTCAAAATGGCTTGATAGCCTTTTTGGACTGATATATCATATCAAGCCCTTTTTTATTCTATTATTGAATTTCATTAGTTCGGGGTACGATGTGTTGCTTTTTGAGACCTTTCATCCTACTTCATGTTGCAGACAGGCTCTTTTTAAGGTATTTCTTGATTTTCCTGGTCAGGCAATAATCAGTCCTGGAAGTAGGGGTGGTATAATTGAACAAAAGAACATGTGGTTAATCAAAGTTTATTTATAACTTACAATATGATTCAATTACTTATCCACATAGGGCCAGGTTGGTTCGCCCAACATTTTTATCTTATTAACTCCAATCGTCATTTGGAAATTGCTTTTTTTATTTGCTTTTATTTATTTTGTTACTTAGAATATCATTGTCTGATTATCTGAAATATTGGAGGAGATAAAACAAAAACTGAAATAATCTGTTATCGGGCAAATACTTTTTTACAGCACCATGATAAAAGTAAATCAAAATAAATGTGTTTTAGATTAATATGAACAGCACTTATAAAGCAACAGAGTAAAGTAAAATTAGTCAACATAGAAAACCTAATATAATTACAAAACTGAGGATGGTAAACTTCGTATTAAATTGGATGAAATCTAAAGATACGACCTTTTCACTAAAAATGGGAAACTTATTCAAATATGGCAGGTCCTGCCCGGTTTTTGTAATACAAAAAGTGTAGTAGGCTTGTCGCAAACAACACTGGTCTTAAGAAATAAAACTCATTTTGGCCTGGATGTAGTTTGAGGAACATAAATGCCTGGGGTAATGTTGGCAACCCACATTATAGTTGTTTAGCAGTGCAAAATGAGGGGCAAGTTTTTGTTGGTGAAGGCTTTTGTGTATTACATGGCTAAGAAGACTTGTTTGGCCCTATTTTGTTGCAAAAAAGGCATGTTTCTGTTGTGAGCCCAGTTGGCAGACATTTTCTCAGTGCAAATGCTGGAATGTATAAAGTAAATTGTGTGATCAAGAAATGTACATTGCAGCAAATGAAAACCATAAATTAGCTTTAAAGGACCACCTTTTATGATTTTTAACTCCCAACCATTTTTTTTTTCTGACCTAATATGGGTTTTACCAGGTTTAGTACTTTGAGTTGTATCTAACATTTTTGTTCAGTTTTTTTGTCACTTCTTGCCTCAAATCAGTCGTTTTTTTTATTTTTTCTAAGGACAGAGAGGGAAACTTTCTTTCCACCACACTACATTTTATTCATACTGCAGCATAGTTGTGGTTTGTAAAAAGGACAGTAAAGACTGGGAAAATGCTGCAGGCAGCTTTCAGCGTTTTCAGTCATCAGTCAAAACAAACCTTTTTTTTAGGTTTTGGATGCCTTTTTATGAGATAGTCCAGCAGTGAGTTTATAGGAGGTTGCGTCTTATCCTCTTAAGTTTCAACATTCGGCTATTTCTTTATTTAGAGCAACAGGCCCTGTTTGATGTATTGACATGTCAGATCTCATGCAGATATCACAGCAGTGCCTTTTAGCCCAGAAATAATGTGATTTTAGGTTGCACACTAATCTCCACAATGGTCCGCCTTGGCAAGTTCCTCACCAGGCAGCACTGCACATTGCATTTCATCCACAGCTAACAGAATAAGACCTCACCTTCCCGCCACAGACCGAGTTTCATGCTTTGGGGCAGATAGAGGTCAGTGTAGCAATTGGCAAGGGGGCCCCTGTTGACAACAGCGGAGTCAGACTTAAGTCAAACCCATTACAGGGGGGCAAATAAGTTGCATGAAATATTCACCCCCAGACTGTGTCTAGAGAAATGCGGCCATAAATAATTTACAGTGGGGGAAGTTGGAAGGGGAATATCTGTGTTTTGCTGGAGCATCGCTTTTCTAAAAGACCTGCATTGTTTGTTGTTTTGTTATGGTTGCTCTTTGTTTAATCATTACCATGATAAAAAAATAAAATGTTGAAACGTGTCCATTATAATTGAATAAAACAAATAAAGAAACACTTATGGGGGCAAATATTTAAAAAAACAAAAGAAAATTAACTGCAGAGATTTTTTTTCTAGCCCAGGATTATAAGGGCCAGTGCTGCAGTTGGCTAAACTAAATCCAAATCCTTTGTTCTCATGGAGCTTAGTCCTCCATACATCTTTTTCCCCACATATTTTTTATATGTAAATGGGGACAGCAAAACAGCAGCAAGCGTTATCAAGAAAACTCGCTGATCAATAATGCTCCTTTGGCCTCGGGGTGGTTTTTAGAGGTGTGAATGTGCCAGGCGCGCAGAAAGATAGTTATCGTCTCCAGCTGAGAAACGAGCTGCTCGGCTGGCGGAGAAGTTGGAAACTCAGCTTGAGGAAGCTGGAATCTGGATGATGAACAACGCCTCTCGGAGAGTCCAAAAGATGCAACTGTGGTGAATTTGTGTGTAAGAGATCCAGAGCAGCAAGGCAAAAAACGTAAGAGGAATATTTTTTGCTTTTGTGAAAGGGGAAATACACTATTTTCTTCAACATATACATTGTCTTCATAACTGTATATTACTCCTAACATTTAGCAGTTTAAGAAAGGAAAATATATTTGCACATGATCATATTAAAATCTAAATTACTAGATGTTTGTGTTTAACATTATTTTCCTTGTAATTCGGAGAGAAATGACATCCAAAGCCTTTGCCATAGCAATTTTTTAGCCCTGGTAGGCATGGTTAGTATGACCCAACAGATGGTTTGTTACATTATACCATCTGGGAAACCATCCACAGAATTATTTATTAAATTATAAAATAAAATAAAAAATGTATCATGTGATTGGATGAACCATCTCTCTCTTACTATTACTGTACTCTTTTAAGGAGTTGGAGAACTCTAATTGTTTGGTCCTAGGTTCTCCTTCAGTTAACTACCACACTCCAATTATGATAAACAGGTGCATCTCAGTAAATTAGACCATCACTGATAAGTTAGGTTATTTTAGTAAATCAATTCAAAATCTAAAATGATGTACATTATATAGGGTTATTGTTGATTATAACCTGAAATGTAGTTTTCAGATAATTTGATAACCACACTTTTTCTTTCCACCTAACCTTCCATTAATATGATCTGTAAACAGCACTGAGAATTGCCAGCTTGATTAATAATGACCTTTTGTGGCTTACCCTTCTTGTGGATGGTGCTAAATGGCTTTTGGACGATTATAAAGTCAGCAGTTTTACCCCCTGCATGTGTAGGCCCTGATATCACTTTTCAGTAGTATAAATCTTTGTTTTTTCTATTGGTCTTAGATGAGATTTTAATTTTCTCAAAGGATACATCTTTAGTCATGATCATCTAAATAAACAGAAGTAAAGCCTTAAAATATATTACTGTGTGTAATTAAATATATATTATACAGGTTTTGCCTTTTTTTTTTACCAATTACCTTTTGATTATATTCCAATTTATTAAGACTAAAGCAGTCATTTCAATATTACATATTAAAGCATAATACAGAGCTGCCACTGTATTATATCATTACATTTGAACCCTCTGTCTTCCACATACATGCTCTTTGGACCTCACAAGACCTCATATTGTTACATATTTTGTTACAATGTAGCTCACCACTGTCGGTGTGTGAATGTGTGGATGAATGGGTGGATGACTGAATGTAGCGTGAAGTGCTTTCAAAAAAGCAGTATTTGATTTAATGTTATATGAATTTCAGCAGCCGTCATAAAAAAGAGAGTAAAAAAAAAACAACTGAAAAGCTCTGAATGGCCTGACTGGGATGAAATGTGTTATGTTGTCATCCCTTTAGACCTGTGCTTCTCCTTCCCTGGTAGTCAATAGTTTCATTATTCATGGACAATTCTTCGGCATTATTCTTGGTTTCAAATGGAGAAAATCTTTTTTCATTGGTCACGTTTTTTCTTTTTTTTTTACAAATCACTACCATGTAGAGAAACTTTAGGCAACGTATGATTGTTCACACTATCATTTTCAATGTTCCCAATACGTGCCCAACCATAGGTGCATGTATGGCTGCTAGAAAGTTATTTTTTGTCACAAAACATTTTTCTTTTTACAATAGTTACTTAAACTCAACAGTAGAATACATGTCAATATTCATATTTGGTAGATACTTTCAATTTGAGAAGGTGTGTGTCAAAAAGGTTTTTTTTTGTGTCTGAAAGGTGCTTTTTAGAATTTATTAGGCTTTCAAAATAATAAAAAAAGGCTGACTGTAATAGATTTATGTTTCATTGTTTCAGGGGTTTTAAAACTGACCCTAAAATATGTTTTCAATTCAAAAGAAAAGAAAACAAATTTTGATTACTTTGTTGCAAATCTGCCCTATTTGCAAAATTGAATATACAGAGTAGGAATTAACGGCACTCCAGCTGGAGCAGATTAATGTAGAACTACTGCCATGTTTCACCATAAATACAGCCATTTGTGCTTTTTAAATACATTATGCCCCATCTCGAGGCTCTCCCCCTTAATAAATGAATAAATGGCGTACATTCTACATCTTTTGTATTGCTTCTTGCGTAGCTCTTTTCACTGTAGCTATATATATATATATATATGTATAAAAGAATAGGCACAAATACTAACATTGATACAAAATAATGAGCTTGGTATTAGCAAATAACAAATTCACTAAAGTATTCCTAAAAGCAGAAGTAAAAGCTTTACTTTAGTAAAGAGGTCTTACAATAACTGTTCCAGCAGCCTCATGTCAGTTACTTGTATAATTTGTATTTGCATTCAACATTCGTCCCTGATATCTGTGACGCTAGACCCAGCGTCATTTGCATTGCCTGCAATGTCAATAATGAGGTCCACCCACCAGCCATGAATATATTTATATAACCAAACTGTCTCATTATAAAATCAAGGACACCAAGTAGACACAGCATTGTACATGAAGACAGTGTGTGGCTGTTGGCTGACCTGGTGCCTTTTGAGCCCACTGTGCTCATATTCCACAGGCATGCTGGATGAACCCTTGATCGTATGATCTTTTCCTGTGGAATATTCGTCGGCACCCCCTCAGGCATTTAGCTTTACGCCTAAGATTGGATCACCTCCAGGAGTGCGTTCCATGCACATTGTTTCTGCACTCTGCAGAGGACCAGGCAGAAAAGTACATTTGTAGCTCTCCGTGTTTGCTCGGGGCAGAGAAATAATACAAAACAAACAGGAAGAAAGGAACACCAACATGCATTTAATGTAAATTCCACATTCAAGTTCATTATTGTGACCTAAATATGTTTAGAGCTTGTTCAAATGAGTTAAATCAGACTTTGTTTACATACCTAAATAATCAATTTACATTTAAAATTGAGAAGAAATCTAAAGCATCTCTAGATATCTACATGTATGCCTCTTTTGTCTTTATACCTGTTTGTAACACTTAGTTTTGGACTCAAGAAAAAAAAATCTGCACACGGTTCAACTGCCTGACAAAATGTATGAAATATTTTATAGGCCAGCTGTATTTTTCCAACCAGTAAATAATGGCTGTTGCCATTCGTGGAATAAACCCACCCCAAACCATATGCTGTGACAGTATCTTTAAACACATTAATTGTTTCTGTACCACTGTTACACACATTCAGAATTTCCATGTTATATTTGGATGACTATATGTGTACAAAGCCGCATAAGTATTGTTGTATTGTTTTGCTGTTTTATGTAACATCAACTAATACAGGAAAGCATTACATCTTAGTATTTAAAGCACTGTAAAAAGCATATATATTTATATATATTTTTATTTCTAATGTAGACCTGAGAAAAATCACTAAAAGCCTCCGCATCTTTCAAAGTATATCTAAAATCTGATGCAATTGAGGAACTTTGAAGCTGATGAAAGCATTTTCTTTCAGCGGTATCTGAAATTCATGTCTTGAGGAAATCTGAACCTCAAAGATGCATTACCCTTATTTTTTGGGCTAATAGCTATCAAGTCTTTAGTGCAAACCATAGCCATTGCCGTATGTGTTGAAGTGTCATTTTTTAATAACTTTTTTGCCTTGTAAACATGTCTGCCACATATATGGAGTGAGGCAAAGTGTAATGTAAATGAGCTTGAATGTCAATTTTCTGCTGTCATCTGTATTAATTACATTTAAGAAACTGAAAGAAATCTGTTTCACAAACCAGAGGTGTTCACAAGTGGTATTTTTCAAGTTCAAGTTTTTTCAGTGTCTTTGTAATTGCTTAATGTTGGAGGGACATTAAGTTTATTTATTTGTGTTCTTAAAAAATCTGAAATAGGTTAATGCAGTACTGAGGTTGTTATCTGTATGTAATGTGTCATGATGTTGCAACAAATGGATTGTTCTAAACATTAGTAGCTCACAGTCTGCGAACATCGCCAACTAATTAATCGAATGCACCCTCTGAAACATGAATATGGACATTTCAAAGTCCAGTCTTTGGCTCCAAGTTGAGTCTCAAGCCTTTAGATGGTGTTTTGAAGTCAGTTGGAAGTGTTTCTTTTGTGTTAATTTACAGATACTCTAACAGGTACATTTAATAGACAAGTCTTTGCTAAGTTATAGTATGGGTACTCGGAACAAAACTGGTTCCAATCCAGGATTCAAGAGCCATTTGAGTGATTTACAGACAACGGTGTTTTGTAAAAAAGATTCAGCTAAAAAATGTAAGGTGTTCTGTCAAGAACTTCAGATGACCTTAAATTCTTAAAAAAAAAATAACTTGGAATGATAATAAAGCAGTCTGTCTCGAGTTGGAGATTTATTATTGTAGCAAAACTGGAAGACCAAGCAGAATATGAAGAACACAACGAAAAATAATACAGAAAATCTCTGCATGTCTTTTACAACCTGTCAAAATTTGATTCTTGTATTTATATGAAGAACGAATACAAGACTGCAGATTTGTCAGACCATGAAAAGATTCTCCAGGACATCTGGACACCCTTTACAAACTCAAATTGCACACATTTAATTTTCAAATTGAACCATGCCGGAATACTATGTTACACTGAACTAGAGATGGGTGATACTGTACAGTTAGTTTTCCAGTAATACTATCACAGGGTGTCTAAAGTGTAGCCAGAGGCCCATTTGTGGCCCTTGGAATGATTTTGTGCAGCCCCTACCCACAGTTCAAGAGTGATATGGAGACTGAAGAGACTGGGTGCATTTATAGCCAAAAATACTATGTTGGATTTGGTAATACTTTATATTGCCACTTTTATCATAACAGAAATAAGTATCAAAAAATATTGTAATAAGACTAAACAACAACCATAAATGGAAAAAAAAAACAGCTTTACAGTCCTAATTTTGTGGTTGTTGCATTCTAATTGGATTTCTATTTTATTTTATTTTATTTGCATCTAAAGTGTTTTAATGTTTAAGACAATTTTAAAGTTGGGCTTGAAAATATACCCTAATTTTACAAATGTATCCCTTTTAATGCAGTTAAACACCCCAGCCTGTTTCATAAATAAGAAGCTAAGGGTTATCAATATTTTATAGTCCAGTCTAAAGATATAAATGTAGAATACAGTTAAAGATTGAAAAAAAAAATGTTTCACAATTTCCAGGGATTAAAGTTGACCCACTAAAATGATGATAAAACCAAATTCCTACAGGATGCTGTTTCAACATGCCCACCAAGTCACAGTAAATCAACCCATATGGAACACATGCTTAACGCGTGTGAAAAGCAGCCCTCTTTTTACGAGGGCAGCTCCCAAGTCGGACCCACTGAGTTGTTTACATGTGATAAATATAGCCAGATCTTGTATTCCCAAACAGGAATGAAGATGTTAGTGCACTGCTCTGCAGGGAGGTTGCTAATGGAATGGTACTGACACTGTGAGCCTTCCCAGTCAGGAAATTAGCCATCTAGCTTGTCAGCTCCCCACTGAGGACACAGGGAAAGAGCACCTTCTAAATTGATGAATATTTATTTGCTAAAATCACTGCTTTACACCATATCAGTGTTTTAACAGTTTCTCAAGTGATTGTGAATATCGTTGAGCTGCAAAGCTATCTGGTCAGTTTGAAAATACTAATTGGCATCATTTAGGTGAGTGGCGCACCAAAAGCTGCTGAGCTCTGAAAGATTAATTTACTTCATGCTAATGTGGAACCATGAGCTGGAAAAACTCCACATCTTCATCAAATGTCAACTACCTCTGAGAGCTTGCCAGCAACCCTTGAATGAACTTTGCAACGACTGGACTAAGTGGAGCTGTTGAAGGTTAGGCAATTTAAACTCACTTTTTATTATTACCGTCCTTCCATCATTTCCTTAAGACTCTCCTCCTGACAAGTCATTCCAGGCTTAAATCAACATTTTCTGTTTCAGTACTAAATTAGTGTTTACTTACAAAATGAGTTCATCTACCCATTATTTTCTCACTTAATCCATTTGTCTATGAATCTAAAAAATTATGTGGTTCTTATTTTTCCCAAAGTAAAATGTGATGTAAAATATGGAGTTTTCAAACTTGTTTTATATGGTTTCTATATTTTATATGGTTATCAGCCAATTTATATTGACTGATAATTCTTCTTTTGGGTTACTAATCAATTCTGCAACTACTCAACCTGTGTGACACCTTCAAAATTAGCATTCCAGAGGCAGCTGGATCACATCCAAAGTTAATGGAACGACTGGGCTCAAAATCCCCCTGAGAAGACGTGTAGTGACAAAGATGCAGCAGAAGCTCATTGCGCACCGGTGCGAAAATGGGTAGCAGGTGTGCTTATAGGTGTAGGCTAACCTGAGATCTGAGGGTTCATACATCTGGAAGACAACCATGGAATCGAAGGAGCGAGATAATTTCCATTAATAATTTTAGCCGGTGGTCGTGTGTCTGTGACAGATGCAACTGCTGCTTTTCACAGGGCTGTCTGTTTTTTCGTGCTTTCAGGGTTACCTTGACATACCTTGTTCAGTATTGCAGGAAGTATTCTTTACATTAATTTTCTAACTATTGATACTAAGCCAAGGCTGATAAAGAATGTCTTTTAATTTGTAGCACTTACAAATGAACTTTTATTGTAGACCAGTAATGCAAAGCTGTGGAGACAGAAAGTAACACGTTTATAATCAGTTGAACTCAAGAACTAAAAGGATGTACATTGAGAGAAATCACCCCAAAAACCATGCATGGATGTGCTGCATGATGTTCTCATGCTCTGCTGAGCACTTGTCCAAGCGCCCTTTTTCACAAACCCCTACCTGCGAGTGGTCTTGTGGGCTAAGCCTCATGAATCTCCTTTTAATGAAGTGCTCACTCCCCCTCACTGACAAGTCACTGCTCATCTGCCTTTCGTCATTAAGATAATGTCTCTGGCCCCCTGCTGAGTAGTTTACTTTTAATTCATGATGATCCCTAATACTAATAAACACCTATGTGGACATTTGTGTCTTCAGATTCTCCAGGGTACCTGAAATATTTCAAAGCATCAATCAAGCATCTCCGATTACCTCCAAACCCCTGTAAGTTTTGGATTATTTTTTATTTTTTTTGGTCATTTTATTTAAATTCAAAATGATTATTCACAATTTTACAGTTTTAGTTTGCTATTGCAGTAGTTTAAGAAATGCTTACAAATACAGTAAATGACAGGGTAAAGAGATATTAGAGATGTGTACAAAAAGGTGTGTGCAGCATGGGTAGTTAAATTAAACAGTAGGTAAAAGACAGTACATGCAAGGAATGCTGAAAAAAATGCTGAAAAACGAATTCAGATTTGACTGTCAGCCATGTTTGATATCAAGCAAACAAATTAGGTCTAGGTACGTTTTCGTGTTTTGATTTTATCTCTCAGGTATAGCTTCCTGCTTCAGTCCTACTCTAGAGACTCCGCCACCCGACTTAAATCCCAATTAATCTCCTGCTTGCCATTAGATACCTGTATGGTCCCACAAACATTCCTAAATCTTTCACTAATCCTTCCCTGTTGAATCAAGTCTTAGAAACACAAATATGTATTTTAGTGCATTTGGACTTAAGAAAACAGTGCTGTATTTGCCCCCTTATAGATTTCTTCTTTTTTGTCACATTTAAATCTTTCTGATCATCAAACCAATTTTACTATTAGACAAAGATAACCTTAATAAATGAAAAAAAAATGGTTTGACTGGTTTCAAATAATGTAATTTATTACATTTTCCATCCTTGTCGGCAGCAACTATCATCAACTATTCCTGCAGGGTGCTTATCTTGGGGGTTGACATGTGCTGTCAAACCTATAGGCCAGCCCACTCCATACTATAGCTAAACCTACAGTATGGGTTATGTACTTTATAGTCTTGAATGTCCACAAGTTAACCAACAATGGCAATTTCAATATTCTCAAAGAGTTTTAAAGAGTGTGTACTCTTCTATCTTTTTAAGGCCCATTACATTCTTTTAGATGAGCAAAAATGAAATTTAAAAAGTAAGTTGCAGACCTGTCTTTTTATTTATTCTACATATGCTCTTGGTGGTCCTGGCCTGAAACACATCTTTAAGACACATCTGCTTTCCTCCTAGCTCCTCTGAGACAAAGCGAGTACCCTTGATAGTACCAAACCTCCAAATTTTTTTGGGCACAGTCCCGGGGGAAAAGAAACAGCATTAATATAAATGAAAAAAATGTACAGGAAACAATGCCCCCCCCCCATCCCCCCCCCCCCCCCCCCCCCCCCCCCCCCCCCAACACACACACACACACACACACACACAGCCTCCACCTCAATTATTGAACAATTCTGAATGTATTATTCTTTAGAAGTCTTTTGCAGTACAATACAGTGTCCTTCAACTAATAGTTGGTAGTAGCCTTCATAGGAGCCTGTGAAGTGATGTCAGAATGAATTCATAGCTTTATGCCAGTGCCAGTAGCATTATTATAAATAACCAAAAATTTGGGCTAATAGAAATTTGTGAAAAACTTAAAATGTAGAAAAAAAAAAAAATAAATTTAAAAAATTTGTAGATTCTTGTTACAAAACATTTCCCCGGGAAAAACCCCCATAACAAGGGTTTTCCCGACATTTTTAAACAGACCCTTTGGGATAATTTCCAAAAAGTGTTTGGAGAGGAAATGTATAAAGAATTGCATAAAATGACTGTCTGCTCTGCTGAAAAAAATCTTAAATGCTTTAAATGAGAAGCCAAAACCAGAAAGATGTGGAAAAGAATGAAAAAACATTCCCATGGACCAAAGAGTAGTCAGAATGGCAAGATTACCCACTCATCAGCTACCTGATGTGAACTGTAAAATGCCTATATGAAGTCAAGTTTTTACACGACACCCCAATGTACTGTAACTAGAAATCAAGCCATATCAAATTGAGAAGGAAGTGAAGAATGGTGGTTTAGGAATCATGTTAAAAGGATTTCTCTTTTACTCAACTTTATTATACCTAAAGAGGTCAACAGGAAATTGACTTGAAACACACCTGTTAGTGAGCAGTGTCTTGGTTCCAGGCCAACAAGATTAACTTTATGGAGTGGCCATCCCAATCTAGACCTTCTTCCTGCAGAAAACATGTGGCATGACATGAAACATGCTCTTTCTGAGGTGTGTTCTGAGGTTTGTTTCTGTTTGATAAAGAATAGAATGTGCAGTGTTCCCAGTGCATTTGGGTCTGTGGAAATACTATTATACAGATTTGGTGCTGATTTTAAATGCACTGCAAATATTTAGAACAAAATTCCCTTTGAGGTACTTTGACCCTCAGTTGGGTCCAACCCTACTTGGAAGGTTGCGAGTAAGGTGAGATGTGAATGAACATGGATGTGAGTGATCATGGTAAACCTGTATAAAATGGTCATCATGACTCCTATGGTACCTGCCTGGCTCCCTGTTTTCCTTTGGATTGCTTCAGTGCGCTCAGCCCTTTATTATGGCTTGTGGTTCAGGAAACAATGGAAAGGCTGGTCTGGTTTGTCACTTTGATGATTGTTGTGGGAAATGTCTTGCTCTCAACAAGAATTACCAATAGCAGGTAACTAGCATGACTCTATGATGTTAGCTGCATGGGCCCAATAAGCAATGGAATTATGAACTCTAATTAAGTCAAGCCCAGAGAGAACTTACTGTGACAGTTAAAAGTTTCTCTTAAGCATGTTCAACAGTACAGTTACCACTTGAAAAAGAGACACAGCCTGAAACCAAATGAATGCCAGAATTAATTAAAATTCAAAGAATGCCCACGCAACATTCGTCCACTGCAGTTTGGTGACATTTCCACTGAGTTGATCCTGACCTAATGCGGCTGATAGAGTACCCTCCGCATATGTCACAAAAATCTTCACATTACCACATTCTCTCCCCACCCTCACCACTTTTTTTATTATTTAAAATATTAGGCTCTGTTTTAACCAGGTGCTATGAAGTGAAAAATAATTACTCTACAGAGAATTAAGTTATGCAGTCATCTAATTTGGTCAAGTGTGCAAATTATTTAAACTTCTTAGCTGCTTTGGTAACTTAACAAGATAGCCTTTCTACTTTTCATAATGCAAGACTTATGGTTGCAGCTTTCATTAACCAAATACACAATAGGTCAGCTCTAATAACATTGCCAAAAGCTTGCCTGTTGATCAATTAAATAAGTCCCTGTAGAGGCAGGCTGCAAATTTACAAAATGGTAATGGAAATGGATTAGCAACAAGGAAGCAAGTATACCACCTGAGACCTGAAAAGAAACACATATTTTACTTATTATTATTATTATTTCGTTGTATTTAAAAGAAGAGGAAACTCAGGAGACCTCAGACAAATGAATCTCTTAGGAGAGCAACTGAAACTGTAAGGGAACCAATCCTAAGGACCTATTCTTTCGCTTTGTCCAAGATTCTTTTTAATTTCCCTTAGGTTCATAAAAAAGATAGGGCCATGATTAGCTAGATTAGGAAAACAGCACCAAATACAAAGACTGATAATTCCTGGAAATCACAGGAGAGAATACATCCGCAGCATTACCTTAACCGGCCCTGGATATAAATTGTTGAGGACACACAATCGATACTTTAAAAAAAAAGCATTCTTTTTCTCTATTCAGCTGCTCTGCTGTGACACCAAACTAGACGATTGCTTTACTTGAAAGTTTCATTCATTCTCTTCAAGTCTGATATCCTTCAGCAAAATGCTGATTCATTCTGTTAATGGAAGTTGTGCAATGCTGTAAATGTGTTGCACTTCTCTGCAGCGCTGAATGAAGACACTTTTTTTCTCATTTTGAACGATTGTAGAACTCTGTCAAAGGTTGCAGATGAGTTGCATGGCATTTTATGTCGATTTGCAATACAACTAACAGTATTTAGGGCATTGGCTTACTTTCAGTCAGAAAACCAATATATTTTTGTTCAAATATCACACAAATAAAAGTCAAATATGTATGACTGTGTTGTGCAACATTAGGTGAGGTTTGGCTATGAATCACTAGTAATACTAACAATAATAATACTAATATACTAATAATAAGTTATTAACAAAGTTAGTAATTTTAATCAAAATTAGTCAGGACACCACCTTGTTATAAGAAATTAACACCCAAACAGCTTCAGTCTGTGTAGGTTATTGTTTTATGAATACCTGCCTGGTGAAGTCTGATATTATAGAACAATAGATGGAGTGAATTCACGCACTGGCATTTTCAAACAGCAAGCACTACACACATACAGAATAAACACAAACACATTTTCTACAAAAAACAAGAATTTATTAACAAAATACTTTGTCATTTAATGTTTGCTGAGTTTAAGTAAATATGAAAAGAATAAGGAAGACTAATAAACTATGGGGAAAAAGTAGTACTAAGGAACAAATGAGAATAAGCTGAAATCAATAACCTAATAAACGATGCAGTGATGTCACCGTTCAGTGTGAATATGTATTATAACCAAGGTTTGTTTTTGGGGTTTGGAATGACGTCAAATAGCTATAAAACTAATCAAGTAAAACAGTTGGTATGTGTTCAAACAACCAGAAAACAATGCAAAGAGAAGGGTAAATAAAACACTGTTTTAATAAAATGTTTCCAAAATCTTGCTGAATTGGAAATAAATTACCTTTTAAACAACTGATTGTTAATGTTAACTAACCATCACAGTGGAGTGATGGACTACTAAGATGGCAGCAAAAAACGAATATAGATTTACAATTTGGCTGCCTTTATAGCAGGCGTGATGATGTCGCATCCAGTTTCAGCCAAATAAAAAAAAATAGCTGCTGTAGTGCTAACAAAATATGCTCATCTCTACTTTTAAGGTTTTTTGGCTATCAACTATGAACAGTTCTAATGTTTGCTCTTAGTCCATGGTCTGCTGCTGACAAGCAATATATTTTAATTGGGTAAGAATGACCTCACATCAAAACATTTTAACAGTAGCTTCCATGTAAATAACCCCCAGTTGTCCTTCTTAATATTTTGATAGGTTGTAAGCCCCCATTAGGTACATACACTGCAAGTACCTGAAAACTAGTGACCTCGTATTAAAAGCCAATCCCTGTAGATACCCTGTAACTGACACCTTGGTAGCTCTGTAAGTACCCCCTATTTACCCTTGTTAAACCCAATACGTTCTGCCTTGTTGGAACCAGATGTGGATAGAGTAGCCAAAAAATGTATTGTAAGTAATAATAGCATTACTTAAGCATATTTTACCTCAAGTAAAAATTATTACTATTATTTAATTTACTGTTAAGTTTCACTTTCCATTTAATTTAATTGTTAAAGGCCCTTCTGGGGACGGGTGCTGCAAATTAGCCATGCTATAAAGACCAAGATTCAGGCATCAGATAGTTTCAAGGTAATGATCTATGCTTATTGTTTCTGCCCCTGTCAAATAAACATAAAAAAAAAAAACTCAATAAAAAAAGGATTTCAGTAGAAGTATATTATTTTACAGGATTGGGCGGCGGACGAAGGTGGAGACCTCGGCAGCCCGATCCCTGGGTGCTTAGGCTGGCTCTAGGGATGTGGAATGTCACCTCGCTGCGGGGGAAGGAGCCTGAGCTTGTGCGGGAGGTCGAGAGATATCGACTAGAAATAGTCGGGCTCGCCTCCACGCACAGCGTGGGCTCTGGAACCCATCTCCTTGAGAGGGGCTGGACTCTCTTCTACTCTGGAGTGGCCCATGGGGAGAGGCGGCGGGCTGGGGTGGGTTTGCTTGTTTTCTCGTGTTGGGGTTTACCCCGGTGGATGAGAGAGTCGCATCCTTGCGCCTTCGGGTTGGGGACAGGTCTCTGACTGTTGTTTCGGCCTACGGGCCGAGCGGTAATGTGGAGTACCCGGCCTTCTTGTCGTCCCTGTCAGGGGTGCTGGATAGTGCCCCTCCCGTGGACTCCATTATTCTGCTGGGGGACTTCAACGCCCACGTCGAAAACGACAGTGACACCTGGAGAGGCGTGATCGGGAGGAATGGCCTCCCAGATCTGAATCCGAGTGGTGTTTTGTTACTGGACTTCTGTGCTAGTCACGGATTGTCCATAATGAACACCATGTTCAAACATAAGGGTGTCCATCAGTCCACTTGGCACCAGGACACCCTAGGCAGGAGGTCAATGATCGACTTCGTTGTCGTATCATCAGACCTTCGGCCGCATGTTTTGGACACTCTGGTGAAGAGAGGGGCGGAGCTGTCCACTGATCACCACTTGGTGGTGAGTTGGATCCGCTAGAGGAGGAGAAAGCCGGACAGACTCGGCAGGCCCCAGCGCATAGTGAGGGTCTGCTGGGAATGTCTGGCGGAGCCCTTGCCCAGGGATGTATTCAACTCCCATATCCGGGAGAGCTTTGACCAGATTCCGGGGGATGTTGGAGACATAGAGTCCGAGTGGACCATGTTCTCTGCATCTATTGTCGATGCTGCGGCCCTTAGCTGCGGCTGTAAGGTCTGCGGTGCCTGTCGCGGTGGCAATCCCCGAACCCGGTGGTGGACACCAGCAGTAAAGGACGCTGTCAAGCTGAAGAAGGAGTCCTATCGGCTGTGGTTGGCTTGTGGGACTCCTGAGGCGGCTGACAGGTACCGTGAGGCCAAGAATGCCGTGGCCCGGGCGGTGGCAGAGGCAAAAATTCGGGCCTGGGAGGAGTTCGGCGAGTCCATGGAGAAGGACTACCGGTTGGCCTCGAAGCGATTCTGGCAAACCGTCCGCCGCCTCAGGAGGGGAAGCAGTGCTTCGCCAACACTGTTTAGTGGGGTTGGGAGGCTGCTGACCTCAATTGGGGACATTATCAGGCAGTGGAAGGAGTACTTTTAGAAACTCCTCAATCCTGCCATCACATATTCCCTGGTGGAAACAGAGGCTGGGGACTCAGGGTTGGACTCTTTCATCACCCAGGCTGAAGTCACCGAGGTTGTTAAAAAGTTCCGCGGTGGTAGGGCTTTGGGGGTGGATGAGATCCGCCCTGAGTATCTCAAGTCTCTGGATGTTGTGGGGCTGTCATGGTTGACACGCTTCTTCAACATTGCGTGGGAGTCGGGGACAGTGCCTCTGGACTGGCAGACTGGGATGGTGGTCCCCCTTCATAAGAAGGGTGACCGGAGGGTGTGTTCCAACTACAGGGGGATCACACTCCTCAGCCCCCTGGTAAGGCCAACGATAGGGTATTGGAGAGGAGAGTCCGTCCGATAGTCGAACCTCGGCTTAAGGAGGAGCAGTGTGGTTTTCATCCCGGCCCTGGAACACTGGACCAGCTCTATACCCTCTACAGGGTACTCGAGGGTTCATGGGAGTTTGCCCAACCTGTCCACATGTGTTTTGTGGACCTGGAGAAAGCATTCGACTGTGTCCCTCATGATGCCCTGTGGGGGGTGCTCCAGGAGTATGGAGTCGGGGGCCCTTTATTAGGGGCCATCCGGTCTCTGTACAAGTGGAGCAGGAGTTTGGTTCGCATTGCGGGCACTAAGCCGGACCTTTTCCCACTGCATGTTGGACTCCGGCAGGGCTGCCCTTTGTCACCAGTCCTGTTCATAACTTTTATAGACAGGATTTCTAGGCACAGCCAAGGGCCGGGGGGGGTCTGGTTTGGGGACGAGAGGATTTCATCTCTTCTATTTACAGATGATGTGGTCCTGCTGGGCCCCTTTAGCCAAGACCTACAGCATACGCTTGGGCGGTTCGCAGCTGAGTGTGAAGCGGCTGGGATGAGGATCAGCTCCAAGTCCGAGGCCATGGTTCTGGACCCGAAAAGGGTGGCCTGCCCTCTTCAGGTTGGAGGGGAGGTTCTGCCTCAAGTGGAGTTCAAGTATCTCGGGGTCTTGGTCACGAGTGAGGGAAGAATGAAGCGGGAGATCGACAGACGGATCGGTGCGGCTGCCGCAGTAATGGGGGCGCTGTGCCGGTCCGTTGTGGTGAAGAGAGAGCTGACCCGAAAAGCGAAGCTCTCGATTTACTGGTCGGTCTACGTTCCTACCCTCACCTATGGCCATGAACTTTGGGTCATGACCGAAAGAATGAGATCCCAGATACAAGCGGCTGAAATGAGCTTCCTCCGTAGGGTGGCCGGGCACTCCCTTAGAGATAGGGTGAGGAGCTCGGCCATCTGGGAGTAGCTCGGTGTAGAGCCACTGCTCCTCTACATCGAGAGGAGCCAGTTGAGGTGGCTCGGGCGTCTAGGCCCAGGGGATGGCCCAGGACACGCCGGAGGACTTTGTCTCTCGGCTGGCCTGGGAACACCTTGGGCTCCCCCCGGAGGAGCTGGTGGAGGTGTCTGGGGAGAGGGACGTCTGGGTGTCTCTGCTGAGTCTGCTGCCCCAGCGACCCGGTCCCGGATAAGCGGAATACGACAAGTACGAGTTCGAGTATATTACAAATTGACAAACACGGAGAGAAACGCATTTCCACATATGCTTTTTTCCACAAACCAGTACTTACAGTTTCTAATGTATATACGTTACAGCAATGCAAAACACTTCCAGTGACAATATATAATATATTATTACCTGACCTCCAAATGGCACAACAGGCTAAGAAAATATAAAATAACATTGGAACATTGAAGCTTATGTGCGAAAAAGAATACATCTCAATTTTACATCAACTGTAGGTGTGTGTCTGGTGCATTATTGGTTAAAGTATGCTTGATCTTTATTCAGCAAAGTAACTAGAAGTGGGTAGAGTAGCCAGAAATTGTACTCAAGTAAGAGTAGCGTTACTTCCAAATATTACTCCAATAAAAGTGAAAAGTATAGTGCAGAAGAACTACTCCTAGAAGTACACCTTTCAAAAAGGTAAATATACCTAGGTAAATGTAACTAGTTACTACCCACCTCTGGTTAGAACCCATAGGTACAGTGCAGGTACTCTTCAGATACCCCTTTACCAAATACTAATCTAGTACCCTGTAATTATGTACCCATAATTATGTTCTGCCAACAAAAAATAATGAGCTACTGTGCTGCTGTGCATCTTAATAAATTACAGGACCTATTTTGGATGGTGGCTAAAGCAATCTTATAAAACGTTTTATAAATATTGAGATCTGCCTGAGTCATTTAGGACTGATAATATATTACAGCAAAAACTTTAAAAGTGTATCTCTATTACTACCAGCAAAATAGAGATTGAGAGTTGAATAGACTTGAGTTTTGTCAGAGACCGGTACTTATTACTAAAAATGTTTTGACTGGAATGCCAATCCAGTACTTAAGATCCAGTTAGGGTTAGGCACTTCTACTTGTCAGGAGTACAAACAGGCATACATTTAATGGGTGATGACCAAGCATCTAGTTGTGAGAGCACTGGGAGTAGGAAAAGGTTGTTACAAAATGTTACCTCTGTAAACCTTCATGGTTGGTTTTACATGACAGAAACACCATTCTATTGATGTAAAAGATGGTGAAATTGGTGTTTACATAATATTTTTTCCAAAAACATTCTACAAAAGTATCTTTGATGCTCTGTGGCTGTTTCTCAAAAACAGGATTCCACGTATCTCTCTAGAGACAGCTCAGACTGTCCTTGACTTGCTGTGTTTGTTGTTTCTTTCATGTTATCCCTCCCCCTCTGTGAATTGTATTTTGATGTGAATTCTATCAATTATGCTCATTAAATCTAAAGACTGTGACTGAAGAAAAGCATCATCACAGCAGACTGCTTACAGGTACTGGCCATCATTCATGAATTACCAGCAGACTGTGAGTTAAAAATAGGACAGCTACCCATTCTGACAATATACATGCCTATGTCTGAGAAGCTTAGAAAAAAATACATTCATGTGTGTGTAAGTAATAAAGTTATACATTTCTAACAGTACTAATGCAAAGTATCTGACCCAATATGGCAGTACATGTACAGTACAGACCAAACGTTTGGACACACCTTCTTATTTAAAGAGTTGTCCTTATTTTCATGACTATGAATATTGTAGCTTCACACTGAAGGCATCAAAACTATGAATTAACACATGTGGAATTATATACTTATGATAAACTTACACATAGTCATAGCTCTGCTGAGCCATCCATTCCCTTAGCTCTTAGCAGTCATGACTTTATGGGATTCTTCTTAAATAAAATTGATTCTATTAAAAATACAATCTTTGACATACTCTCGAAGATGATTACTTCATCCTCAGCAAGTGAGACAACATTGGAAGTAACTGTAGAACCTGATCTGCGTTTGGACTGTTTTGATCCTGTGGAGCTTCCTGAGTTATCAGAAATATTAGCTTCATCTAAACCTTCAAATTGTATGTTAGAACCAATCCTAACCAAATTAGTTAGGGAGATGTTCCCTCTGATTATCAGCCCCATTTTAGAAATGATTAATCTATCCTTAATAAATGGATATGTACCACAGGCTTTTAAGGTAGCTGTAATTAAACCTTTACTTAAGAAACCTTCGCTTGATCGAGATGACTTAAAAGATTACAGACCTATACCTAATCTTCCATTCTTATCTAAAATTCTTGAGAAAATAGTTGCTAATCAAATGTGTGAGCATTTACACAGCAATGACCTGTTTGAAGAGTTTCAGTCAGGCTTCAGAGCTCATCATAGCACTGAAACAACTCTGCTGAAAGTCACTAATGATATTTTATGGCCTCAGATAATGGACTTGTGTCTGTACTGGTTCTGTTAGATCTCAGTGCTGCATTTGATACAGTCGACCATAATATTCTCTTAAAAAGGCTGGAATATGCTGTAGGGATCAGGGGAACAGCGCTAGGCTAGTTTAAATCTTATCTGTCTGACAGATTCCAGTTTGTTCATGTAAATGATAAATCATCTTTAAACTCCAGGGTTAATTGTGGAGTACCACAGGGTTCAGTACTTGGGCAAATTGTCTTTACTATATTGTATGTACCTGACTTTTGTGAAGTGCCTTGAGACAACATGTGTGTGAATTGGTGCTATATAAATAAAAACTGAATTGAATTGAATTATACTGAACAAAAAAGTGTGAAACAACTAAATATGTCTTATATTCTAGGTTCTTCAAAGTAGCCACCTTTTGCTTTGATTACTGCTACGCACACTCTTGGCATTCTGTTGATGAGCTTCAAGAGGTAGTCACCTGAAATGGTTTTCCAACAGTCTTGAAGGAGTTCCCAGAGATGCTTAGCACTTGTTGGCCCTTTTGCCTTCACTCTGCGGTCCAGCTCACCCCAAACCATCTGGATTGGGTTCAGGTCTGGTGACTGTGGAGGCCAGGTCATCTGGCGCAGCACCCCATCACTCTCCTTCTTGGTCAAATAGCCCTTACACAGCCTGGAGGTGTGTTTGGGGTCATTGTCCTGTTGAAAAATAAATGATGGTCCAACTAAACTCAAAACCGGATGGAATAGCATGCCGCTGCAAGATGCTGTGGTAGCCATTCTGGTTCAGTATGCCTTCAATTTTGAATAAATCCCCAACATTGTCACCAGCAAAGCACCCCCACACCATCACACCTCCTCCTCCATGCTTCATGATGGGAACCAGGCATGTAGAGTCCATTCGTTCACCTCTTCTGCACCGCACAAAGACACGGTGGTTGGAACCAAAGATCTCAAACTTGGACTCATCAAACCAAAGCACAGATTTCCACTGGTCTAATGTCCATTCCTTGAGTTCTTTAGCCCAAACAAGTCTCTTCTGCTTGTTGCCTGTCCTCAGCAGTGGTTTCCTAGCAGCTATTTTAACATGAAGGCCTGATTCACACTGTCTCCTCTTAACAGTTGTTCTAGAGATGTGTCTGCTGCTAGAACTCTGTGTGGGATTGACCTGTTCTCTCTCTTATCTGAGCTGCTGTTAACCTGCGATTTCTGAGGCTGGTGACTCGGATGAACTTATCGTCCGCAGCAGAGGTGACTCTTGGTCTTCCTTTCCTGGGGCGGTCCTCATGTGAGCCAGTTTCTTTGTAGCGCTTGATGGTTTTTGCGACTGCACTTGGGGACACTTTCAAAATTTTCCAAATTCTTTGCACTGACTGACCTTCATTTCTTAAAGTAATGGTGGCCACTCGTTTTTTTTTACTTAACTGCCTTTTTCTTGCCATAATACAAATTCTAACAGACGTAGGACTATCAGCTGGGTACTGTATCCACCTCCTGCACAACACAACTGATGGTTTCAACCCCATTTATAAGGCTTGAAATCCCACTTATTAAACCTGACAGGGCACACCTGTGAAGTGAAAACCATTTCAGGTGACTACCACTTGAAGCTCATCAACAGAATGCCAAGAGTGTGCATAGCAGTAATCAAAGCAAAAGGTGGCAACTTTGAAGAACCTAGAATATAAGACATATTTTCAGTTGTTTCACACTTTTTTGTTCAGTATATAATTCCACGTGTGTTAATTCATAGTTTTGATGCCTTCAGTGTGAAGCTACAATATTCATAGTCATGAAAATAAGGACAACTCTTTGAGAAGGTGTGTCCAAACCTTTGGTCTGTACTGTACATCTCAATAAGTTTCTTTCATATTTCTTGTGGCCGACTTGACCCACATGCAGAAAAACCCTCAGAACAGTGGACGGTTTAGGTTGTTTATTAAGCTAGGCGGAAATAACAGACAAGATGTAAACCTCTCCCAGGAACCGGAGGACTGCAGGGGGAAGGAAACAGGTCAGGTAAGTAACCAGGCGTTCAATAGCTAACAAAAACTCTGCTGAACGCTTACAGTCTGCGGGGAAGCTAGATCCGCCAGGGAGATGGCTGATGAGTCTGGAGACCATGGGGAGGCTGCTCAGGGGACCGCCTGGAGCTTCTGTGGTCTGGGAGAGGAGGAACCGTTGGAGGGTGGACAGGATGCGCATAAGCGGGGCAGGAGCACCGAGTGAGGCGGACCGCCAGCTGCGACTTGATCCGGAGTTTCTTCAGGTTCAGAAATAGTCTGTCACCACCAAGGAGTGTGGCTTGGTCTGAGGCCTTGGAGGAGCGAGACAAGGAGGAAGGTTAGTTTCTTTTCTCAAGAGCAACAAGATTAAAAGATTCAAAGAACGAGGGTGAGGCCAGATAGTTGTACCGCTGAAGGGCAAAACACTCAGGCAAAGAAGTGCTGGCGATCCATCCTCTTATACTCCTCCGGTGATCACCGGAACGAGCCACACCTGTCGCACCCTCGTTTCACACACCCCGGCAGCACCTGGTGGTGGAAGATGGTTAGCAGCAGACAGCCCAGGCTCCAGTTTCAAGGTTGAATATTGCTGAACGCATGTTTTATTTAAGCAATTCAACTTGCATATTGCTCTACTACATACAGAGTGGAAAGTGTTAATATCTGTTTATTTTGAAGATTACGGCTTGGATTTGCCTTCACAGATCTGACCCACCACCAAACTGATCATGCTGAACAACAATGCAGGCAGTACAGCGTTCACCGCAGCTTCTCCACAACTTTTCATGTTTGTCACATCAGCTCAAAGTAAACCTGCCCTCTTCTGTGAAAAGAACAGCGTGCCAGTGTCATACCTTCCAATTCCAATGTTCTATGCCAAATGACAGTCAAGCTCCACGGTGCCGAGCAGTGAACACAGGGCCTACTACAGGATGTCAGCCCCTAAGGCCACACTCATGAAGTCTGTTTCTAATGGTGTGGTTAGACACATTCACGCCAGTGGCCCGCCGGAGGTCACTATGTAGGGCTCTGGCAGTACTCATCCTGTTCCTCCTTGCACAAAGGATCAGATACTGGACCTCTTGATGTGTTAAGTACCTCCAACGGCCCTGTGCAGCTCTCCTGGAATAACCTCGATGCTCATCAGACTGTGCTGGGAGACACAGCAAACCTTCATGGGATGGCACATATTGATGTGCCATCCTGGTGGAGTTGAACTGCCTGTGCAACCTCTTTAGGGTCCAGGTATCACCTCATGCTCATCTGACCAGTAGTAACACTACTGAAAAGCAAGCAAAACTATGTCTGTGGCCTCCACGTGCAAACCATTCCTGTTTTTGGGGTTGTCTCCTTGTTGCCCCTTTAGTTCACATGTTGTTAAATTCATTAACACCAAAACAGCTGACACTAATTAACAAACATCTACTACTTAACCAACCAGATCAATATTTCAGAGATTTAACTAACTTGATATCATATTCTGATTAAAAAATATTCCTTAATTTTTTTTAGCAATCTTTCTGACTGTCTCCTTGCAAAAGTATTCTTCATCCCCTTTGACATTTTCATGTTTGTTAAATCACAATCTGGAAAATGGATTGAGTGTATGCACCATTGCATTTACAGAACATGCCTGCAATTATGCAAATGCTATTTGTTTAATGAAGCAAATAACAAATAGGAAAAAATAACTGAAAATTTCACCATGGACAACTTTTCATCTTCCTAATGTCAGTACTTTGTAGTCTCCCTCTGCAGTAATGACAGCTGCACGTTGCTTTAGATAAGTGTATATGAGCTTGTCACATGTTGACACTAGGATTTCTGCCACCTCCTCAAGGCAAAACTGCTCCAGCTCCATGATGTCGGATGTGTTTTGATTGTGAACAGAGATCTTCAAGTCTAACCACAGATTCTCAATTAGATTGAGGTCTGGACTTTGATTAGGCCATTCCAACACATTTAAATGTTTGCCCTTAAACCACTCGAGTGTTGCTTTTGCAGTATGCTTTGTGTCATTGCCCTTTTGGAAGGTGAACCTTCATCCCAGCCTAAAATCAAAGGCAAACAGACAAAGGTTTTGCTCAAGAATATCATTGCTTTTAGCACCATCCATCTTTACCTCAACTCTGGCCAGTTTCCCAGTCAACGCTAAAAACATCCCCACAGCATGATGCTGTCATCACCATTTCGGAATGGTGTCCTTGGGGTTATGGGATGTGTTGGGTTTGCGCCAGATAGTGTTTTCCTTGATGGCCGAAAAGTTCAAATTCAGTCTCATATGACCAGAGCACCTCCATCTATACATTTGAGGAGTCACACAAATTCTTTTTGGGAAACTCAAAATGTGCCTTCCTATTTTTAACACTAAATAATGGCTTTTCATATTGCCAGCGCATTGTACGACTTATTGTGGTCCTATGGACAAATACTCCAGTCTCTGCTGTGAAAAGTCTGCAACTCTTTCAGGGTCACCTTTGGTCTCTGTGCTGCCTTACTAAATACTGCCCTACTTCTCTAGTTTGTGAGTTTTGGTAGATGGCCTTCTCTTGGTTGGTTTGTTGTGGTACCAGGTGCTTTCTGGTTAAAGTTGATGGATTTGATGGTACTCTGGGGGAACATCAAAGACTTGGATATTTTTTATAACCCCACCATGACTATTTCTCAACAACTTTGTCCCTGACTTGTTTGGAGAGCTTTTTGGTCTTCATGGTGTAATGCCACTTACTTAGCGGTGTTGCAGCCTCTGGGGACTTTCAGAAAAGGTGTGTTTATTCTGACAGATCAAGTAACACTTAGATTGCACACAGGTGGACTTCAATTCACTAATTATGTGACTTTTGAATGTAACTGATTGCACCAGAACTTTTTAAGGGCTTTATAGCAAAGGGGGTGGATAAATGTACACATGCCAGTTTTATTTTTTTAATTTTTTATTCTTTATGTATGTTTTTCTCCATTCACTTCAGCAGCTTAGACTATTATGTGCAGGTCTATCATATAAAGTAAGACTAAAAAAAACATTTAAATTACAGGTTGGAATATAAAAAGGAGAATGAATACTTTTGCAAGGCACTGTATATATGTATGTGTGTGTGCTTGTGTGTGTGCATCTGTATGAGTCTGTGTGTTTGTTTTAGTGATTTGTGCCTAGCATTTCAGACATTAGCAATTCAATTTAGTTTATTTATACAGTGCCAGTTTACAACAAATGTCTCAAGGCACTTTATAAAAAAGAAAAATCCAGTTTATAAACGTAAATATATACTCCATTCAATCCAGTCTTACAGACCTTATTCAAAGTAAATTACATACATTCCAGATCGATGGCAGTCATAAAACATGCAGTTAAGTTCAGTTTATTATTCCAATTGGTTAAAGGTTTTCTAAGGAAGTAGCAGCTTGTCTTTTAACTTTCAGGTTCCAAATGCCAACAGAGAAAAACTGTTGGGTTGTTTACTTGGGAGTACCCTGTTTGTTCACCAACGTTACTTCAACCATGTTATATTTGTTGATGTTTGGATTTGATTAGAGTCTGCTGGGCAATTGCAGGGTGATTGTAATGAAGCGTGCAGGCCAAACAAAATCAGACATCCTCTTTGACCTCTTACATGTTTTTCTCTGCACAAATATGTTTTGCTTATATCAAAAGTGCTCAGAGCCCCAGATCACTTTGCACTAAGGCAACATAGTAATAGAAATCTATTACACAGTAATACATTTCTGTTTAATTCAGCTTTTTCAATTTATTTGCCTTCCTTTGATGTTCCTCCCCACTGAGATCATGTTGTGAACCCAAGAAACCCTCAGTAAGGAATCTAAATATTTGTAATGTATTCATCAAAGAACGTGTTTAATATGTATTTATGATTCATATATCACCTGTCAAAACATTTTACTCAATAAAGCATCTACCCAGTCATTTAGCCAGTCCACAAAGAATATAGTCAGTCCCAAGGCTGTTTGCAATTTTAGCACTTGTAGCCCAATGTTGTTGAGTTTCCAGTATACACAGTTGTTTTTAGACGAGCCTCTGCTAGTAAAGGTATTAAATAGATAAAGGGGGATTTCTTGTTGTCAAGGAGAACAGAAGAATGCCTGTCTGTGCTAACAGATGAATCATACTTTGAGTTAGAACATTTTATGAAGAAAAATAAATGGGCTGAGTGAAATATTACTTTATTACTTTATTCATTTTCTAAACACAGTGTCCCGTTCAGTCACACATCCACAAACTCTCTTCCTTGGTCAATTTAGAATCATTAACTATGTCAACATGTATTTTGTTCATCTTTAAGAGGGGGAAGCCATATATACATGAAATGTAAACTTGAGATGCCAATTTTGGTTAGGTCTATTTGATGTCAAGCATTTTGAAGCCAGTTAATTTTTTTACATTTTTTGCTATACAATCACGCTTCCTGTTCCATCTGAGTTTTTTCCTTTGTGGTTTGATTTGCTGGCATCTCTAAGTTTTTTGGACTTCTTTCATTAAGAAATGCAATGTTAATTTTGTTGCAAACACTTTAACTGCAGATGGGTCCTCCACACTACACACACATTGAAACAAAGGAATGTATGCAAGACGCTCTGCAACATAATGTAGCATTTTGCATGCATAATACATGGGTCAACGGAATCATATACATTAAAATTTGAAAGGTATCCTTGAGGCACTTGACAAATGATTGTGGCTGTTAATGTCAGTTTGTGACTAAACTACAGTAGTGATTCCCAACCGAGTGGTACTCATACCCCTAGTGGTACGTGAGCACATTGCAAGGGGTACATGGAATCGTTAAATATTTTATTTATCTAATGGACCCTAAAGATGATGGGTAAATATCAACAGTTAGTAAGGATGATTATTGGATGTGTGATGCTTTTTTAGGAGCCAGGTGCAAAATACACCAAGCATTTATCAACCAAAAGAGCAAAAAAGGTGCAACTACAGGTGGGAAAGACTAAAGCAGGGGTGTCATTGCTGTTCTCCTGTACGATGCTCAGCTACTGGGGGAGGCAGACAGAAGTAAAAACAAATTGAGGTTTAAATGATAAAAAACAAAGTAAAACTGATATAGTGTTCCTAAATATTTTTAAGTGTTTTGTTGCAATTTTGTTTTCTTAATGTCTGTTTATTAGAGAATTATACAAGGGGGGCGCCCACCCCACCAACAAGGTACTAATAGCAGTTTTCACAATTAATGTCATATATTTTATTAGATCATGTAGTGAGCGAAATCTGTCCCTGCGTCGTCACTACTCTACTTTCTCCTGCGAGTAGCAACAGGGCTAACTAATAGCCCAAGTGTTTCATGTCCTGCAGCTAAAGTCGAGTCACCACAGAATAAAAGGTTGTGACCTGGCTTGGCTGTCGGAGGTGAAATAATCCCCCAGGCTCTATAAGACTGAGTTTGGCAGACAGACAGAGGAGAGGCAGTTAAAAGAGATAAAGAATTTATATATAAATACAGTAGGTAGAAGATGAACAAAGAACATTGTACAGTCAGAGAAAGCTATGGGCCTGGCCCTGGGCCTATATATATATTATATTATATTATATATTATTTTGACTTCTGTGAAACTCCTCCATCCCCAAGACCAAAATCCTAGGGGAAACACTGGAGGGGGTACCCATGGTATAGCAAAATGGCTCAGGGGGTATACAAGTCAAAAAAGGTTTTGAACCACTGAACTACAGTATTGTTGTCTACTGCTATTTTCATGTTGACACTAATGATTCGCTTACATGGCAAGTGTATATATGTAAGACCTCTCTCTCTCTCTCTCTCTCTCTATCATCTATCTCTCTCTCTCTCTCTCTTAGTCAATGATATTAACCACTTTGTTCCAACAACTTCCTTGTGACTTTTTGTCACTATACTGCTATAAACTGCTGCATCTCAGTTTTTTTTCCATGTGCCTGTGGTAATTCTAATCTTTATAAAAAAGATGGTTTTAGTATGGCACTCTTTGAGATTAGGACTCTCTAAAACGACAACAGTTGTGATGAAATTGCAACACTCACACAATACAGCCACATATACAGAAACACACTCAATGTATTTGACCCCCAAGATATATTAGCCATAGCTTGAAATCTGTCTTTTGTAGAGGTTACCATTATCTGCTAATAGTGGTAGTATTTCACAGGTGGTGACAACTTGGCAGCATCAGATATAATAAGGCTGGTTATCACAGGCTGTTGACCATTGAGGTAGCTTTGGAGCATGGGATTGCCTGAAAATGATGCAATCATAGTCACTTAAAAATGTTCCTTGTCAAATCAATGGTGGAGGGGGAGCTTTGTACAAAAATAACTCTAAACTTGCTTTGTACAAACTGCATTTTACTTGACATATTGATTTTACAGTTAAACAAAGTAAAGCAATGAAAAAATGAAAATGGCTAACAGTGAATACAAATATATGAATGTAAGTAGAAATCAGTCATCTATTTATTGCATTTAAGCAAACTAGTTAAAAGTGCATTATGATATTAAAGGCTTGCATAGCAACCTCTGAAATGTGTGGTACTATGTTTAAAATTCAAAACATTAATGCAAAGATAACAGATTTTCATAGGATGTTACCTTTCTTAAAACAGCCATTGGTTGTTCTTGGTGCCTTTTTAGGAAGGGCGTGTGGTGGTAATTTAAAATAGGTACTTTATGCTGAAGCAAACTATAGGTCTTAAAACCCATCAAAATGTATTTTGGTTGAAATTACAAGTTGAAAAACCCTCCTGCCTGAACTTGTGTTATTACAATGCATTATTCTCTAGCTAGCCAACTTTGTATCTGACAACAAGCTTGGCAACATTTCCATCTTAATTACAGAAATCTTTTGTTCATTGGTGTATCCTGCTGGCCACTTATAGTTTTTTTAAACTTTACTTTGGATTAATAAATGCTAGTATCAAATTTTTCCATGTCATGGTCTTTTGAAAAGATGCACTTCATTTTGCAAAGTCAAGATAACTCCCTTTGATGGGTTTGGAGGTGTGCAAACTTCTGTGCATGTGCCAGGGTTCCTTTACAATATCACACAAAGAAAAATGGAAAAATGACTTATAGAAATAATGAATTAAGGACTCAAGGAATCAAAGAATGAAGCTCACAGGAAAGGAATGCAGTCAGGGAAAAAGGCATGAAAAAAGGGAGGTAGAATACAAAAAAGAGGAAGAAATTAAAAAAGATGGACAGGAACGGAAAAAGAGAAAGGGGAGAAGGTAAGGATTGATATAAGGAAGGAAGTCGACATAAAAGGAAGAAAGGAAGGACATGAGGAAAGCAACGATGTAACATCTAAACCGTACTGTGGAGAACACAGGAAGTACAATTATTTTCCGCACTCATTTTTTTTCTTTTCAAAATCTATGCTGAGCTGGAAAATTTTAAAATCAAATTCCATACTCAGGAGCCCTGCAGTCTGGCAAAGTCTACATAGGAACCGGTGCCAAGATCCCTGTATCTCCATTCAAATTGTGTTTTTTCTAAACATCTGTTATTCATACAGGGTCAAATTTGACTACTCAATATTTAGTTAATATACATTGAAATATTATTTACAGATGGTTTGGGTTTGGGATTCAGGGTTTGGGATTCAGTACATATTTAAAGGCATATTCCTTTAAAGCTGTTAAGAAATACATGCAGTATCATTTTGAAAGTGCTTCAGTGGACAGTGACATATGTAAAGGCTATGGACTGGGAAGGGCCTTCATAAAACTGACCTCTTGGGATCAGGTTTTTAACAAAATATCAAATAGTCAACAAAAAAATCTCTGCACATGATACCTGCTGTCAGGTTGTTCTATATTCAACTCTCTGGATGTTCTGGGGATGCTTGGCTAGTGGACAGCTATATTAGACCCTCTGGTGTGTCGATGTATCCTCCCTTCCCCGCCCAGATGAGAAGTTGTCAGATTTATGGTTATGGATGACTTGCAGAATCTGTCACCTTAGCCACAGATGTTTAGTGTCACAGTGGGAGAGGAGAGAGCAAGTGGAAGAAGGGGAACTTTTACCCAGGGTACACTTGAAGTGATTCACTCCATTTGCACATACTTGTCAAACTGAATGGCGCAGAGTGGGAAGCTCATCTTCTCTTCACAGCTAGCTAACAGGGCATGCAAAATAGCCAGATATGGCTGCTCTCAAGGCAGTCATTTTGGCAGGAGTCAGCTCATTTTCCTGATAAACTGAATAATTTTCATTCAACCTTGTATATGATTAAGCGCTTTGCAAGAAATGTGTGCCACTTGACCTTTTTTACATTTTGTCTATTTACAAACATGAAAGAAAGAGAATTATCGTGTAATTTTATGTGATACACCAACACATATTAACGCACTGTTTTTCATTTGAAGATTTTTTTTATTACAAATTTGAAAAGTATGGTGTGCATTTGTACTCACTTGATATACGGTGACACCCTAAAAATCTGCAAACAATTGCTTTCAGAATCCAAACTTGGAAAGAGTACATCACAACAGCAAACATGGCTGTCCACCAAAGTTGATAGACACGACAAGCAAAGCGTTAATCAGAGAATCAACCAAGGGATCTGTGGTAACTCTGGAGGAGGTGTGGAGATACACAACTCAGGTGAAATAACCTGTTGGCAGGTCAAATATTTGTCCTGCACACCACAAAAGTACAATGAACATAATTAACAAGAAATTATTTGAAACAGTTGTTTAAAGAAGGGTTGCTTTCAAAAAGTGAGAAAAATGTCTAACATCAAAGATTTCAGTCTTGCCCTTACCAGGCACTCGTTGGGTTTGAAAGGATTTCTCAATATGATCCACTCCCTCAATGTGTGGATGGCATATGTTGTGTGCAGCTGCTTATCCTTTTATAAAGGTTACTCTTCTTTTTCACAGTTTCTGCTGCCAGAGACATTCACTTGGCAGTTCATTGCTTAGGGCTATCTTGTTCATCCTTGATAGTAGTTTTCACACTCCTTGGCTTCTCTACTTCAGCTTAATGTGAAGTCTTAGGGTGATGGACTTGGGGTAAAATCCTCCATGCATTGTAAGCAGTGTTCTCTTCTTGGTATCAGTGGCCTTTATCTCCTCCTCTGGCAGGGCTATTTTATCAGCCAAGTATCTGAGAACCGGCAGAGCTGGCTGTTTGGAACCTCACTTGCTCTTTGTAGGTACTCTGTTGGCATTCATTTCTATATACGTATCCCCTGGTATGATAGATAACTGAACTACTGTATTGCTACTTTCTGGCATTTAAGTTGATGTGTTCCTTGTAGAAAAGGTGACTTAAGGTATCAGTGATTACCTGGCTAGACTGAAATATGGTATCCCTACACTTAAAGGATGTTCAGTTAGTTGTTTAGCTAAATATTTTGGCTCCATGAAGACATATTTTAAAAATGCAAGAGGCATTGTTATTAATATTACTTCTTTTGAGGTCATATAGGGTGAAAAAATGCAATATTTAACCATAAAACATCATAATTAGTACCTGGAAAAGTTGTTACAACTCAGTTGAACATTATTTCCTGTCTTCCTTCTTTGATATCTTCTTTGAACTGCTTGGATTCTTCCCTTTTACAACCTTGCTATTATGTTTGTACCTGTTCTGAATTTCAGACAAAGTAGAGCAAGAGCAACTAGCATCTTTAAGACTTTTAAGTGCACACAAATTTGCATTGTTAGACTTGTTTTGGTTCGTGTTACCTAAGATATAAATTGACTGAACGTATCACACTTTTCTGCTGATAATGATCACTCTGAGCACTTTTACGCTAGCATGTCATTTATCCACCCATACTCACAATTATCCTGTTTTCATACACCAATACAAAGCTTATTAGGCTACTTAGGGTAAGTATCTTGCCCAAGAAAAATTTGTCAGTTGATAAGGGAAGATGGGAACAAACCAACAACCTTTGGATTTCTGAGCATGGCAATTGGAAGATTGTGTCTTAGTGATTTTCTGTTTTCCTTCAATTATGAGTCATGCCATATTCCTACAATCAACATATCTTTAGTTTTTCTCCCTTTAAAACAGTTATTTAATACAGTATTTCATCAACACTGATTCCATATTTTTTACTTCAACATTAAGCAATTAAATACACTCTTCAGCAATACTGAATGATTCCATATATTCTTGCACTTGGATTGGCTTTTTTTGTAGCAAGTGGTGCAAAGACTTGTGTATATGTCTGCTCTTCTAGTCTGGAGTGATCTTCTGTTGTCCGGTAATTAGTATGTTGCTACACTGGTGTTACACTTTTGAGTCCTACTTATTGATCAAGCCATGTGCCTACTGCTTTTAGTTGCTGATATTCTTCACAAAGTAGCTTCATTGCTTTACAATGCATGATTATTGTCAATAATTGGATGGAAATGTGATCTTCTTGTGGTTTTGGCTTGTGCCTATTACAATGGACCCTAAAACTGTGCAGCTAGGATTTAATGAAGACCCACTAGTTCCCTTTCAGTTCTTGCACTTGATAAAACACATTAGTATGGAGATTGTGCTCTTGTAAGACACAGCTAAAGACACTCTCGAAACATGACACAACTGTCAGAGCCAAAAAGACTGATTTAGCCCAAGAAGGCACCCCCTTCAATATGAGGCATTAAATAACTGCAGCCTCATTTCAGTGTAGAGTCATATTAATCCATAAATGGTTACATGCAAGACTTCCAGATTCTATTTGCAGTAAAAAAAGGGTGTGAGCACTGTCTCAGATTTCTCCCACTGTTATACTATATTCAGGGTTCCTACACGTTTTTTACATTACAAAACTTTGCTTTTCCGGGTGCAATGTTCCAGAGTTCTCAGACCTGTAAGGTCACTTTAAAATCAAAACTTCAAAGGAAGAAGGACATATGGAAGTGAGATGGGACACAATCAAAGGAAGGATAGAAGGAAAGGAAGGACACAAAGAGAAAAGAAGCAGCACAAGGATGATGAAGAGGAAGGACACTAGAAAAGGCATGCAGGCAGGACACAAGGAAAGTAAGAAATAAATTGAATTTAGAAAGAACAGGAGCAGGGTGAAAATGGAAAGGCACTGGAAACAAAATGCAGGCAGGACACAAGGACTGTAACACTGAGTTAAGTTGGGTAGGACATAAGGAAGAAAAGACAAACGAATGAAGACAGGTCACAATGAAAGTCAAAAGGAAGGACACATGAATGCAAAGAGATAAAAATGACTGAGAGAAAGAAATTAAGGAGGACACAGAAACTGAAACAAAATTTCATACTTTTCAAGACTCTGCAGGAACCCTGTAGGGTAAACAAATACACACACAGCATTTTTTTCCTGCACTTTTCAGGACTCTCCTCGACAGCCTCTATTGACCTACTAAAGCCAACTGAGGCCAAAGGGTCAGTCTCGTTTTCAGTTGCCGAGGTTAAAAAGAGTCAATCCAGCGAACAGCTGGTCAGGCTAAGTGGAAATTGACATCTCGGATGAACTAACATTTGGCTTGTGGGACGGCTGGCCTGGTCTGGCATTTAGTGACATTTGCCATACCACAGCAATGCATTTGGGAGGTCAGAAGAGAAGAGCATAAAAAAACTCCAAAAAATGGCAGGACGTAATTATAGATTGACAACTCACAGGGGATCCATTAGCCAGTTGATCTCTTGACTGAATAGTGGATAGTGAGTAATACTAAATTAACTGATTATAAGTCAATTATTTTTAAACTCCTCTGTAGCATACGGTGTGGCTCTTAATGGAGCTCTAATGGAAACTACATTTAAATGTGCGGCATAGATTTCACTGGGTTTTCTCAAGTGACTTACTGTGACAGCAGAAGACTGTAAATGAGTCTCAGGGCAAGTATTTAGGGTGGTAAAACTGGCGGGATCAGTAACGCATCACTGTCATTGCAAAACTCATATGTACCTGCTGTGACTAACCCAGATGGCATAAAAAAAGTGGCTGTCAAATTATTGAGAAATCTGAAAATTTAAGGATTCAAACAAACCCATCAAGCAGTAGGAACTTGCCATTCCTTGTTAGCACAATTATTTTCCTGCCAGCATACATCGTTTTGCAATGAGAATCACAATAAAAAATATAAATGAACAAGTAATTGCCTGGTTGTTAAATCATGGATTAGCTGTGTTAAACCAAATAGTTTAGATAGTTGAGTTATATTTCACAAACCACACCCAGGTCACTGCAATGCATGAAGAAATAAAAAAAAAAAATCCTTAAAACGAAACGGCCCAACTATGATCTAAAGAACATTAGAGAACAGATGAAAAACAGTCATTGATATTGATCAGTCTTTAAAGGGTTTCAAGTTAATTTCTTAGGCATTGGTGCTGTAGTAAACTACAGAAAAAGTCATTATCCTTCAATGGAGAAAATATCAAATCGCTCTGAAACTTCCCAAGATTGGCCAGCTGAACAAATACTCCAAGAGAGCAACCCCAACCCATCTAGGTGGACACAAAAGAACCCAGAGCAATATCTAAAGCATTGCAAGCTACACCTGCCTCAGTTAAGGTCAGTGTAAATTATTCAAAAATAAGAAAGGGCAAAAATATTTTTCAAAGATGAAAACCACTGCTAAACTAAAGTCCAGAGGCTTGTCTCCCATATGCCAAAGGAAATCTTGATTATTCCCAAGACTTTTGGAGAAGTGTTCTGACAACAAGACAAATTACATTACATTTTACGTTTCACAATAATTTCAGGAAAAGACCATCATTCAGTCATTGAACCATGTGGGTGGGAGAGGGATAGCCTAGGGTTGCTTTGCTGGTTCAAGACCTGGACTAAATGCAATAATTGATAGAACAATTACTGACTGACTGGCAGCAGCAGGTTAGACTGGGGAGTATGTTCTCCCACACAAGAACTATCAGCAACCATACCCCAGAGGGATGTTCTGCAACTATGCAGAACTGTCTGTGAAACTCATGAAGTTTGCAGATGACACCACTGTTATTGGCTGACCCAGAAGATATTGGCTGACATTGAAGATTTAATTTTTAAGAGTAGAGAAAACAGAATCTTTTAAAAAGTGATCAAAGAGGGTTCATCTAAAGGTTGATTGTTTACCCGCTTAGATATTTCAAAAATCTGAGAATTTTCAGGGGTTGTCAGAGTTCATGTTTAAAGGTCCAAAGTCCAAGTCACTGGCCGATACCAAGTTACAGTCCTATACTTTGTAAAAAAAAAAAACAAAAAAAAAAAACAAACACAATGCCATTAATATGCTTAAAATGGGGACCTTTACAGTTATTAAATAAAACACACTACATTGCTTTTTTATTGCACTTGCTCACCAGTGGTGTTGTGATACTATATAAGGTTAATATTTGACCATTTTCCACTGATCAGGTCCCTAGTCCATCACATGGCAACAAAGTTACCCACAGGGCAAAATATCATACACACATGCACTCACTCCTAGACACTTTAACCTACAATGCACGCTTTTGCATTTTTGCATTTTCCATGCAGGAAGGCCTCTGGCAAAGATTTGAACCTAGGATCTTGTTGCTACAAGGCAACAGTGCTTATGACTGTTCCTCTGTGCAGCCAGATATTTTGTTGTAACACCTTATAACCTGGTTAAGAAAGCTGCTATAATGTTTGGACCAAGAGTCCTTAAAACGTCAATAATGTCAGATATAAAAAAAAAAAAAAACAGGTTTCTTAAACTGGGTACAAATGTGAATTTCATAGTTGCCCCATATTTTGAAAAGACTAGGCGTTCACACTAACAGACTGGTTCCTGTTTCATGAATCAGGGAATGGGGATGACACACTTGACAACTGCACCTGCTGAGAGATCACATGCTACAGGACTTCTCTAGCCAACTAAACTTAACTGAATGCATCAATCTGTCTGGGGAAACTTTCACAAGGGTGACAGTTTGATGGAGCAAAAATACAGTAGGTGGCAGTATTAGAAGATATCCTCAGAATGGGTTACACTGCCACATAAAATGAAAAAGATGGAATATATAATATGCAAAGTTAAACCCACAAGTAAATATGACTTTTATAATGTTGCCTGTATTCTTTGTTTGTATTCTGTGTTGTCTGTATTCTTTATGTTAAGAGTTGGCACATTTAGTATGGGTTAAGGTGGCTTTTTTCAAAAATTGTAATATTTCTATCTCAACAGGAAATAGTATAATTGTTTGGGCTGGCTAATGTGTAGAGACATTAAGAATGTATAATAAACAGGTTTGTTCTATTTGGACAATACTTCTCTCAGAAATGTAATTTTTTTACCTTAAGTTTTATTGCCACTGAATGCAATATGTGAATCATTTAGGTGATTTCAATACGGCTCTTAATTATTTACTATAGTTTAGTCCTAAATATCTCTTTGTTGTTTTTTTTTCTCTTTTGGTTCATTTATTATCACTTTATGATTGTAAGCAGTTAGGTGATAGCTTGTACGATGCCCAGTGCATTAATGTTTTTAATTTTGTATAATTACAAATACATTTTACAAAGAAGTCGGGTCACAGCAGTTATGAAGTTTGAGCCTCTGTTTTTCATTGGCTGTCAGTAACACGGATGTGCAGTTGAGTCGGTGATCAGTTCAAATATTCAAGAATGTGTGTATGGATGCCACTGAGATTGGCTCAGTTCCCCTCACACACTTGCAAACTCCAGTCTTCACCACATCCCACACTAACAGATTTTTGTACTGACTCCTCCTGCCAACTGACCACAACTAGTGGAAACTGATGCAGGTTTTCTTCGACTGGGAATTGGGGGTTTTAATCAGCAAAAAAAACTCATGTAGTGTGGCCAAAGCTTTATTCAACACAGATAGGGTCTCGCATTATACAGAGCATAGATGTCTTGCTCTGAATGACGGTGTTCAAACCTGAAGCACTTTGCCAAGGTGCTCTGTTAACCATAGCATATGTGCTCTGTTTTGGGGGCTTGTCATTTCACACCTTTGTAGTTGTAGTGTGACATTTTGGTTTGTTTGAAGGTACAAAATGGAAGCAAGAAGAGATGAAAAAGCAATCCATGGATGGGAACTGGCAAGGGGCTGAATTGACCTGGAGCCTCATAACATATGTCAGTGTAGTTGTAGTTATTGATTGAATACCAAGCTTACAGAAAAATGTGTTCCCTTTCTTCAGAAACTTAACGCTTAGCTTTTAAATTTGTAATTTCTAGTTAAGGTTAATGGTCTGGAAAATTATGAGCAAATTCTTTTTTATATTAATTTGATTACAGCTTTCAAGCAAAATAAAATGCTTTTTGTTTTAACACCTGAAAGTGCTCATTTTTGACATTAAAGTGTAATCAGCTCTCTAGTTTTATAACAATCTTTACTTATTTTTCACCTTACTTTGAGAATTTCTGGTGTTTGAAATTGCTACATTTTGTTGAAGGGATTTAAGTGTATGATACCAAACTGTGGCCCATTTAAACAAATAAGGTTGAAGGTCATGACAAGATTATGATCTTGGTTTATACCCTACTGTATTTTCATCTCTGTAGGCCTCAAATCAATGATTTCCTGTCTAGTTTTGAGTTGGAATGAGAAATTACACTTTTATCTTTTTCTCATCTGACCTTTAGAACAAACAGGCGTCATGCTTGAGGAAATACTCTGCAGATCAATCAGTACAGCTCTTTTTTTAACCCTTTTGTCCAGCATCAGTTTTGTTTTTCAACTGATTCCTTTCAGTGTCCCCTGCTCATTTTTTCTTGCCATGTTTTCTGAAAAACATTTCCAAATGATAAATATTGATAGCCTTAAAGCACCTTTTCTCTTTATTGTTGGACAGATGAATAGGTTTCAGTCAAACATAATGAAAATAATTAAAATGCTAAATAAATAAACCTTTAAAAATGCAGATTTTCAGACTTGGGAAGAGACTTACCTTTTGGGAGGATGACGCCGGCCCTTTAACATACAGACAGAGCTACATCGGAGTGGTTTAGATAAAATTCATGTGTCAGAATGGCCCAGCCAAAGTCCAGACCTAAATGTCTGGATAAGGCATCTATGTTGATGCTTGAAAACCTATGCTCACAAAGGCTCTCCATTTGGTCTGACAGAGGTTAAAAGATTTCACAAAGAAGGAGGAACATTTTAAGTCTAGATGTGCAAAGCCGGTAGAGACATACCCCATATGACTGGCAGCTGTAATTGCAGCAAAACATGGTTCTACAAAGTGATGAATCAGGGAGCTAAACTTATAAACTTGTTTGACTAAATTAAAAAGCTTTCTTTTTGTTTCTTTATTAGTTAATTCACACTAAGGATGCATTACAAACATGTACACTCGGTCCAGCACTTGAGGTGATCCCTCCCACCTGCTCAATCTTGTGAATGCACTGATTTGAGGTCTCCATTACGGGTTTATCTTTGTCTGGCAGAGGTTGTGGTGTCACTCCGCTGTGCGCAGATCCATTGCAGAGGAACAAATTAAGCTTGACAAGAGCACAGAGAGCTTCTCTGAATAAAGCATCTTTTTCTAAGCACTGCTTGTTTTACCAGCGTGAATAAATATACCTCCGCATATGCCGCAGCAGGTTTTCTCTACAGGATCAAAACTGTTTTGAGTTCCATTTTAAATTAAATTTCAAATTAATTATGATTGTGAATGCACGTCTGGCTGCTTTAAAAAGGCTGTTTTTTGTTGTGGGAAAAGAAAATTATTTATGCCTTTTGAAATATAAGTTATTTATGGGTACCATCAATCCCTAGTGAGTAGGTCACTGTGGTGGCCATTCATCAAAACCTCCCTTTATCAATATGAAATCATACATCACACAAACCTTATAACAAACCATTTAATCTGGCATAGTAGAATGAAGACTGCTTGTTTTTAATGCCTATCCACAAAAAGTAAACACCTAGCATTACAAGCTGTCTGCGGTCCTCACTTGTTCTGTCCTTTCTATATTGTGTATTTTAAAGGGATAGTTCAGATTTTTTTCAACTAGGGTTCCATAGAGTCGTTATGAGAAGTCAGTCCCTCACTGGCAGTTGGGCCTCAGTTTAGGGAAACAAAAGGAAGAACAGATGGTCAGTATGGTTAAAGTTAATTTCCACAATTTTACAACAACTCTTAACACATAAATAATTTCCATTTCTAGCACCACCTATATTACTTAGCCTTGGATTTTAGTGGTTGTCGAATGCTAGCTTCTCTTCTCTCTGTTTTGCTTTGGGATTGGAAGCATTGGTGTGCAAAAGCAAGCCCTCGACAAACAGGTGTGAAAGGTGGAAACTTTTGTTCGCTAAGAAACACATCAAGGTCGGGCTAGAGTTTTCTGGAGAGAACTTAGACATAGACATAGGACTTCTGGAATAATGTTCTGTTGACCGATTAAATCTAATTATTTTGAACCTACAACATGTTTGGCATAAACCAAATAAAGCATTCCAGGAAAATAATCTCATATGTGAAGCATTGATCTGGAAGTGTCATGGTTTGGAATTTCTTAGCGGCAGCAGGACTTGGGTAACTCTACATCAGAGTGCTCTTGAGAAAAAATGTCAGATTATCTGTAAGAAAATTTAAACTGAAGAAATGGAACCAGGGTCCGTATCAAAAGAAAGAGTATCAAACACATTCTGCTCTAAACCAGGTTAGACTAGCTCAACAGCGCAACCTCAACAATCACTTCTCAGCAGATAAATGTATTTTAGAATCTTTACATAGCATTAACCATGGACATCTTGATCCTCTTCATCAAGCAGATGCAGCGTCCTTGATCATCTAAGGAGAAAAATCTAAATGTACACTGTCGCTACAGCAAGATGGCGGCGCGCATGGTCGCAGCGGCTCGTAGCTCTCACACAAAACAGTGCTTTTTAGTGTTTTTGTTAGTTATCTCGTTTCTTCTCCGCTCAACCTGTCGCGCGCTGACCACCTAAAGCCGACAGGATCTTTTCCGTATCGGATTACGGTGCGAACAGTCCACATCTGAAGAGTCTACAGACACACGCAACACACCACCGGAGTTAGCCCGGACACCGGGCCCCCCTTGGGCACTCATCCCCGCGGGCAGGAGGAGGAGGCGGCGTAGGGAGAGGAAGCAAAAGCGTGGATGCCGGGCTGGGGTCCTCATCCAACTGCGGAAGCGACCACACTGACCGTCGCTGCCCAGCGTTTTCCTCTCCAACGCCAGATCCCTCGCAAACAAGATGGACGAGATGAAGCACCAGCTGGAAGCAAACAGGCTTGTTCGGGAATGTTGCATCCTGCTGATCACGGAGACCTGGCTTCATTCATCCATTCCAGACACGGCTATCGAGCTAGCAGGGCGCACAGCTCACCGGCACGACAGGAGCCGCGACTCCGGTAAGACCAGGGGAGGAGGACTGTGTATGTACGTGAACAACAGCTGGTGCACAAACACGTCCACCATCGATAGGCACTGCTCCGCTGACCTGGAGTTCATCACGGTCAGATGCAGGCCTGTTTACCTTCCCCGTGAGTTTACCGTAGTCTTGGTAACAGCTGTGTACATACCACCGGATGCTAACGCTAGCTCGGCCCTTAGCCACCTTCACAACGCGCTCAGTCAGCAACAAAACAAACACCCGGAAGCAGTGCATGTGGTCGCAGGGGATTTTAACCATGCTGAACTGAAAGTAGTGCTCCTGAAATTCCACCAGCACATTAAATGTGCCACCAGGGGAACCAGGACTCTGGACAAGGCCTACTCGAACATTAAGCATGGTTACAGGGCCATCCAGCTGCCCCACCTGGGAGCCTCCGACCACATGTCCCTGCTCCTGATTATGGCCTACAGACCGCTGAGGAAGCCTTCACCCCCCACAACCCGGACTGTGACCACTTGGCCCGACGGTGCCTCTCTGCAGCTGCAGGACTGCTTTGAAAGCACAGACTGGGACGTTTTCAGCCACCAGGACCTGGAGGTGTTTACCTCGGCGGTGCTTTGCTACATCCACCACTGTGTCAACACTGTCACAGTGGAGAAGCGCATCCGGGTTAGGGTTAGCATCCGGGTTTCCTAACCAGAAACCTTGGATGAACAAGGATGTTAAGGCACTGCTGAGGGAAAGGAACAGCGCCTTCAGGTCTGGAGACGGGGAGCGTTACAGCTGTAATCGTGCTGCGCTGAGGAGAGGCATCAAAGAGGCCAAGATCGACTATAGGCAGAGGATCGAGGCCGACTTCAGCAGCAAAAACAGCAGACAGGTGTGGCAGGGACTCCAGCACCTGACCAACTACAGATCCAGCAACACCACCGTGATCTCGGGGGACGCTTCACTGGCGGAAGAGCTCAACCACTTCTTCGCCCGCTTTGAGGTTGAACCACCAGCGGGGTCCACACTGCAGGCTACACCCCTCGACAACCAGACCTTCGCTGTGGAGACACAGGAGGTGAGGAGAGTCCTGAGAGCAGTGAACCCACGCAAAGCTGCTGGACCCGACGGGGTGACTGGGAGGGTGTTGAGGGACTGCGCAGACCAGCTGGCGGGGATTTTCACTGCCATCTTTAACCAGTCCTCTCCCAGTGCTCCATCCCACCTTGCCTGAAGTCCTCCACATTGTCCCTCTGCCTAAACAGAAAAATATCACCAGCCTGAATGACTACCGGCCAGTAGCACTCACAACCCATCGTCATGAAGTGCTTCGAGAAACTGGTACGGGGTCATATCACTTCACATCTGTCCCCCACACTCGACCCCCACCATTTTGCCTACAGGGCCAACCGGTCCACGGATGCATGCCAGTCGCCACGCCCTGCACACCACGTTGACCCACGTGGAGCAGCGAGGGGAGCTACGCGAGGCTGCTCTTCCTGGACTTCAGCTCGGCGTTCAACACCATAATCCCGAGCCGGCTGGTGAGCAAACTGGGACACCTGGGTCTCTCCAACAGCACCTGTAGTTGGATTATGGACTTTCTGACAGACCGCTCCCAAAGGGTGAGAGTAGGACACCACCTGTCCTCTCCATTGAGGACCAACACGGGTTCTCCACAGGGCTGTGTGCTGAGCCCCCTGCTCTACACCCTCTACACCCACGACTGCACCCCCACCTACCCCAAGCAACAGCATCATCAAGTTCGCGATGACACCACGGTGGTGGGGCTCATCTCAGGAGGGGATGAGACGGCTTACAGGACGGACGTGAAGCATCTGTCAGCATGGTGCATGGACAATAATCTGACTCTGAACACCTCCAAGTCAAAGGAGCTCATCGTTGACTTTCGGAGGTGTAAACAGGACACACAGCCCATCATCATCAACGGGACAGGGTGGAGATGGTGCCAGTCTTCAGGTTCTTGGGCACCCACATCAGCGAGGACCTGACGTGGACTTCTAACTCCACGGCGATCCTGAAGAAGGCGCAGCAGAGACTGTACTTCCTGAGGACTCTCAGGAAGAACAACCTACGACCAGAGCTGCTGCTGTCCTTCTACCGGCTGCACGGTGGAGTCGGTGCTGGAGCTGCGGCATCTCGCTGTGGTTCTCCAGCTGCACTGCAGCAGAGAAGAAGCAGCTCCAATGGGTCATCAACACCGCTCAAAGACTGACTGGGCTGCCCTCTCCCCTCCCTGGAGGAGATTTTACTCCACCCGCTGCCTCAGGAGAGCCCGCAGCATCATCAGGGACCCCCTCACACCCTGGTCACCATCTTTTTGAACTGCTCCCCTCTGGGAGGCGTCTCAGGGC
The DNA here is from genome assembly GCA_036173005.1 of Crenichthys baileyi. Classification (NCBI taxonomy): domain Eukaryota; kingdom Metazoa; phylum Chordata; class Actinopteri; order Cyprinodontiformes; family Goodeidae; genus Crenichthys; species Crenichthys baileyi. The sequence goes on from JAHHUM010001246.1 coordinate 189,396, forward strand.
AATAAGGACAAAAACAAACAGAATGAAAAACAGCTTCTTTCCTAGAGCTGTTGTTGCCCTGAACGCCTCATGTACTCATGTACACTGTAACAACTGTAACTAGCAATAATGACATAAACACTAAATACATTCCGTGCAATTTTTCCTTTTGCAATATGCTACCTCACGTGCAATAACCTGTAAATATTCTGTATTCTGTATATATATATCTGTTTCCACCGGCACAGCCCTTTTTTAAACTTTTTTGTATTTATTTTCTTTAAATTTGCACTACTTGCCTGCACTGTTTTGTTCTGTTTTTTTTGGAAATTTTGTTGCACCCATGTGGAGCAATGACAAATAAAGAATTCTGATTCTGATTCTGATATTCTAAAACACAGTTTGTGGCCTGTGAAAAATTCCTATATTTTGTAATAACAAAAAAAATGGGATTCTAAGTTTTAACAAAATAATTGGTAAAATAATGTATTTTCTCTTGAGCTTTATACAGTAGATAGAGTCATCCATTTTGGTTAGATAGTCCGACTGCGCAGCAATGGACAAAAAAGCTAAGGAAACAAAGTTTTTGCCGACATTCCCAGTATGTGTCACGGGACAACACAACATAGGCACATATCTGGAAAGACAAAATCTCGCCGATGAACTTTTCCTCCACATGGGCATTCCAGAAGATTCATAACCAATCAAAGCACTGCTACTTTTTATTTTCACATGCAGGAAAAGACATTAAAAGTTATAGGTTAAAAGAATCTCAGGCCTAAAGACAGAAATGTGTTTTTTTAATAACGGTAGAAACACAAAGACATGTTTTAGGTTGGACTTTAAATAAGCACTCCGGCGCAGGTGAAAACCCATAGAGGTTTGTTGCCAAGGAGATGAGTTTTCCTCCTTGTTGATTCAGTCGACTTCAGCGGTTCTCTATATTTTCCCCGTTCAGGAAACCGACCGTTTTGATTTGATCATGGATGCAAGACACTCTGGTCCCCCCCCCGTTTTTTATCTTCAGACCTACGATCCATCCTCAAACCGGTGAAGAGAAGAAGTCAACGTCAAAGTAATTTTGTTCTTTTTATATTAAATTGAATGGGTGTATTTAGAGGTCTGGGCAGTGTGAGGCATGATTTAAGATGATTTAGAATAACCGTAAACTATGCCTCACCTTAAACAAGGTATCAACTTGTTGCATGCAATACTGATTGAAGTGTTTATGTTGAGCTGTTTGATTTGCTGTGTGGCTGAATCGCGGAGTGCAGATGTGATCAGCAAGGTGCATGTTCAGGCAGGAGTTGGACTTTTAAAAATGTTCCATTCAAAGCAGCTGCGGTCTGGCCCTCGAGGCCTGACCACTTCTTTGTCCCAGTTTTATTACTGGAGTTTTTCCACCAAGTTCCAGCCTCAGAGTTTTATTTGGGGCAATCAGCTGTTAGTGGCTAAGGGTGCGGTCCCACCGGCTGATAGCCGCCATCTAGACACATGAGCGCACCAAGAAGGCTGCCCTGTACACTGGTTCTGCTCCACTTTTCAAGTTAACCCAAATTGCACATTTTGTCCATAGAACTGCTGGTTTGATCTTCATAGACACTCAATGCACATATATGTTCTTTTATTATTATTTTTAGATAGTCATTTTACTCCCTTCTGTTGTATTCAATAAATTCAATAAATGTTCACATATATAAGGAGAAGCATTGGTGTTCATTTCGTGCAAGAGTCATTTATCCACCGATCTGTGGAGCAGCTGATTAAACAATGACATTTAGCGTCGTTTGGGTTAATAATTATCAATTATTAATGATAATTAACTGATTGTAATTATTAAGTGCAACACCAAGTAATTCTAAGATCCTAATTTGTATATGTTTCATTATCATCACCATAAATAAGCATGATGAACAGGTTTCTGAAAATAAAATGTCATTTAAATGGAAAGGTCGCTCTGGCAATTTCCGTCGCCTTTATCAAAGGCAGTCAATGATCACATGATGGGTGCCCAAAATGAATAACTATCCAGGAACCTCACGGCTGGATAACTGCCTCCAATCAGATCTTCTGAATTCAACCTGCTACTTTTTATTTTCACATGCAGGAAAAGACATTAAAAGTTATTGGTTAAAAGAATCTCAGGCCTAAAGACAGAAATGTGTTTTTTTAATAAGGCTAGAAACACAAAGACATTATTTAGGTTGGACTTTAAAGCACAGAGCAATACTTAGAATAAGTAGTTCACCCACTGAAATCCTCAGCCATCATACATCCTTTTAAAGAGATGTTTTTTATGAGTGAGACTGCTGCCCCCATCCTCCTCCTCCCTGCTTTTCGATTTAAGCTGATAATATGATTGAAAATGTGAATTATACTGAGTGTTTCAGCAGTTAAAAATGTGATTAAAGCTCTGTTGGGAAACCCCGTGATGTATAAACATGGCGTTGTGCAACAGCAGTGTGAGATTAGCTGATGGCTTACACCGAACAGGAGAAATCTAAGGAAAGCACAGTGAAAAAGCAATCCAGCACCACCAGCAGTGAAATTATTCAGATCAGCAGCTCTCTAGCACTTGATCAATGATATCTACTGAGAGTTGTCTATGAGCAGTCTGCTCAGATGCTTGAGCATGTCAGGAAAGCAAGGATTTATTTGACCCACTGAGAGTAGAGAGACACGACGCCAGCTGGGTAAACCATTAGTTCAGAGTGAAAAAAACAGGTCTAAAACAAAAGGCAATTGACATTTCAAAGTGTTTAAAAAAGCAATAAAAAAACAACAAGTCTGTTAAACTATATGATTATGTTCGATCCTCCTGAGAATTTGAAAACAAAATTAAAACAAGTTAAAAATACTTTTCCTATAGCTTTTATTCTATACATTGCTCTTTATGCTTTGAGTGGTTATGGCTTCCCCCTCAGAGCAGGCTCTATGTTCCTATATTCTGTCATGTATTTCTTAAAGAAATAACTCAAATTGGAACAACACTATGGGTTTTCAAATGATAATTTCTTGCCAATGGTAGAAGTCAAGGTCAAATTTCTTTATATAGCACATTTCCAACAACTCATGCTGCACAAACGCTTTCCAAGCAGAAATCAGCCAAAAATTGTATAAGACATGACAGTAAGGCAACAGAAATAAAAACAGTCAACACAAAATGTAATACAAAAAAAACTGTTTAAAATGGCTATTTAAACAGACAACAGGAGCCAGAAATATAAAAAGGTATGAGGGTGAAGCAATTAAGATAAAAGAAAATTAAGAGGAAACACAATAAAGGCAATAAAGCAATTTAAGAGTGTAAGAACAAAAAGTTTGAGTCCACATGTTCAAAGCCAGTAAAAAAAAAAATGTCTTCAGTAGTGATTAAAGTGCTCCAGAGTTTGCGCAGATTTAATATGAAGAACCAGGCTATTCCAAAGTTTGGGACCTGACACAGCAAAGGCTCTGTCTCTTCGAGAAATAAGTTCAGAGCTTGGAAAGGATACCATTATTTGTGCATTAAACCTCATGGTTGTTTTTGAGCATGAATTAAAAGCAGCTCAGACAGGTAGTAGGGGGCATGACCATGTAATAATTTAGAAAATAAAAATTAAATTTTAAATAGGATCCTGTAAGACACAGGAACCCTGTGTATGGAAGCCAACACTGGGGTAATATGCTCCTTGAGTTTCGTACCAGTCAACAGACGAGCAGCAGAGTTTTGGACTAACTGGAGACGATAAATAGAGGACTGGTCCAAGCGACAACTACAGCGTTACAGTAGTCCAATAAGCAAGTAACACACAGATATGGACATGCTCAAACACATCAGCTGGAAGGTATAGCTTAGCTTAGATTAAAATAAAGCAGGATTGGACCATTGCACTCACCTGCCTACATAGTTCAAGGAAAGCATGTAGATGGACACCAATAAATTTAAGGTTGTCTTTACAATAGGGGATAAAGGCCCCAAAGCATTGTTTATATCAGAGTTCCCAAAAATGACAAACCTTGTTTTTGTTTTTATTTAATTTGAAAGAGGGACAACCACTGTTTGACATATTCAAGGCAGCACAATAAAAGCTGAAATGAGTTGCCCCCTGCTTTCAAGGGTAGATAAATCTGTTTCATTGGCTAAACAGTGGAACGAAAGGTTACACAATGAAAAATTTGACCCTAAAGGCAATATATACAATGCGAACAGAGCTGGACTCAAAATTGAGCCTTGGGGCACACCATAGCTAAGAGGGGCTGTTTCCAAACTGATGAGACTCATGTTGACATAAAAAGTCCTTTTAGATAGGTATGACTAAAACTATTGAAGAACAGATTCTTTAATGTACAGCGCTTTGAGTGTCTCTTAACTGAAAAGCGCTATATAAATAAACTTACCTTACCTTTAAGCTCAACACATGATTCCAGACATACAAGAAGGATGTGTCATGATCGACATGTCAAAAGCTGCTGACACTTCCACCAACAAGAGGACAGACCTACCAGAATCCAAAATTAAAATAATACCATTAAAAAACTCTTAAGAGTGCAGTCTCAATGTTATGAAGTGATTTTAAACCAGACTGGCTTTTTTCAGAAATTTTATTAAATTCAAGGTGGTCCTGCAACTGTGAATGTACCACATTCTCTAGAACCTTTGAAAGAAAGGGAAGCTTTAAGATAGGCTTGTTAGTAGCCAGTACGATTGGGTCCAGGCTATGTTTTTTAGGACAGGCTGAACTACAGCGTGTTTGAAACATTTTGGGACACAGACTGAAACGACAGACAATTATTCTCTGTGTAAGGGGCCCAACAGTGTCAAATGTACTATCTTGCAAGATTCGACGAGGCAATCTAATGGGCAATGGGATGATCTTAGGAAGGCAACTACCTTGAATAATTCCCTCAGAGAGACAGGCTCAAACTGCTCCAGGACCCCTGAGCTCACAGGAGGAAAGTGAGTGTCTGAGGCAGTAGAAGACAAGATACCAGCCTTGATGGGTAGAAATCATCACACATGCTTTGTGCGGGTATGACATCAATACTATTGCCAGATTGACAATACGATTAAAAACATAAAAAGAACCTGTGGCTTGTTACTGTTAGAGGACACAAGGTTGGACATAAACTGAGTCTTAGAAGTCTTTACAGCCTCTTGATAATCAGAGACAAAGTGACTGTAATTAAATTACAGTCTAGTCTTTTTCCATCTCCTCTCAGCATGTCTGCATTCGCTTGTATATTCATTAAGCCAAGGCTCTGACAGAACAAGAAGAATCCCAGAATCGAGGAATATGACAGAAAATTGACTATCTATAGAAGCATTAAGCGCACTTTTCCGTTCTGGAGCATACAGCTTTTCCACAGAGCAGTGTAGCGAAATGGTGAACTGTACAAGAAAGTGACCTGAGACACTCATGTCACGTACTTCTGAGATACACACATCCAAACCCAGGGACAGCACCAAGAGTGTGTCCTTTTTCGTGAGTAGGGACAGTTACCCAATACTTTAAGTTAAGAGTCTTTAACACGTAGAAAGTCCTTGGCTTAGAGCTTTGCATTCCCAACAAACATGAGCATTAAAGTCATGAATGACTAGAAGACGGTCAGACCTAAGAACAAGCCCAGCCATAAAATTGGATAAATCTTGTATAAAATATGTATTAAGCTTAGGAGGACGATAAATAAGAGTTGTGCACTCTTATTCATCGTCCTCCTAAGCTTAGCAGACCAGACTGCTCAGATGTAATTCAATCAGCTGAAGTCCAAAGCTGGAGAATGAATTAGGCTGCAAAACTTGATGATGGCTAAATCACAGTTGCTAGACCTCCACATCTACCAGAGAAGTGAGGGAGGATGAAGAAAGAACAATCCGGAGGAAGCAGTTTAGATAAAGCAACAGACTTACTTCTTCAATTTCGTGTTTCTGTTAGACACAGAAAATCCAGCTGCTATGACTTGAAGAAGTCCTTTAAAACGAATATCTTATGTTCCAGTGATCTAGCATCCCATAAGACCATTTGAAGGGTGCAGGGAATGTTTGGGGCACGAAGATGGGCAAAGGTGCGAAGATTTCTGTGACCCAAACCACAGCCACAGGTCAGAGGTTGTTTTGAAAACAGCAGTGCCAGAAACAATTGATCCAAGTATGCGGGAACTCCAGGAAAAACTGGCAAAATGCATCAACGGGTATATTCCACAGGTCCAACACATCCAATGGAAGCACAACGATGAGCCCTTAATCTTTTGCGTCTACCAGGGATGCATCAGGGATGCAGAGCAAAAAGGCCGGAAAAGTCGAGCCAGCGGGTTGAGGAGAAGGTTTACAACCTTGTCCTGTCATAGGCTGTTTCAGAGCTACTTCATAAGACGCTTAAAATTTTTAATAACTAGCGATTGTATACACAAATTCTCAAGTAATTAAAAAAATTATATTAAGAAAGAGAACTAACATCAGCCAGGATGAAAAAAGAGACAAAAAGGCTGATGTGTCGTTGTGCACACTGCTGGTGCCATTTCGGTGAGAAGTAGGTTAACTTCTGGCTATCATGGAACATGAATTAGACCAGTTTGTGTTATTGTTCTCTGTTGAACTGACCCTAAGCCATATTTAGCCTCCTTACCACACAAGACTGTTTCAAACTGGCTTAGGGCTATTGGATGTCTCACACCCTTGTTTGTTATGACCATTTGTCTAGTAAAGCATTCTGCTCAAATTAAAAACAAATGTCAGCTGACTGAAAAAGGAGAGGTATAGTTCAATATTCCTTAGAAATGCATAATCAAGCCTGTGGATGTGTACACCAAGTGCATGGATGTAAATTTAACACATAAGTAAAATAAAAAGAAAATTTACATTTATTCTGTTGTTTGAATTTTACATATTTATTTTACTTTCTGCCTTTCCATTGTTTGCAATAATAGACAATAAACTCATTACTTTACTTTTATACCAACTACATTGAAACAAAGGTTATGATATATATCTAAACAAATTCACATTAATATTTCATTGCAGTTCTTTGGTGGGAAAATTCTTTCTATAATTAGTGGGCTACTGATGTCACTTTATCACTGTTTGGCAGCTCATCGCTTCACTTTCTCTGAGGCTGTTTTATAGAGCAAGTGTTGTGCTTTGATTAGAGTTTTACTTTCTCCCTAAAACACTCTCTGGCTTCTATGAGGGGTAATGTTTGAACCTGTCTGATCAAATATTTTGGTTTTTCAATGTCAGATGTCAAACATGCAAACTGGTCTCTGCTTCTTACTAACCACTCTAGCTTGAGCAGTAGGTTATTCTTCCTCATTTAATATTTTTCTGTCTTATTCCCTCAATGGGTGCATATATTATTGATGCTCTGTCTGGTCCTGTACCTGGTTTAAGAAAACACCTTCTCATATCAGGAAATCCTTTTTAGCAACACTCCATTCTGCTGGTCAAATTCTGGAGAACTACTGCTACACATGTCTTAATGGGCAGCTGTCTCTCAATGGGAAGAGTAGTCCTCTTACAATTGGAAGGTTGTGAGTTCAGTTTCAGCTTGCCCTAGAGCATATCAGATTTGTTAAGATAGATAAGTGAATGTGACTCTGTGTAAAAAGCAAAATTTGGATAGCTTATATGGGTAAAAAAAAGTAAATTTACCAAATATACTTAGACAGGAGGACCCAAATTACACATGTCCATGGATCCCCAATGGGTGCAGAAAAATTCTGATCTTTCACTGTGTATGTCTATTAGAGCTACTAAATCAACTAAGTGAAAAAGCTCCTAAATACATTACTTAATACACTTGTGGTCCTCAAAAACTCTTTAAAATGCTAATGATTTTTTTTCACATTTGCATCAGTTTTGTCACCAGCATCAGTCATTGGGGGCCCTGCAAGTCCCTCAGCAGCCAGTTGCATACAGCCCAGATTTTTGTAAAACTACACATTTCCTGATGGCAACAACCCGTTTCAAATGGTGGCACCAGAAAATAGAACAAAACAGAAAGTCCCAAGTATTTCTTTCACGAAACACTTCAAAGCACTTCCACTTCCATAACATTTGTCAAAAGACCAATGCTGCAAAGAGGGGCTGACATCGGCCCACCTCTGTTTTCCACATGGCTTGCCAAGCCAGGTGGTCTCCAGCCCGAATCAGCTGAATTCTAAAAGAGCAACTTGTCATTTGTGGGTCAATAGATGATGATGATGATTTGTGTGACCAGCCACCACAAGAATTTACATGCCCAAACAGGACTCTTGTTTCTCTTTTTCTTAGCCTCATCTACTGCTTGTTCTTCTCTCACACACACACACTACTTTCATGTCCTCTTTGACGCCATCCAAAAATCTCCTCTTTGGTATTCTTCTGAGGCCTCATCCTTGGCATGGATAAACAGGACCAAGAAATCATTTCCTACAAGAAGTGTAAGAAGTGTAGATATGTAATTTACACTGAGTTTGTCAACCATTGTTTTGAAAAAAAATAGTATGGGGAGACCTTCAATGCAGATTTTATGTGTAGTGCTTACATCGATGCTGCACTACACGTATATATTTTGTAAACTCTCAGCTGAGAGCGAGATACCACTATCCTTACCTGCAATTTATTAATGTCCAGGGGGAACTCGGAGGAAAACAAGGGAGAAACACTATCAGTTTCCTAGTGAGAAATCACTTCTGACCAACAATCTTTGTCACTGACTGGAATTGAATCTGAACTGGTAAGTTTGGCCTAATTTGTCTTAAAAACAAACAAAAAAATGTATCCTGCTTTACTGTTTGCTTAACTGCAAAACTTGTCTGACGTAACTTTTGTCATCTGGATCTGCCCACTAGGGTCCTAAAGGGGCCTTTGTGGACGTTTGCATACACCCCAGATTTTTGTGACTTCACTGGCAATGGGAAGCCCCAAGGAAATGTTTCCAGTCAGAGGATGGCACCATACACACAGCAGAGAAAAGAAAAAAAAAGCTGCTGGTCAAATGATGAGCAAAAGAAGAAAAAGTACAACAATGAACAATGATTGTTTTTTAAATAATACTTATGAGGAAAGGTTTAGTGTTTTCCAGGTTTGGATAACTCATCTCCCTGGAAAAAGGATACAAAAACTGCATCAATATTCTAGTGGGAAATTATACATTATTCTCGTTTCAGTTGTCCTATTCTTCACCTCAGGCAAACAGTGTACCAACCAGCACATTAACACCCCTTAAGAGGTGAGAACTGAATATCTCTGAGTGGAATGTGGTCATTGAGCTCAGCTAAAAATGGTATGAATAGGAGCACATATTTAAAGAGGTCCATGCCACTCGCTTACAAAGTATCTCAACATCTTTTGGGTACAGTGGACATAAAAATATTACAAACATATTACAAATAATAATAGGTCTCAGTGTTTTTGTGCATGCAGAACAGTAAAACATACAGAAGCCATTAGGGTTTGTACGTCCTTGGTTCTCATTGCATGTTCATGACTGCCACTTACGCTTTGCATGTCAAAGTGTTTGTAGAAGTCCATGAACATCTACTGTGCTGCAAGTGATAGCTCAGTTTTCATAGCATTGTCACACCATCGTGTATTTTGGTGCTATAACCTTCATAAGCTGCCCCGCTGGGGCAAATACATTCATGGCAAGTCTCTAAAACTTGGCAAGTCAAATCACAAAAGTTTAAAGGTAGAATATGTTCATTTGGTTTAGAGCTCAACTCATCCTTGAAGACATTTCTGTGGCTCAAGGAACAAAGTGTTATGGGATACAGGTCAAAGTTGACTCCATCTAAAGAAGCTTGAAGGAGAATTGTGGGTGTAATGAAGGACAGCCGTGCCTTTTGGTCAAAGCTCGTTGGTGAAGAACGGCATTAATGTCTAGACGCAAGGTCATTCTCTGATGCTCCCAGCCTGGGTTACTGATGACTTAAGAATATTTTGTGTGTGTGCAACATTATATCTTATTCGTTGTATGTGAGACTTGTTTCTTTGCGTGTGTTAACGGACTTACTCATGGGACCAGAGGTTTTTTTAGAGAAAGAGCGATCAGTAGACACACACACAAACACAAAACACAAATTAATCTCTGTCAGCACTTGAAGTGCCCAATGAAACATTGGAACTACTTTGTGAGGGGAAGGACGGAGGACATGTAAAAACTCACAACTCACAATCGTGAGTTTAAGTCATATGAAGGCAAAGACATTATAACTTGGCTTGACTTAACATTAGGAGTTACGGCACTAAGACTTTAGATTACATATGTATAATGATTTATTAATTTATCTTTTCTTCCTTTCCCATATCTGAGGTTAAAAGTAGGAAAGAATGTTGTTAGTATAAGTTAGGAGTCAAAAAGCTTCAAGCACTACAAGAGTTTTAAGCTTCGTGATAAATTTCCATTGAGGTCTCAGACCTCAATTACCACCTTATGACAAGATTTGTTCATTGTGGTTTTTGGGGAAGGTTAGGTGATGTAAATCAACCTGCTTCATAAATAGCCTAACTCCTACAGCCTTTTCCAAACAGCAGCTGGTATTCTCCTGGTATCTACCTGGCAGTCTATAAACAGAATAATTTTCATATATATGTGTGCATATATGCCATGCTTTGGCTTGTTGTAAACTAGTACAATTGGACATATTTTAAGAAAACGACAAACACACAAACTTTGCACGGCCTTTAAAAATACAATAAAAAGAGCAGCAAACAGGTGCTGATCCCTAAACAAACTTCGGTAACCAAAATGGAACCAGCAATTATCAAGTCTAATCTTTTTCCAATCTGACAGATGGTGCATGCAAGATAAAGCCAGAACCTCACACAATAAATGTTTTGCATCTGGATTGAATATCCCTCTATAAATTCTCTTGAAGAACGAAAGTAACAACTCCTGAAGGAAAACCCTGACAATGCTCTCCCTAGTGGCACTCTTCAACTTATTTTGCGGGTTCCCAATGTGTTCCCATCAGGCCAGAAGAGATGTATAGTCACTCAAGCTGGTTCTGTTTTTTCCCACAGGGTCACTTACCAATGGGATGTGCCCATAAATCCTCCAGGACCGGTAAACAGAAGTCCAAATCACCTCAACTGATTCATTACGATGCAAAAGGAATAGTGGCTCTACTTCAAGGTCCCCTGCAAAGTGTGAAGGTCCTCAAACATATTTTTAAAGCTCAGTCCACCCTACCCTACAGAGGGAGCTCTTTTCAGCCCACTTTATTTGGCATCTTGTTCTTTCAGTCACAATCCTAATCTCAAAACCGTAAGTGAGAGTTGGAAAGTAGATGTATCTGTGAATCGAGAGTTTCACGTTTCTGTTCAGCTGATGAAGCTACAATTGTCTATTGATCTTGTATTCAATCATGTTACTCGTGATGAAGAAACCAAGGTATTTGAACTTCGAGACTTCAGGCAGAGAATAACTCCCAACCCAGAGTTAGCTTTCTATCACTTTCGAGTTAAACACCATAGCCTCACACTGCTGGACACTCATTCCACTCACGTCTAACTGAGCTCCAAAGTGTTTAAATCCATGCTGAAGGACATGGCTTGAAAAGTCCAAACAAAACACATCATCTGCCAAAAAACAGAGATGAGACCCTGCGGTTTCTAAACCAGACACCTTCCTCTCCATGACAATACTTTGAGAAGGTCCCCATGAACACCATAAGTAATATCAGAGACTAAGGGTTTCACAAGAGTCCAACCTGCACTTAGAGCAAGCTCGACTTTGTGCTGAAAAAAAACACTAGTGGGTTTTCCATCTCTGCGGTCCCATGGCAGCCTGCGGCCCAATTTTATTGTACAACTTAGACACTCTGACTTAGAGCATTTTCATGATATTCACACGTAGGGCCTTGGGGGTGGGTGCGCTCAATGCCATCAAGAGGGAGTGTATTTTATGAACCTAACCTCTGGTGCCTGCGCTCACCTCTAAGGGTTAAGTTGCATGTAGACATTGAGGGTTCTGTTTTTCTTTTTAAATGCACACTACAACAAAATGCATCAACACCACATTGGAGTGGGCGGAGGTAGGCTCCAGGGCGGCAGGCTAGAGGGTGGCATGGAGGGGCTGCAGCGTGTGGGGTGGGGGGTTGTGTCCTCTTCTTTGATGTGTGTTCACCGACATTTGGATCGGCTGAGCGGCGATGGTAGAGCTGAGCTGGATAATGTTTCTCCCTGGGCTATTGTTGTTGTGCCGGTGATGTGGTGTGTTTGTGTGGTTGCAGTGGGCGTGATGGGAGATGCCGGCCCTAGGTGCTTGCTGCTGCCTGGGGACCTTTTGCCTGGTGAGTTTGTCCCATCTTGGTGTGGGGTCGTTGGTTCTGTTGTGGGCGTGGTGCGTGCTCGGTGGTGTCTGCCCTGTTGCGCCTGTGGGCGGGGGCTGGAGTAGCGTTGCGCGGGGCCCTTGCAACGGCAAGGGCCCCCGCGGAAGCTTGCACTATGTGGGTGTGGCTTTGTCGGCTTTGCTGGGATGGAGCCCACCTGTGGGGGTGTCCCCCTATGCTGTAGGGAGGGGATTCATGGCATTTGGGTTCGAGGACATGTGTTCGATATCTGAGTCCTGGTCGGGGGTGGCCCTTTGGGGAAATTCATGTTGGGGTTCATTGGAGCTCATGGGGTTAGGATCAGAATTAATTCTGGTTGGCGGGCTAGTTTGGACCATGTAGACCCCTCTTTTGTACATAGCCCCCTCTCAAGATGAGGATTGGGATCGTTGGGGACTGGGGTGGGGGCGGGGGGTCGGGTTGGGTGCGTGGGTGTGAGTGTTTTTATGTGTACACATGAGGGTGTGAATGTGTGAATGTGATTGTGTGTGCCTGTTTTTTGTGTCAGGTTGGGTCTTTGATTGTTCCCTCTCCTGGATCAGTCTAGGGCTCCCATCAAATGGGGGGTCTATTTCCTCCACGCTACACTACCTGCAAGTGGTTGGCGTCTCTGCCAGCTGGTGTACTTGTGGTTCTCGGTGTCCGGGGCTGGGTGCTTTGGTGTGTGCCGGCTCAATCCTGGTGGCTGCTTGCCGGGGCCTGGACCCCTGGGCTCTGTCAGGCCTCTGCTTGGGGAGTGATATGTACCGGGGTCTTGGGTCTATGGGTCCATGGCTGGTTCACAGCATAGACGGCTGCTGGGGGGGCCTGTGGGCTTGTCGCTACAGCTCCCTGGGGCTTCTGCACTGTGGCTGCTGGGTGGTTCCTCTGGGACTCTCTCTGCTCTTCTCTGGTGGGGTTGCGGTAGTCCCAGTGATGGTTCTTCTGAGGTTCCTGTGCTCTGGGGGGCCTTTGGATGTCTATGGCTTGGATCTCCTCCGTATCTGTCCTGGGTCCAGGGGGCAGGTCTGTGGCTCCTCACACTCGCTATTGCATATTTATATGGAGAAACCTTGTAAACACAAGTGCACTCACACTCAGACCCACAGGTGTTTAGGTTCTGGTGTTAACAGACACACAAATGTTCTATATTGAGCCGCATTTACATCTTGCATTCATAAGTACCATGCATTTTTTAGTTAAAAAGCTGTTAATATGAATGTTTCTGCAGGTGTAGAAGCAAGCAGGATTTTTATCTTGTATTCTCTTCATCCTTGATTCTCTCCTACATTCTTTTCTCCTTCTCCATTTTCCTTTTTGCCCCACCTCTCTCTCTTTCATGCTTCTTATTTTTTTCCTTTTTGTTTCTTTTTCTGTGTCCATAAGAAATGACACAATCCCAAAGCAGTTTCTAATAAAGTTTTTTTTTATAAATATCAAGCAGAGCTTTAAAGCCTTAGCTGTAATGCTCCACTTGTGAAAGTAAATTTGTTGGGCTTTTCCTTGGCCCTCAGACAACAATTCTGGGCGCTACTCTGCCAGACAGGACATGGTTAAAAAAAAAAGAAAAAAAGAAGGAAGGATAGTGGGGACCCATCGTCTTCGAGGAAGAAATATGGCGGGAAAAAATTCCTGAATGATTGTGATCGGCAATCACTTAAACATTTGGTGAAATTAAATCGTTGAAAAACAGTATGTTTAATGGTGAAAGTAAGAGCATTTCCACACGCACAATGCAAAGGGAACTCAAGGGATTGGGACTGAACAGCTGTGTTGCCTTAAGAAAACCACCAATCAGTGAGGCTAACCAGAAAAAAGGCTTCAAAAATTTGCTAGGGAGCATAAAGATTGGACTCTGGAGTAATAGAAGAAGGTCATATGGTCTGATGAGTCCAGAATTACCCTGTTCCAGAGTGATGTGCACATCAGGGTAAGAAGAGAGGCAAGTGAAGTGATGCACCCATCATGCCTAGTGCCTACTGTACAAGCTTGTGGGGGCAGTGCCATGATCTGGGCTTGCAGCAGTTGGCCAGGTCTGGGTTCAGCAACAGTATGTGTTCAAAGAATGAGGACTGCTGACTACCTGAATATACTGAATGATGAGGTTATTCCATCAATTGATTTTTTTCTTCCCTGATGGCACGGGCATATTCCAAGATGACAATGCCAGGATTTATAGTGCTCGAATTGTGAAAGAGTGGTAACCAAAGCTAAAGGCGGTTCAGTGAAGTATTAGAGTGCGTGACCTTTTTTTTTGGCAAGGTAGTGTTTTTCCAAATAGTCATATAAACAGACGTTTTGATGTATTAAAATAAAATTTTTATTGTAGCCAAATCTTTTGTGTGACAGTGTTTTTCAGTCTTTTACCTGGTGTTGCCACATCTTAAAAGCATTTTATTGGGGTTTTCCTGAACATGAGGTCCCTACAATTGCATAACAGGAATATTAAAATGCTAAATAAACATAAAGATGAAGTGCAAGACAGTTTATTGCCAAAACTAATGGTTGAGACACTTTAAAATTATGATGGCAAAGCTGCATTTTATGCAGGGGAGCATGAAGTAGCACAAACCCAATTTTCTGAGCGGACAGCTGGTACTATCATATGCAACCTGTGCTGACCAGTTTTTGTTCAAAGTATTGTTTCTTTATGAACTCAAATGTTCCTAAAAACATCTCTTGTCTCACAAACACCTGTTATCTTGTCTCGTTTTCTCCTTCTAATAATCCAACTACAAAGGTAAATTTTAAAAAGTTGCTAGTTTCAATTTCAGTTTACTGTTGCCCAGCAAATCCAATTAAAAACTGAAAACAGATTAAGGAGACTGTTTATGTAACATGTTTATTTCTAAAACTTGAATAAACAACAGAAAAAGGACATTTCTTTGTCTAAAACACATAAAAGTTAGACCACTTTTGGATCTGTAAGCCTTGTAATAACCCAGTACTCTGATCCACAGAGTGGGAGTTGGAACAATGCAAGCTTGGGCTGACAAGTGGGGGGTCGGTACATCACCACAAGGGTTTAATAATGTATCTCTCTCTTACAGCTGGCAGAGAGTGTTACGATCTAGCCTGTTCATGTGTCTGTGCATGGCTTTGTCACATTTGCTACAAGATGACTGCTGATTCCTCTTGCGTGCTTCCTGCAGCAACACTTCAACAAACCCAAGTGACAGAACTCACTATTTAAACCATGAAGGCTTACAGCAGCATGTGTGCTTATCATACATATACTCCTGGGTGTTTTTGCACAAATGCAACTGGATAAATCTTATTGTTTGTGCCTAATGTCAAGACAAAGCTGTAAAGGGAAAGAAACTTTGGTTCTACCCTTGACCCAAGTCAATCTGTCATATCTAGTTGTCAACTTAAGTTTTTTATACTGCATACAGTCAATGTTTCTTTGAAGAGCAACCACTAGGTATTAATTATCTGCAGTTATGCAACCTCGTTGGCACAGTTCCTTCCAAAAATATTCCTACCCCTGAAGCATTTTAATATTATGTCAGGTTACAACCACAAACATCAATGTATTTTACTTGTATAGTAATGACCAAATAAAAACTGAGCATACTCGTGAAGAGGAAAGCAATTCATACATGTTTTAACAATATTTTATAAAGAAAAACGCTCAGTGTTGTAGCAGGCATTTGTAATTATCCTCCATTTGGTAACATTTTGTTTTACCCCTCTCTGTTATATAGCTGCATCAATTTTTAAGATCTCCTCAAAACTCTTAAGGAGATTTAAGTCTAAAACATTTTAAGACATAAATGCTTTGATTTAAACGATTTCATCTAAACCCTGCTTGCATGTTTAGAGTCTTTATCCTATTGAAAGGTGAACCTCTGGCCAAGTCTTACATGTTCTGCTGCCACTAAAAGGTTACCATCCATATTTACCCGTATTTAGCTCCATCCATCTTTCCATTAACTCTGACCAGCTACCTTGTCCCTGTGTGCTGAAGAAACCCCCCCCCCACCCCCGCAACCCCATTCATTGTGCTACTACCACTTTGTTTCACAGTAACGATAGTGTCGATTAGGTTATGTGCAACATTAGTTTTCTGCAACACAAAGGATTTTGCATGAAGTTACAAAAGTCAATTTTTGACACATCTATCCAGAAAAACGTCTTCAATTTGTTTGCTTTGCCCCATACATATGGCTTGTGACTGAAAATGGGACATTATGAGGCTTTCTTCTGCCAAAAGCTTGTTTTCTTGCCATGCTTCCATAAGTTCAGATTTGTGAAGGTGCATGGCAGATTGCTTTCCTGTCAACATTTTCCACCAGCTCCACCAGAGGTAAAAACGTTTTTGACTGTATCTCCACTGAATGCTGTCTTTGCCTGGCCTTTCAGTTTAGGTGGATTGATGTGAAGGTTTGCAGCTGTACCATACCCTTTCAATTTCCAGATGGTGGAGGTTGGATTCGAGGCTTGAAATGTTGTTTATTACCAAGCCCTGCTTTAAACATCTCGAACATTTTATCATTGACCTGTCTGGTGTGTTGTTTAGTCTGTTTTATGTCTGTTCACTGATATTCTCACAGAACAGATGTAACATGTGTAACATTAGTTTCAATATATTGTAGGGTTGTCAGGGTAAAGGAGTTTGTATACAAGAACTCTTCACAATTTTTTGTTTTTTATAAAGAAAAAAAAAATTTCCTTTCATTTTCTTTTCATTTTACAATTATTTACTGCTACCACACTGATTTTTTACATCCCATAAAAAACCAATACAGTCCATAGAAACTTGTGATTGTAACATGACAAAATGTGAATAGTTCAAGGAGTGGGAATAGTTTTGGAAAGCACTGTACACCTAAATAAAGAGAGTGAAGAGTTACATAAAATAGGTCATACAGGTACTTAATCCTGCAATCAGTCATTTTACCTTTTGAAGGAGAGGTAAAAACACTAGGCAGCCTTGACATATAATGATCAGTGTGCCAGGAGAAGCTGTTCTAAAATCATATTTGTGAGCCCTTCACACAATTCCAGTTTTATCTCAGCTTTGACACCTGGCTGGATACCATGGTCTTTCTTTTGTGTTGCATTTAAAGGTAAAGGAGATTATAAAGAATTTATAAACATCCAGATTTTAATTTATGTAACTTATGTAACTTCTGTCAGTTCTGCCCTGAAAGTTTTCTACTGCTTTTATGAATATGCAGTCAATAGGGAGTTTGCACCCCTATGTGTTGAGTAGGCACTTAACAGGGGGACTAGCTTACTTGCTTTTTAACGGACAGTATTTAATTTATTTTCCGTGACCTTTAATCCCTGACAATTTCTTGAATTTTAATTGGTTGATAGCCAGAAGAACAAGGGGCTTGTCCAGGGCACCATCAATGCAAAAACGCCACTGTGGCGTTTGAGGATGAATGGATGGTGGTGGACGGCTTCTTAAGGAGGAGGGGCGGCACAGTTATCTGCTTAGAGGCCGGCACAGCTGCCTGAATCATTCATTTGAAGCCGCATGGATTATGGTTTGCTTGTAAATGGAGGCTGAGCTGCAGAGCCGTTAGCTGGACACGGTTTAGACATGAGCTGGAGGATGCAGCTGTAACACTGCATTTTCTTGCTAATAGTTTGTCCAATGGACAATAAGATTAATTACTACAGCACCAAGTTCACACACAGTATGTACATCCACATGTAAAGGACTGCCGTGTTCTCTATAGCATTGCTTTTCAGACAAGTTGGATGTTCTTACAATCCTGGCAAGTAATATTCTTCCATTCAGATGATGAAGGCGTAGGTGATATATGTTTTATGATACTGTGATATACAACTGATTTAAAACCTGATGCTATAGTAATGAGATTTTTTGATGGACCAATATGCGGTGAAGAACTTCTGAAGCTCGAGGTGTGCGGGTATGACGAGTCTTTATTGTTCATGGCTGGATTCGGACAGGGTAGCAGACATGCACAGAAACACAAACAAAACATAAGGAACCAGCGGGAACAAAGGAAAAAGACTGGTTTAAATACATAACTGAACAGCAGGGGGAACCAATGACAAACGTGACCAGACAATCAGGGGAAAACACAGAACAGGTGCGGGTTTGGGGTGCAGGGAGACAGAAAACCAAGGACTAGACCAGGTAATATAACAAAAACTCAATCAGGTATGACAGATGCAGTACTGAAAGAAGCGGAGACTACCACCATCCACTCATTACTTGTTACTTGTTTGGCCGTAAAATAATTTTCTTCTATTAGAAATTTAACATCACTATTCTGAAAACTTGAACTTCCTCAACTGAACACATTGTTAAGTCACTTGAGTGTGGATGAAAACCTTGCTTTTTAAAAACGTTTAATTCCTTATTGTTCAATCAATGAAGCTATGATGTTAATTCTTGATTCTCACTTTTCTATGTACTTATGACAAAGCCCATAATTTTCAGTTTATTATTGTATCACTTTAAATTATCTGTATACATATTTAGCAGAAGGTCTTGTTAGTCACAACTTTGTGATACTGGTTGCTACATAGGAACAAGATGTGATAGATGTAAAAGTGATGTTTACTGGTAGAAAACAGAAACCAAGAGCTTTAATGATTTGGTTTGCCCTTTCATTTGTTCAAGTGTTCCAGTGCTTGACACTAAAGGTTTGAAGGTCTAAGAAAAGCCTGACTTTGTTACTTCTGCGAGGGACAAAAGTAACAGTACACAAAAAACGTTATCACAACCAAAATCGTTTGTTTTCTTTCCCATAGAAAGGAGTACTTTCTATGGGAAGGAAAAGGTAAATGTTAATGGATGTAGCTCCTTTAGTCGTTTCACCTAGAAAGAAGGAACAGATAAACTTTGAGCCAGTTTTCAAGTTTAGAGTCTGAAGAGAGCACATAGAGTTAGTTACAGTAAAAGCTCAGTCAGTAGCTATGTCTAGGAGAGAGAAAGGGTTAAATACTGAAAGACAGGGCCATGTGGATCATCGGTAGAGGGTGAGCATTAAGTTGTTGCCAGCAGAAGCTTGAACTATGCCCCTCTCCAGAAAGGTGTTACAGGTAGACACAGAGTCAGGCCAAGTGTAGCTTCTAGGAAGAGAAAAGAGAGAACATAAAGTTAAAAGCTGAAATAACAGCAAATAATGCAAAATTGGAGAGTAGTGTGAGAATGTAGCGAAGAGGGTGAAAGTGGTCATTATGTCCTCCAGCAGCCTAAGCCTGTAGCAGCATGACTACAGAGATACAGTACAGACCAAAAGTTTGGACACACCTTCTCATTCAAAGAGTTGTCCTTATTTTCTAGCTTCACACTGAAGGCATCAAAACTATGAATTAACACATGTGGAATAATATACTGAACAAAAAAGTGTGAAACAACTGAAAATATGTCTTATATTCTTGGTTCTTCAAAGTAGCCACCTTTTGGTTTGATTACTGCTCTGCATACTCTTGGCATTCTGTTGATGAGCTTCAAGAGGTAGTCCCCTGAAATGGTTTTCCAACAGTCTTGAAGGAGTTTTCCAGAGATGCTTAGCACTTGTTGGCCCTTTTGCCTTCACTCTGCGGTCCAGCTCACCCCAAACCATTTCGATTAGGTTCAGGTCCGGTGACTGTGGAGACCAGGTCATCTGGCGCAGCACCCCATCACTCTCCTTCTTGGTCAAATAGCCCTTACACAGCCTGGAATTGTGTTTGGGGTCATTGTCCTGTAGAAAAATAAATGAGGGTCCTACTAAACGCAAACCGGATCGAATAGCATGCCGCTGCAAGATGCTGTGGTAGCCATGCTGGTTCAGTATGCCTTCAATTTTGAATAAATCCCCAACAGTGTCACCAGCAAAGCACCCCCACACCATCACACCTCCTCCTCCATGCTTCACGGTGGGAACCAGGCATGTAGAGTCCATCCGTTCACCTCTTCTGCGCCGCACAAAGACACGGTGGTTGGAACCAGAGATCTCAAACTTGGACTCATCAGACCAAAGCACAGATTTCCACTGGTCTAATGTCCATTCCTTGTGTTCTTTAGCCCAAACAAGTCTCTTCTGCTTGTTGCCTGTCCTCAGCAGTGGTTTCCTAGCAGCTATTTTACCATGAAGGCCTGATTCACACAGTCTCCTATTAACAGTTGTTCTAGAGATGTGTCTGCTGCTAGAACTCTGTGTGGCATTGACCTGTTCTCTAATCTGAGCTGCTGCGATTTCTGAGGCTGATGAACTTATCGTCCGCAACAGAGGTGACTCTTGGTCTTCCTTTCCTGGGGCGGTCCTCATGTGAGCCAGTTTCTTTGTAGCGCTTGATGGTTTTTGCGACTCCACTTGGGAACACTTTCAAAGTTTTCCCAATTGTTCGGACTGACTGACCTTCATTTCTTAAAGTAATGATGGCCACTCGTTTTTCTTTACTTAGCTGCTTTTTTCTTGCCATAATACAAATTCTAACAGTCTATTCAGTAGGACTATCAGCTCTGTACTGTATCCACCCCTGCACAACACAACTGATGGTCCCAACCCCATTTATAAGGCTTGAAATCCCACTTATTAAACCTGACAGGGCACACCTGTGAAGTGAAAACCATTTCAGGTGACTACCTCTGGAAGCTCATCAACAGAATGCCAAGAGTGTGCATAGCAGTAATCAAAGCAAAAGGTGGCTACTTTGAAGAACCTAGAGTATAAGACATATTTTCAGTACATTCTATTCTGGAATTAACAGGGAGCCAATGAAGGGAAGCTAATGTAGGAGAAATATGATATATCTTTTTAATTTTCATCAGAACTCTTGCTGCAGCATTTTGAATCAGCTGAAGGCTTTTAACTGCATTTTGTGGACATCCTGACATCCTAAAGAATTACAATAGTCCAGCCTTGAAGTAACAAATGCATGGACTAGTTTCTCAGCGTCACTCCTGGATAGGATATTTCTAATTTTGGCAATGTTCCCGAGGTGAAAGAAGGAAATCCTAGAAACCTGTTTAATATGGGATTTAAATGATGTGTCCTGGTCAAAAATAACACCAAGGTTTTTTACATTATTACCGGAGGTCAATTTAATGCCATCCAGGTTAAGTGATTGCCTAAGCAGTTTCTTTTTTAAAGACTCCGCTCCAAAGACGACAACTTCTGTCTTGTCTGAATTTAGAAACAGAAAATTTTAAGTCATCCAAGTTTTTATGTCTTCAAGACATGCTTGTAGTCTAACTGGTTGGGCTCATCAGGATTTATGGATATGTAAAGCTGAGTATCATCAGCGTAACAGTGAAAATATATCCGATGCTGCCTGATAATTTTACCTATTAGAAGCATATATATATAGTAAAGAGAATTGGTCCATGTACTGAACCCTGTGGTACTCCACAATTAACCCTGGAGTTTAAAGATGATTTATCATTTACATGAACAAACTGGAATCTGTCAGACAAATAAGATTTAAACCAGATTTAAACGCTGTTCCCCTGATCCCTACAGCATATTCCAGCCTTTCTAAGAGAATATTGTGATCAACTGTATCAAATGCAGCACTGAGATCTAACAGGACAAGTACAGACACAAGTCCATTATCTGAGGCCATAAGAATATTTTGTGACTTTCAGCAGAGCTGTTTCAGTGCTATGGTGAGCTCTGAAACCTGACTGAAACTCTTCAAACAGGTCATTGCTGTGTAAATGCTCACACATTTGATTAGCAACTATTTTCTCAAGAATTTTAGATAAGAATGGAAGATTGGATATAGGTCTGTAATTTTTCAAGTCATCTCAATCAAGTGAAGGTTTCTTAAGTAAAGGTTTAATTACAGCAACCTTAAAAGCTTGTGGTACATATCCATTTACTAACGATATTTATTTTAACAGTAGGCTAACAAAGGGCTAGCAAAATAATAGATCTTACTCTCAGCCACCAAGTCAGTGCTGTTGCACTTTACCATTTTATTGAATGTATTTGGACAGAAACTGTTTTTTTTTGTTTGTTTTTTTTGTGTTATGGAAATAAAGGAAGAAATTATTAATATATTGGGTTACCTTAAGGGAATAACTTAAATGATTCTTCATTGCTTGGTTCCATGCAACTCAAACCTAAAACAGCACATGCTTTCTGTTCTGTTTTTCTGTCTTTTGCAAATGATGGTGTCATTAAACTATTCTCAATTAGCCATCTGGGAGTTGATGGTGAAACAGCTCTCAGACTGTAATCATGGTTCCCCTACCTTGCTTGCCAAACTCTCACTTACTGGCTGGGCTCTCCAGTTCCCTACTCTAAAATGTCTTTATGTGCTTGATAATCACTCTGCTAAAATGTTCACAGATCTGTGCGGATGTGTGTTAGCGTGCATGTTTATCAGATTTAATCTCCTTGTATGAATGACTCTATCAAGCGCAAATATGTGTGTCGGTACATCTCGTTTTGAGACCTTCTGTGCGATTGTTGATCCCCAAGTGAAAACATTTAGATTGCCTTCTTCTTGGTGCCAGTCTGGATTAGGCTGGTGATGAAACCATTCCACTTTAATTACCATTCTGGCATTTAACCTGCATGGATAACGGGGTCGTCAACGAGGGAAGGCTTGGTGGACCAGACACTCAGTAACATGCAGGCACACATGCGGCTCGGATAATTGAGTCATCATGTATTTGCCAGCACCCACCTCCCTACTTTGCTTCTCAGTACCTCCCTCCTCCCTAATCCTTTTTTTTTACTGCTTTATGTTCAGGGCACCACGAAGCTATTTGGATTAAAAGCACATGTGATGCGTGACATGTGAAAGTCACTTTTCTATTTATGCTCAGAGGCACCTCTGCACCCAACCACCGTACAACATGAGACGCTCCACTCTGACACTGTATGCAAATTAAGAGATTTTCTCACTTGCACAGATAGCTCTCATTTACACATATTATTGAGTATTTTATCATCAACCTAAGTGTACATTGTAAGCTAGGAATAATTAACAGTTATACAGATAGGATGGCAATAATAGACTTTATCTTTACCCAAGAATGTTGTATTGATAAGTTAATTTACCACAGATACTGTAAAAACGCCTTTATTTTGCTATGAAATACATATCAAATCAAGTCAAAGTTTATTTATAAAGAACATTTCATGTACAAAGGAACACATTGTGTTTTTCATCAAAAGACAAAAACACTAATAAAAGTGCAAATGCAAAAACCACACATTTGTTTTTGTAATTTAACAAAGGTGATAAAATGTACAAATATACATCTGCAAGATGCAGACAAACAAGACATTAATGTGCCATTTTGTGCAAAAATGTGGTCGTCATACATTTAAATATAAACCCTAGACTTGGTAGAAAATGTTTTTTAATCTAACCTTAAAATTTAGACAAGGGGCCTCTCTCAAATCTATTTGGATTTAATTCCATTACATTGGACCGCAAACACAAAAGGCAGCTTTACCCTTTGTATAAAGTACAGAGTGGTCTGACTAAGTTTCCATGGCCTATTGACCTGAGTAATCTTGTACGTAAATACCAAGTTGATGTACTGAATGTCTTGTATACTGAGGAGAAGGATCTTTTAATGTTTTGTACACAAGTAGTAGGATTTTATATTGATTCTGGTTTCTACAGGTAAACATTGCACAGTTATGTTCAGATTTTTAGTGCCTACTACAACACTGTGCTGTGTTTTGTATTAATTGCAGATTTTGAGAGGCAAATGAAAAAGGCTGTTAGAATAATAAAACTTAATAGTGACAAATGCATGGATTTGTTTTGTCAGGGTCATTCTTCTAAATAAATCTTATAACTTTTCTTATTTTCTTTAAATGGTAAAAGGCAGATTTGTTAATAGTGTTAATGTAGCTTTTGAAATTTAGCCCACTGTCTATTATCATACCCAAATGTCATGCTTTGTTTTTGCATTTAACAGATAGTTTACTGACGTTTTGCACCAAAATATTGAACTATTTCTGCTATGGTTTTGTTTAATTGTAAGAAATTTCCAAACATTCATGTATTGATGTTAATGACACACTGAAAAAAAGAGTGTACATGCGTTAAGTCACAATAAAGAAATCTAGAATTGTAAATTTTCAGCATAATTGTAATAGTATTTTTGGTGTTTCTGAATAATGTGTGCAATGATTCAAAGATTCAACAGTAATTGTCCAAGAATTAAACCCTAATGTACTCCACACTGGTAGAATAAAAATTTCCAAGTGATACAAAGAACTGTCTTTCACTTAAATAATCTCCAAGTCAATTAATGACTGGGCCAGAAAAACCAACCCATGTGTGTAACCTGCTCAATAAAATGTCACAGTCAACAGTGTTGAAGGCAGCATAGAGAATCCAATAGCACAAGGAGGGATGTTTTTTTTAGAATTACTCTTTATAAATAAGTCATTTACAACTCTAAGTGCTGTTTCTTTAGAGTATGTTCTGTTGTTCTGCTCATCCAGTTAACAAACCTTCAGATGCTAAAAAGATGAGTTAACACTGGAACTTGCCGAAATAAACAGACTTGCAAAATGTGTTGATAAGACCCATGCTGATAAAGTGCCATGAAAAGTATTTCCCCATTTTACAGATGCTGATTGAGATGTTGTGGTGTAAGGTCACGAACCGGTGGATGAACAATCTCCTTTATGATTTTCTTGTAGAGAGCAGAATTAATGGTTTTATCATTTCCAGTAAGTTGCCTATAGGTCATCAGAAGCTAAGCAGCTGCAGACCATCACACTATAACCACCATGTTTGATTGTCAGTATTATGAGCTTTTTCTAAAAAGCTGTTAGTTTTACACTAGATGTAGCTGGCCACACACCTTCCCAAGAGCTCCACCTTAGTCTTTTCAGCCTGCAGAATGTTTTCCATCATTAAGAGACGCTGTTTTGGAGAAATATTAGACAGGCTTTCTGCATTGTTTTTGGTCAGCAGTGACTTTTTGCCTTGAGTGTCTCCAATGGAAGTCGTTTTTGCCTAGGCTCTGTCTTATTGTTTAAACATGAACACTGAGCATAACTGATAAAGGTGAGGCCTGCAGTAGTACTTCATATGCTTTTCAAGGGTCATTTGTGACTTCTTGGATCAGTCATCAATGAGCTTTTGAAGTAATTTTGGTAGGCTGGACGCTTCTTGGAAGCTTCACCACGGCTCCCTTTTTCCTCTATTTGTGGATAATATCTCTTACTGTGGTTCACTGAAGTCCAAAGCCTTAGAAATGTCTGTGTATCTGTTCCAGAATGATAGATGTCAATGTCTCTGTTTCTCATCTGTGCTTGTGTGTTGCTTTTTGAGAACTTTTAGCTTTCATATCGTCAAAGTGGTCAAGTTTAAGTGATTTTATTCTGTAGGCCTGGCAGTTACTAAAAAAAGCCATTGCCGCCATAACATATAGACCCATCTGGTAGTTTGGTAGTACATTTCCTTTAATAAATAAAATCTAAATTTGGAAGCTGCTTTTTGTAATAAAGTCTGAAGAGAAAGCAAAAAAAAAGTATGTAATGGGGCAAATACTTTTTCGCAGTAATGTACATTGGGTGCTGAAGCCTGAAATACGTGGCTTTTACACTGTGTGATCTATTGTTTCCTTTGATTTATTGGTCTTATCTCAACCAAAAAGGTCAAAATGTCTGTTCATTTGGAGAATTGAGACATAGTGCTTGGCTTGATTAAACATTTACAGTACTCAGTTTCTTCGATAGTTCTGGAGTAATCTACAAAAAAATCTACCCTGATGTCAAGCTGGATTTAGGCTTGGGTTGAGACAAGGCAATGCAAGTTTATGTATACAGTACCTTTCATACACAAGGTCATTCAACGTGTTTACAGTGAAATAAAGGAATAAATAGTAAAGAAAAATATGTTAAAGTAAAGAAAACTGTTAAAAAGTCAAATTTAAGTATCGCATATACGAAAGAGTACTGCAATGCGACACAGTGTTAAGCACTATTGGCTTAAACCACTAAAGTTCTGGGTTGGAATCCCAGCCTCTGTCTTTCTGCTTAGAGCTTGCATGTTCTCCCTCCACATGCCTGGGTTCACTCTGGGTATTCTGGCTGTCCCACAAACAAAAAATATGACAGTTGGTGAAATTTGTTACTCAAAATATCCCATAGGCATTGGTGTGTATGTGCAAGCTTTTTTTATCCTGTGTGTGCCTCTGTGTTGCCCTTTGATGGACTGGCGACATGTCAAGGGTGTACCCTGCCTCTCACCCAATGACTACTGTAGATAGACAACAGGCTCCCTGCTACCCTGCAGGGATAAGTGGATATAGACGACTAATGGATGAATGGATTAAAAGAAACAATTTAAAGAAATAAATGCCAAATATGCTCCTCCACATTGAGTCAGCTGAGGTTGGTTGGCCATTTGTTTCAAATGCCCCCTGGACGCCTCCCTCCTGAGGTGTTTCAGGCACATCCCACCGAAAAGAGGCTCAGGACACTGCCTAGGACATGCTTGGAGGACTATGTCTCCCAGCTTGCCTGGGGAAGCCTTGGTCTCGCCCAGAAGAGCAGGAGAAGGCGACTGGGGAGAGTGAACTTTGCTGAGGTTGCTGACACTGCTGCCCATGTGACCCAGATATGTGGAAGATGACGAAATTCAGAATACTAAATACATGACAGAAATGAAATAAAATAATCTATGACTTTCATGGAAAATATAAATGTAAATAATGGAAATAGTAATGTTTTAATTCTTCCTGAGAACCAGGTATGGTGTAACCTGTGTGTAAAATGGTGTGTATGTGGCTAATGGCATTACAGACAAAAAAAAAAAAAAAACATTACAGAAACAAAAACAAATTTGACCAGTGTCAAAAGACTTGCAGTAATGACCCAATATGTGACAGAAAATGTACTCATTTATATTGATTCCATTCTTAACCGCTTTAGCCTTCCTAATGGAGTACCTTATGTGGTCGTTCAGGGAGCTCTGTTTTCCCCATTATCCTCAGAGACGTCCTCCAACAGTTTGGCAGTAAAGGTTATTGTCTTTAGTGCTCGTCAAATAGCCACAAGAAAGACATAATGCAAATTTGGTAAAGTATGTTAAATTGACAAGTGATTGTTAAACAAACTTTGAATTTGAGGTATTTTCTGACCAATGAACTCCTTTTGCTGTAGTTTCAACAGTAATAAAAACTCATTACAGTAAGAAAAAAAGAACAGTCAACAAAGACGGCAACTTCAGAAACAGGAGGGAATCTCCTTTGCCATATGTAGCAAGCAATATATGCTACTTTCTTAGTAGCTGTTTTTGACATGAGCCATATGGGCAGTTGTCAAGGGCTGCATTAGAGAGCACCTGAGCAACTCATAATAAAGTACAACGTATCTGTTAGTTGTGCAAATCTTCTATTGCTTTTATGCATGAGCGTTCAATTGGGAGTTGGCCACCCATGTGTTGACTGAGCATCCCCCGCTTGCTACGTAGAAAGGGGAGACTATATAGGTGTTTTCTGTGGGACCACACTGCATTTTATCTCATCCTCAGAGTCTTGGATATTTTTCCATTATTAAATCCTATCTATGTTAAGCCTCATCTAAGTCTTTTTGTCCTAAATTTACCCTAAAATATTCCCATCCGTTTCTAACTTTGAGGATGTTTGTTTTCAGAAATGATAAATATTAAAAGAGAGAAGAGTAGGTCACTCTTGGTACTGCTGTGCTAGTTATTACAAGCAGGTTAAAATATTGATGTTGGCATTTAGCTCACACTAGTGTGGTACATTCTCTTCCATGAATGAAAAGGAAAGGAAACAATACTAGTCATCAGCTTAAAAACTTTATCTCCTTGGAAAACTTTAACCATAGTACCTAATATGAAGTTTTTACACTTTTGCAGGAAAGCAGTCCCAAGATGGTACTATGTCTAGGTTGTAATCATTCAAAGGTCATTGTAATCTCTACACTGCCTCCTTTGGTCCTTTGAGGTTGGGAATGGTGTACATGCTTTCTTGGGTGAGTAAAGGACATCTGTGTATATTTGTGGTCTTGATTTGGTATGATGATTGCCGTCTGATGCTTGCAGTTTGCCCTGCATTTTTACTTGCTGTTGATATTTGATTCAGTCCAGTCCTAAATCTCTGAGGGTGTGTGTGTGCTTTCATAGTTCATGAATAACTCTTGCTTTAAGATACTGAGAGTGGATTCGGGAAAAGGGGGAACATAAATCTGAGGCTGACACCCTCAGTGAAAGTCATTAGTCAGCTGTCACCGACCCTGGCCCGCTGCCATGTCATGCGAGCCACCTTCCTTCCCTTCGTCTTTCTCTCTCTTCCTTCCTAACAAGGGCCATCTTGCTCAGCCATTTCCTCATAGCTCTAATTTAGCCAAAGAAATCAAATCAACAATTAATGCTGATACAGCCATTCTGGAGACTTGAGGCCAAACGAACACTTACTGTAATAAAATGTATAGAGTTTAAGGTAATGGACATTCAGTTTTAGTCATATTTAGCAGGAAGGAAATACAATAAGATTAACAAAATGGTTGTAGTTATAAAATTCCACTATGATATGGTACAACTGTTGAACAAATCAGTGTATATTCAGTTGTTGCATATTCCTTTTATCTAATGAGATACCATGTTTCTGCTGCAGCTAAAAAGTGCTCAATCACTAGATATATTGCAAGTATTTAGGTCTAAGGCCTTTTAGGGTTGTGGCTTTCAGCCAATCACCACTGCCCCCCTTTTAGTACATAAATGTTATGTTATGTCCTTTCAAAATAATGAAAAGACTACTTACATGACAAATGTCTAGCAGACAGTCCACAAGGATAGCAAGGAACAGGAGGTCATTGCTAAAGAAGCTGTCTTTTCACACAGTGCTATATCCTAGCATATTAATGGAAAGTTAAGCGGAAGGAAAAAGGGTGGTAATAAGAATTTGCAAAAGCAACTGCAATAAATGCAAGTTAGGGGGATTGTGA
Organism: Crenichthys baileyi; assembly: GCA_036173005.1. Classification (NCBI taxonomy): domain Eukaryota; kingdom Metazoa; phylum Chordata; class Actinopteri; order Cyprinodontiformes; family Goodeidae; genus Crenichthys; species Crenichthys baileyi. The sequence goes on from JAHHUM010001246.1 coordinate 218,522, forward strand.
AGCAAACCCCATTAAAGTGTTTGAAGGAAATCCATAATGCATGGACTGCAGCTGGGGTTGGTTAACACACAGATTAATGAATCATTTCTTGTGTTAAGCCACTCCTGAACCAGAGACAATGTCAGAAATGTCTTATCTAGGATAAAGAGAAAAAGGACTGGACTTTGGCTCAGTAATGCAGTTTTATTCTGAAATTAAAGTGTGGTAATTTTTGTTTAGAAATTAATATCCATTAGTCTGAAGGAGAAGTGAAGAAGCACATAGTCCAAGATGCTCAAAGTCCAGTGTGAGGTTTCTACAGTCACTGATGATTCAGGGAGACATGTCTTATGTTTTTTTTGTTAAAATGTGTTTTGTCAAGTTCAGAGTCAGAGGAACTGCCTACCAGGATATTTTGGAGCAATTCATACTTCTTACTGCTGACAAACTTTATAGAGATGCCAATTTAATTTTTCTGCAGGACTTGGCACCTGCCCACACTGCCAAAAGGACAAGTACCCATTTATTGACCAAGGTATCACTGTGCTGAATTTACTGCCAAACTGGCCTGATTTAAACCCCAAAGGGACATTTTCTACCACACGGTTCTATTGCCTAACAGGTGCCAGGGCTAACTAAGAATTGTTTTATATATATATATATATATATATATATATATATAATATATAATATATATATATAAAATATATATATATATATATATATATATATATATATATATATATATATGTATATATACAGTACTGTGTAAATGTTTTAGGCAGGTGTGAAAAAATGCTGTAAACAAAGAATGCCTCCAACAAAGAAAGTGTTAATGATTTATTTTCATCAATCAACAAAATGCAGTGAATGAACAAAAGAGAATTCTAAATCAAATCAATATTAGGTGTGACCACCCTTTGCCTTCAAAACACCATCAATTCTTCTAGGCACGCAGTTTTTGAAGGAACGAGGCTGGTTGGTGAACTAACCACAGATCTTCTGTGGATGTAGGCTTTCTCACATCTTTCCGTCTCTTCATGTAATCACTCGATGATGTTAAGATCAGGGCTCTGTGGGGGCCATTCCATCACTTCTTAATGACTTTGGCTGTATGTTTGGGTTCGCTCACTTAGCATTTTGATAAAAATAAACACTCATCATTTATATTTCTGAAAGCATTCTTTGTTTACTGCATTTTTTTACACCTGCCAAAAATGTTTGCACACTGTATATATACAGCGGTTGGACAATGAAACTGAAACACCTGTCATTTTAGTGTGGGAGGTTTCATTTCTAAATTGGACATGCCTGGTAGCCAGTCTTCATTGATTGCACATTGCACCAGTAAGAGCAGAGTGTGAAGGTTCAATTAGCAGGGTAAGAGCACAGTTTTGCTCAAAATATTGAAATGCACACAACATCATGGGTGACATACCAGAGTTCAAAAGAGGAGAAATTGTTGGTGCACGTCTTGCTGGCGCATCTGTGACCAAGACAGCAAGTCTTTGTGATGTATCAAGAGCCACGGTATCCAGGGTAATGTCAGCATACCACCAAGAAGGACGAACCACATCCAACAGGATTAACTGTGGACGCAAGAGGAAGCTGTCTGAAAGGGATGTTCGGGTGCTAACCCGGATTGTATCCAAAAAACATAAAACCACGGCTGCCCAAATTACGGCAGACTTAAATGTACAAGTCAACTCTCCTGTGTCCACCAGAACTGTCCGTCTGGAGCTCCACAGACTCAATATACACGGCCGGGCTGCAATAGCCAAACTTTTGGTCACTCATGCCAATGCCAGAGTCGGTTTCAATGGTGCAAGGGGCGCAAATCTTGGGCTGTGGACAATGTGAAACATGTATTGTTCTCTGATGAGTCCACCTTTACTGTTTTCCCCACATCCGGGAGAGTTACGGTGTGGAAAAGCCCCAAAGAAGTGTACCACCCAGACTGTTGCATGCCCAGAGTGAAGCATGGGGGTGGATCAGTGATGGTTTGGGCTGCCATATCATGGTATTCCCTTGGCCCAATAGTTGTGCTAGATGGGCGCGTCACTGCCAAGGACTACCAAACCATTCTTGAGGACCATGTGCATCCAATGGTTCAAACATTGTATCCTGAAGGTGGTCCCGTGTATCAGGATGACAATGCACCAATACATACAGCAAGACTGGTGAAATATTGGTTTGATGAACATGAAAGTGAAGGTGAACATCTCCCATGGCCTGCACAGTCACCAGATCTAAATATTATTGAGCCACTTTGTGGTGTTTTGGAGGAGCGAGTCAGGAAACGTTTTCCTCCACCAGTATCTAGTGACCTGGCCACTATCCTGCAAGAATAATGGCTTAAAATCCCTCTGACCACTGTGCAGGACTTATATATGGCATTCCCAAGATGAATTGACGCTGTATTGGCCGCAAAAGGAGGCCCTACACCATACTAATAAATTATTGTGGTCTAAAACCAGGTGTTTCAGTTTCATTGTCCAACCCCTGTATGTTTCCACAGAAACTTTGGCTCTTGCATTAAAAACCAGTGCTATACCAGCACAAGTATACTGCCAGACCATAGTTGTCAGGAAGGGTGGGATCATGAGGAACCATAGCTAATAAAAACATTCAGAGCACCATGTTTAAAACTGTGGAGTTTAGTTTCATTTTTGATTGGTCAAATGTTAAACTGAAAAAAGAGCTTTTTTTTATCCTCATGTAGTTTATTTTGAAATCACCAATGATGGACTTTAACTGTAACACTTCATAATCTCCAGTCAGTGTGTTGTTCTGAAAGCCGTGTTTAATCCCCATTTTAGTGTGGATGAGAGATTAGCTGATCGGTATTGTGTGTGAAGCGTTTGCAAGCACCGCTGGCAGTTTAAAACAGCATTAATAAAATAATTTGATGATATTAGGATGTCTATTTGCCGGGATACTGGGATAGATAATATCATTTGTGTGGTTTAATTGTTTGTATCCACTACAATCCTTCACAAAAAAAAACGGGGAGGAAAAATTACTGAAAAGATGTTCATGATGACGTAATGATGTGGCTCCAACTTGGTCTCCAGGTGACTGAAAAGCTAATTGGTTCTTTTGCAAGAATCCTGTCAAAATAACACAAATACTATCACTATCATTAGCTGATGTTAATTCCGACTAGTTTTGCCGTCTTTTTTCCAACAGCCCAACATGGCGGAGTAAATGTTCGATCAAACATCACTACACAGGTTCAATCTCTACAAGCGGAGACACATCCAGCACTAATATGCATCAGTGCTGGAAGTGTGGAATATGCTTTGCGAAAAGTGATATTCAAAGTAAAAGCAGAAAATATGTCACAGAAAGTACAGTCCAATGCATTGAGGCAAGAGAGCGAGGAAATGGTAAGACTGTGCTGCTGTAAGGTTCAGGAGATTTAAAAAGGTCCGTTTTTTACTCGGAAAGTGAATGAAGTCAGCCGAACACTGTGGCTCATGCATTGGTATTTTCAGAGGAAAAGTGATCCTTTTCTTTTTAAAGATTGCTTTTCTCTTATATAAAATTGAGAAAAATGCACATGCTTTTTGGATTTTCTTTGGAAAGAGCATTCCAGAACTGTTCCAGAGGACATAGTGCTGGATATTGTCTTATCCAGCAATGCATGTGTAGCATTGCCAGGATCAATTCAAAATCCACTTCTTTTTCCACAAATCCAGACCTTTCATTCTCTGTACTTTTTTTTATGGGGGGAAATTAATCATTAGATTCAACATTTCTCAGCAGCAGTGGGGACAGCAAATTAACAGCTAAAGAATATGAGTCAACTGGGTTGTGCAGTTTACATCTAAATTGTGTTATAATCTCTTATTGGAATTTGTTGACACAAAGTGAGCCAATAAATGCAAGAAAGTGAATAAGCCTGAAGCAAACATGGGTAAACTTGAGCACTTCCATTAAGCTTACATGTCTGTGTTGTGGGTTATGTTTTGTGCTAATCTGAAGCTGCTTTGTGCTGCAGGTTATTGTTTTGGAAAGGTGGTTGTGCCCAGACTAAATAGAACATTATATACCAAAAGATTTATGTTACTGTAGGATACTTTGATGAAAAAATGGGATAATTTAAAACCCCTGAAAGCTTTTGATTCTGTCAAAGTCTTTCCAAGTATAAAAATAACAGTCACATGTCTTTACATTGGTAACTCTATGGGTTGTGCTCAGAAAAAAAAAATCATGGCCCACTCATTCATTTCAGTAAGGCGAGGGTGCCAGTGCAGGAAAATGAAATGAATGCAAGGGTGGCGAGCAAAAATTTGCTAGGGTAAAGAGAAATTGGTTGCAGTTCACTTCCATAGGTACTTTCAAACACACATTTTGGAAAGATGCCTTTCATCATAAATAAGGAATTGTCCTTAATAATAAGAGAAAAAAAAGAATGAAATATTGCTTATTTTATATCTTTCTTCAAAGATTTTTACACACGTGCACAAAATGTGTGCCTGTTCTTTTTTTTTTACTCTTTTATATTAACATTGCAAATTAATTTTATTTAATCATGCTATGTGAAAAATTTATTTAAAAAGTAAACTTGCTGTCACACTTTCTGATTTTGTCATGAAAAAGCTGTTGAAAAGGTGTTTTATTGATTTCATATTTCAAATGATGATTTTATTTATGAAGTGACTCATGCTATCCAAACCAACCTGGCCCTATGCGAAAAAGTAATTGCAGCCTAATCAGTGGCAATCAGTGTTTTATATATCTGTAGAAGTATGGCTCAGTCTTCTTGGCAGAATTCTTTTAATTGAGAAATTTTTTGTAGCAATTCAGATGTGACCTGCTGGAGGATCTTTGTCCCAATGCATAACCCAAGTGCACTTGAGTTGAACGTCTCAAACTGATTGTTGGATATTCTCCTTCAGGATTTTCTGCTGAGAGAAGCGTTCATGGTTCCATTAATTATGGAACATTAATTATGAAGTAACACTGGTCAAGTCAAGACCCCCAATATGTCTGCCTGAAATGCTGCTTTTTTGTTTAAAACCTAGACTAGACAACTGCATTGACCTGTGTCAAATTTAAGCTTATTATAAAAAATAAACCCAAGATTCTCAATAAAAAGACAGTCAGATGAGTACTATTGACCTATCCAGGGTGTACCCCATCTTTTGCCCTATAACCACAAGAGATAGGCACCCACCACCAAGCAACCCTGCATAGATGAATGTAGATAATACACTCCTAAACAAAATCTCACGACCAGTTAAAAATTTGCAAGAATTTGCTTTTTGCACAAGAGGGTTAGAGCTTCACACTGCTAAAAGCAGAAATGGGAGCAAGATACAAAAAAATGTTAAAAGGCAATGTATTGAAAACAACAATTTAACTGAAATAGGCTGTTCATCAGCCCATCAATAGCTAAGGGGAAAACAGAAAAGCCCAACAAAGAAGGAATCAAAGTCTCGAAAAAGTCCTTGAATAGTATCTATAGTTCACCATTCTTGTTGATCAATACAAACAGTCGCTTAGTCATGCTTGATATAAGTGTTTCCAGGAGACTAGTGGAAATGGTGCTGCAGATGGCTTCACAAAGGGCATCCACTGTCTGGAACTGATTACCAGTTTTGTAAACCTCCCTTGCCATCCATCCCCAAATGCAGGATGGTCCAAAAGAGTGACGTTATTTAGGTGTGACCCGTAGCAAACATCTCAGGTGGGATCTCCTTGTCATGCTAGTAACGTTGGAAGTCACCTTTGGAGACGTTTTTTTTTTTTTTTTCTTTTTCTTTCCCTTGCAGATGCCATCCAATGGTTATTGGGCTGTAGCCAGCACCAGTAATAGAGCTTATTTTGGGTTGAAGACCATCCCGTGTCTAGACAGCCAGTCTAATCCTGAGGCTTAGTGCCAGTGAACATTTTTTTGTTCCATAACTTTCAGTCTTTGCACAAGCAACACAGGAGTCTGGTCTGCATTGCCGGGTTTAAATCAGACCTGTTCCTGGTGCAAAGAGCGACAGGGCTGCCCTTCGTCACCGGTCCTGTTCATAACTTTTATGGACAGAATTTCTAGGCGCAGCCAAGGGCCGGATGGGGTGCAATTTGGGGACCAGTGGATTTCAGGTCTGCTTTTTGCTGACAGTGTGGTTCTGCTGGCTTCCTCCAGCAAGACCTACAAAAAGCACTATGGCTGTTGGCAGCCAAAGTGCGAAGCGCTGATTCAGCTTCTCCAAGTCCGAGGCCATTGTTCTTGACATGAAAAAGGGTGGCTTGCCCTCTTCAGGTTGGAAGGGACTTCCTGACTCAAGTGGAGGAGTTCAAGTATCTCGGGGTCTTGTTCACAAGTGAGGGAGAATGGAGCAACTTTTTGTCTTTTGCTCCCATTTCTTCTTTTAGCATTGTGAAGCTCTACTTAGAATGTTCTTAAGATCCAACAGTGCAAAATGGAATTGTTTACCGGGTCTTACGGTTTTAATCAGAAGTGTAAATGTTAAGAAGTAAGCCTGAATTGACAAAAAGTAGGTTAAATAGGTTAGATTATCTAAAAACACAAATAAGGTTAACATTTCAGTCCTTTCCTGGTTAAAGCTGAATTTGATTTTGTTGCCAATATAGGTTAAGCTTCCATATCGACATTGTGTGGGGCAATTCCCACTTTAAACACCCTAATGTGTGACCTAACGACTTGATGTCGCATTTCTGCACGAGTGCAGCATGATGAAAGGCAAAGGTCATTGTTTTTTTTTTTTTATGTTAAGGAATGTAAGGCAGTGAGCATGCATTTCCTAAACGTTCACATATAGACTTATTTAAAATAAATACTTTAAACATTGTTTTCCTTCATTTCGCGCTCTCGGTTCCTTTAATTTCCTTCACAGCTGCTGAACAATCACTACCTGCACTGGATCAAATAGAACACTCTACACCCAGTTTGAGGGGTTTTATGTGCTGCATCCTTGTGCTGTCACAATTGTTTCTTTGCAGCTGCCTAATTGCCAGTGCCTTGCGAAAGTACTCGGCCCCCTTGAACTGGTCAACCTCTTGCCTCATTTCAGACTTCAAACATAAAGATATAAAATTCAAATTTTTTGTGAAGAATCAAGAAGAATCAAGAAGTGGGACACAATCGTGAAGTGGAATGAAATTTATTGGATGTGTCAAACTTTTTTAACAAATAAACTGAAAAGTGGGGCGTGCAATATTATTCGGCCCCTTTACTTTCATTGCAGTAAACTCACTCCAGAAGTTCAGTGAGGATCTCTGAATGATCCAATGTTGTCCCAAATGACTGATGATGATAAATAGAATCCACCTGTGTGCAATCAAGTCTCCGTATAAATGCACCTGCTCTGTGATAGTTCAGGGTTTGTTCAAAGCGCAGAGAGCATCAAGAAGACCAAGGAACACACCAGGAGGTCCGAGATACTGTTTTTGGAGAAAATTTAAAGCAGGGTTTGAATACAAAAAGATTTCCCAAGCTTAAAAATCCCAAGGAGCACTGTGCAGCAAAACATTTGAAATGGAAGGAGTATCAGACCACTGCAAATCACCCAAACCCGGCCATCCCTCTAAACTTTCATCTCAAACAAGGATAAGACTGATCAGAGATGCAGCCAAGAGGCCATGATGACTCTGGATGAACTGCAGAGATCTACAGCTGAGGGGGGGAGGTCTGTCCCATAGGACAACAATCAGTCGTACACTGCACAGATCTGGCCTTTAAAAGTGGCAAGAAGAAAGCCATTTCTCAAAGACATCCTAAAAAGCCTCGTTTTAAAGTTTGCCACAACCCGGGAGACACACCAACATGGGAAAAAGGTTTTTCTTGTCAGATGAAACCAAAAATCGAACTGCTGGGCCACAATGCAAAAAACAATATGTTTGGTGTAAAAACAACCGCTCATCACCCTAACAAAACCTCCCCACTGCCAAACATGGTGGTGGCAACATCTTTTTTGGGCCTGCTTTTCGTCAGCAGGGACAGGGAAGATGGGCCCAAAATTTGATGGGAAGATGGATGGGGCCAAAAAAGGGCCCATTCTGGAAGAAAACCTGTTTGAGTCTGCAAGAGACCTGAGACTGGGACGGAGATTTATCTTCCAACAGGACAATGATCCAAAACATAAAAACAAATCTACAATGGAATGGTTCACAAATAAACATAACCAGGTGTTGAAATGGCCAAGTCAAAGTCCAGACCTGAATCCAATCGAGAATCTGTGGAAAGAGCTGAAGACTGCTGTTCACGAACGCTCTCCATCCAACCTCACTGAGCTCGAGCTGTTTTGCAAGGAAGAATGGGCAAGAATTTCAGTCTCTCGATGTGCAAAACTGATAGAGACATAGCCGAAGCGACTTGCAGCTGTAATTCCAGCAAAGGGTGGCGCTACAAAGAATTAACACAAGGGGGCCGAATAATATTGCACGCCCCAATTTTCAGTTTTTTATTTGTTAAAAAAGTTTGACACATCCAATAAATTTATTTCACTTCAGGATTGTGTCCCACTTGTTGTTGAGTCTTCACAAAAAATTAGAATTTTATATCTTTATGTTTGAAGCCTGAAATGTGGCAAGAGGTTGAGAAGTTCAAGGGGACCGAGTACTTTCGCAAGGCACTGTAATCTTCCTCTTTGAGGGAGATTACATGAACTCAAATCAATTTCGACAATGTCCTGAAAAAATATACTTTGTTAGGATTTTTGTATTTTATTTTGCAACTGCAAAGGTGTTCTCATTTGTCTGTTGTTCGAGTAATTACAACACAAATCTGTTCTGCAGCCTGTTCACCAACACTCCTTCTAATAATTATCTCACACTGATAAACAAGCTGAGGAGCAGATTGTCTTTTGATTCTCGACTGTGTTGCACCTACTCGGCAGCTGGTCCTATTGATTCAGATCTTCTTAGGGACATGTGGTGGTTTCTTGCCCAAGCACCATGAAGCTAAGTGACTTCTTCCACATCATTATGCACAGAGTTTCAGGTTCTGTACACTCAGGTGGAGAGTCAGTAGCAGCTTCAATTTGATCAAGCAGTTCTTCTATCAAGTATTCAGTCTTCCGCAAACAACTTAGGCAGAATGGTGATTCGGGAGTAGCTTATCACAAGGAGTGAGAGCCTAGTTTTAGCCTATATCCTACATATGTCTGTCCATGGTGGCTTTTGCTTTGGCTCATGGATAGTATGTCTTAAATTTGTCAGTGAAAAGCTAAATGATTCAAAGAAGCCTTAAGAGAAAGTAGTGTAGTCCAATGAGATCAAAATCCATATCAAGGTCTTTGACATTAACTCACAAAGGTTGTTTGGAGAAGAAATGTTGAGTACGACCAATGTTGGAGCACATTAAGCAGGCATGGTTAAGTAGCCAGACGGACAATTTTTAATGTTGCTTTGTAATGAAACAGCAATGGAGAAGCAGGATTTTGGTTGTTATTCTGTCTCTCTCGAAAATTGAACTAACAAAAAACTAAAGACTATTAATTTTGTCAAATGTGAGCACACATACAAATTCAACAAATACCCAACCCCCACACCACTGTTTTCTTTGAAGCAATTTGTTCAAACAGCAAATCAAATTCAATGTGAGATTTCAAACAGTACACTTTTACTTTCAATCTCTTTTTTTTTGTGTCCATTCTGAGCAGGCGCTTACAATAACAAGAAACAGGAGGAGTCTTGACTGATTCAAGGTCTCTGACTGCCTCTGCTAAAAAGCCACGGTGTTTATGTAAAACAGAATGGGAAAATTATTCTCAGTGTGACTTCTCTGGCAAACGGTTTCTGAGACACAGTATTGACTGGAGTAAATGTGAACCATTTTACAATAATTGAGGTCACCTAACTGACTGACTGAGATTAAGTTACCTAGAAGGATAGCGTGTTTTGTGTGGCATGAACATGTTTGCTTTGTTGTACCTAAACAGAATGAAATAGATTTGTTTTCATTTGCCCTTTCTCAGTTTAAATTTACATTTACGTGATTTTTGGGAGTTTTTTACTGCATTTCTTAAAGTAGCTTCAAGCTGATTCCTCTGCAATATTCCCCTTACTGCATGTCAAATTAGTCCAGTTCTTTCAATTTTTTTATGCAATACTATCACTTTAACATGACTAAACTCAACTTTGATAGATTTAAGTGGGGGTCAGTTGAACAGTTTAATGTCCTCTGCATTAGGAGTATACAGAGATATTTAAATATCAACATCAATCTATTAACTCTACCGGCTGGATTTACATGGATTCTCTCTATTCATAGCAAGCAAAAATACTGTAAGTATCTGCAGGTGCAGACTGATGGATGGTGGACTGCCTCCCTCCATGAAGGGCCCTGTGTGCTTGGAAACCTGCAGCCTTTGATTTAGCAGTGTGCTGGGAATGGATTTTGGTTGCCCTGTAATGTGGAAGCTGGGGATGATTTGGCTCAGGATGAGAGTTGTGCTCTGGGTAATGGATGCCAACTGAGGGGGTAATCATAGCAAACACTAAAATTAGTCCCATCAGTACCGGGAGACTGTTAAATATGAAAACGACTGTATAGTGAGCCAAGAATGTGCCTGTTTTAGCATTTTAAGGTCAGAACCTAACACTTTAAAGGTAAAATTGAGGAAAGCTTTTATAGTAGCTGCTGTTTGCCTTGTTTTTTTGTTGTCTTTTTTCAGTTTGCAGGCCAGATGGAAACTGTAGAAGCCTAACAGCATGGTAACTATTATGAGTCTCAATGTATTTGAAACAACTACCACAAGATGCAATATTAAACACTAAATAGTGTTAAAAATGCTATTTCAAGTATGCATGTGGCTTTCTATTACATTTAAGCAACAGATCAGTTGGCATGTATAAATGAGTTTGATAGTATGGTAATGGCATGAGCCATATTTTGAAGTAATGTTTTTTGAAGTTATTTTCAGTTATAGTTCCTTTAACCATAGAGAGATGTTATATTGGAGTGAATTTGTTGAAAAGTCAAGAAATCTTCTGATTGTTGGAATGCTAACAGCTAGTTTGGCATACTTCCCCCGTTTTAGCTGATTTTAGTTATTTAAAACAGCTCAAACTGGATGTTAAATGTCGTGGGATACAGAGTTATGTTAGTGGATATTAGACATCTAGGCTTTCACGAGAGACTTTTGTTAAGTTAGGTATCATCATGATTCAAAGATAAGGCTCGTATTTTACTTTACATGACAAGAGTTAAATCAAGATAACTTTAGTTGTCTATATATCTATTCTAAAATGTGTTCATCCTAAAATGAACACACAGATTGGTAAAAAAAATAGATTGGTAAAACTCATCGACGCTGCTGTTGCATAATTTAAAATTAGCTACCAGCTCTGCCTCATCTTCATTCATTTCAAAACAGAGCTGACATCCTTAATTTTTATGTGAAACCTCACTGAAGCTAATAGCAGTCTCTGTGTCTTGTCCACAGGCTAAACCCATAGAAGTCCTTGCTGAAAGGAAGTGTCTGCTGCCCCAATGAGCATCTAACAATTTTGGCGTTGTTTAATGTTTCAACTAACTACTGAAATAGTATGTTTTTCGCCTGTGAATTATGAAGACAAATGCTTGAAAAGATTGAGCGGGATCCCCTGCTGTCATGATGTTATTACTGGCATACTAACAGTCATTTTCAAAAAGTAATATGTGCATGTTAACATGCCGTTTAACATGAAAGAAAACCTACAGTGAAAAAAAAAAAACATTCTCAGGGAATGAAAAAAAAATTGAAACGGACATGAAAAGCAAGTGATGTTACACAGAGGATCTGAGCAAAAATGAATACACTGAGCATTAAGTGTTGCTGTGGGTGATCATGTGCGTGGGTTCTAATTGGCAGCAAGAACCAGATGAGGTTATTGGTAAGATGGAGATAAGGAAGAAAATAACTGGAAATGAAAAGTGACTAAACTTAATAAACACCATCTGTGTTACTGCAGTGACTAACACAGCATTGCCAGTTTAGAAAAATGCTATATTTGCCCCCATCCTAAGATCCAATGATCAGGTCTGTTGTCAGGACAACTATTTGTTGAGCAAGCATATTCATATCGATGGCTTAGTCAAAGCCCAGATCTAAGTCCAATTAAAAATCTAGAAATAAAATCTAGCACAAACAAGGCAAGAAGAAAAAAAACATTGTATAAAGAAAGTCATTAAAATTCCTCATTAAAGTTTGCCCCAGGCCGTGTAGGCAACACAGTAAACACGTGAAAGAAGATGCTCCTGTGGCTTCCTGTCTCCAGTTCTGAACTTTCTGGCCTACATGCAAAGTGCTGTTTGGCAGTAAACCAAAAGTGCATATATCATCCCTACAGTCAAATATGACAGTAGCAGCATCATGGTGTGGTGATTTTTTTTTTTTCAAATAGGGAGAATACAATTGGAAACACTTGGTGGGAAGATGTAGGAACATAAACACATAACAAATCTAGGTGAAAGTGTAGCACTAGGCGGCAAAAGACATGTGACTGGAACAGAGATTCCCTACACACACACAAAGCTGCAGTGGAAAGGCTTAAATTCAAGCATATTCATATTGATGGCCTAGTCAAAGGCCAGACCTGAATCCAACTCAAAATCTGTAACAAAAGTAGAATATTGCCATAACAGATGCTGTCCATCCAATATTGCTGATTTTAAAATGTTTTACAAATAAGAATAAGCAAAAATTCCGGTTTCTAGAAGTGCAAAGCTGTTAGAGATATATCCCAAAAGACCTGCCCTTGTAATTGCAGCAAAAGGTGGTTCTACACCAAATTGGCATAAGGATGCTGAATATATGTATGCCACACTTTGCATATTTTTATTTGTAAAAAAATGTTTTCAAAATCATAACATTTCCTTCAACTTCATAATGATGCCACACTTTATCTTGGTCCTTTTAAATAAAGTCCAAACATGACAAGATATAGGCGAGTTCCGCTAACAGTGCAAGCTGTCTAAAAATAAGCTATCTAAGAATAACCAATCACTGTTTTAGCAGTAGCTAACACTAAGACATATCATTTAAGTTTCCTGAACAACAATGGATTTTGTGGTGTGCTTGCTGTGATTCACACAGTACAGTGATAAGAATTAGACCATAGGGAACTTGTTTACAATGCCAATGACACACCCCACAGGCAATTTCTGTTTCTCCATGAGACAATTAAACTATAGAGATACAATTTGAGCAACTGGATGAGAGAAAGTATTTAAACCTGCAATGTGGTTCACATTTATTGGCACACCAGATAAAGCTTTCTAAAAAGCCTTAAAATCATGTTGTTTGTTTTTTTTTTTGTATTATCATGGTCTTAAATAGAAAATAATGAAGAATCCAACCTTTAATTTAACTACATTTATTTAGTAACTACATTTATTTAGCACAATTATTGGTATGCCTCACAATACATTTAAAATAACTAGCATTTTTTATTTATACTTTTTTTTTTTAGCTTTATGACTTACTATTTCTTTGGGGTATTAATCTGACATGCCAAATTGGTCTATTCCTTTCAGCTACTGGGCAATCGGCTATCGGTGGTTATTTGGGAGTGATGCCAGAAATAAAGCCTTTTGTATCCTACCTTCACAAACAATGTGTGGAGTTTGCCAAACTCTACTGGAACCGTGTGCTTTGGCCAGATGGGTCCAAAGTCTACCTTTTTTACCAAGAACATGCAGTTGGTTTTAGAGTGAAACTACATATGACTACATGGAAGAGCACATACATGCCCACTGTAAAATAAGGTGAGTTTTCTATGATGGCGTTAGAGAGGATCTTTTATGTACGAGGGCATTTTAAATCAAAATTTGGTAGAATTGTTATGTTGCTTTATGGCTCTGATACAGGCAACAATTACACACACACACACACAAGTTAAACAGAATGGTTTATTTAAAAAAAACAAGTGGAGAACTTCAGGTTTTCTGCACCGGATCAGGAGGAACACTGAAGGGAGAAGGTAAGTATTAATAGGAGGTAAGTTATTGTTGAATGTGGAAGATGATGAAGGATTGGAGGTGTCGCTTACTGTTTGTGGATGAAGGTGGAAGTCCGGGGAAGGTGAACAACTCTGAGTCTGAGGTTAGCAGGTTTGGGGCATCTGAGAGGCTTGTGCTGGCTGAGCATCTGTTTAGTCTTTCTCCAGTGTGAGACTGATGGGAGTGGACAACCAGGTGAGTGATGGGTTGCTGAGCCACAATGTAGCTAGGCAGTAGGAGAGCTGAGGAAAAGCAAGGAGATTAAGAGCAGCGGCCTGAGGAAGGATCTTCTTGGAAGTCCTTGAACCGGAAGAGCGCCAGCCCTCGAGGTAGGAACCCTCTATGTAGGAGTCAGCAAGACCTGGCCTGATTACCGCGCTATGTGAACAAACAATCTGGCGTCTCTCTCAGGGATTCCTGGTCCTCTTAAGCACCTCCTGATTATCCCGATGAGCTAGAGCTGCGGAGCTTCCCAGTCGCACCCTCGTGGAGAAAAGTGAGAAGACAACAGAGAAATGCCACACAAACCTTTGCACAGCTCAGAGTGTAACATAAACAGGATAATGATACAAAACAGGCTAAGTCAACATAGAAATGGTTCACCAGACACAAAATCAACCTTCTTCCATGGTCATCTTAGTCCCCAGGCTTAAATCCTATAGACAACATATGGATTGAGCAAAAGAAAATAGAGCACAAGAGATGACGGTGTATAGAGATTCAGCAAAGAGCTATAGTTAAAGATCTCCCTCTGATTTGCAAAATGTTATAGAAGTCAAAGTGATGTAGCAAAACTGCATTGTACAAAGAATTGGTCGGCATTTGAGTACTAGAGATACTAGTAATTCCTCCTGAGAATTTTGTTCAAAAGTTAAAAAAATATTTGTTAATGTAATACACCACATAAATGTTCTTAATTTAATGGTTGAATTTTTCGAAACAATCTTTTCGTGTGAGATTACCCTATTGTGATAAAAGCTACATTTCATTTAAAATTTTTTACACTTTTTTACCAATGACAATAAATGTGGCCAGCACTGTAAATAAAATATTCCCCACATTACCAAGCCTATAATAAATTAACAGTCTCTTTCAAGACAAAAGCAACCTGTTCTTTAGCAGTTATCTCAAATATGGAGCAAGAATAGAGCTAAATTCCATTCACATATTTGCAAGGATCTGTGTTTTCATTGAAACCTGGAGAAAGTCCCTAGATAACAGTCCTATTAATGCGATGAGTCCTGAAGATAATATCTGCTAAAGCGGAGAGCCTAATTATAAGTAAAACTTGTACAACCATTCACAGTTGGACGGTTTTCAGCTGTAGTTTCAAACAGTTAGACTAATTAACGTCAGTTAAATGAGGTCCACAATACTTTTTGAAAGGTAATTATATCATTTCTCGTTTCACTGACCATTTGTCACCACTGGGTATAAATTAGATTTCATCTGGCTAATTGCGTCGTAGCATATTGGGGAAACGCAAGGAGATGAAAGTAGAGATGAAAGTAGTGATCCCAGAGATAGTTTAAAGTTTTTAAACATTAGGCTAAAATAATGTGTCCTGGGGACAGGAAGCCACAAGTTGAAAGCAAAGTTGGATGTTCAGTTTCCTAAAGGCACCTTTTGAGAGTTTTGTTGCATTATGCATTGTCGAATAGAGTCCAGATTGGAGGGTACATCAACAAGCAGGCCTCTTCAGTTTCTAGGCATTTCATCAGACGCTGCTCAGTTGTTTGATCCAAGGGGATTTAGACAGATTTTCCGGGTATAACATCAAGTATGTTTGATGTTTTTAAAATACCAGTACAATAACTTCAAAAGGGTGGGTCATTTTAATTTATGACAGGTCATTGGATTGTGGCTATGCAAAATGGGCCAATTAGGAGCCAGGGTTAGGGTTTAGGGTTAAAAACTGGTTAAAAACTTCCTTGAGTTAATCTTTCTATATTAGGAATGTAGTGTACACAAACACATTAGATTTGACTATTCACCTACAAGAACTGCTCTTCTCCAGGTCACTTGAAATTATACTGAAGCAAGCATACAGCTTGTCACATCAATGATCTAAACACCAAGGTGACATCCTGGAAAAAATTAATGCTCTTTCAAAGTGTTTGTCTGAATATGATTTGTCTGAATATGTTTGTCTGAATTCCTCTTTATCTTTCAGTTTTCTTCTTGCTTATTTTGAAATTTAAGTTTTAAACGTTCTCAAGCCCAGTCAGATTAAATGCTTTCCATTCAATCTAACTAAGCTTGAGCTATTTTGAAAAATGGAATTTGCTGTTTTATTTAATTTATTATAGTGCCTTGTAAACTTGTAAAGTACTAATGATATTGCACTACTACTATTGAAAGTGGCTGATCTATAAAATCCTTTTCAAATCAAGTAGTTACTCTGACTAGAATTGTTTTACATATTTCGTTCTCAGTAGACATTTACACAATAACCTTAATGGTGACGCACCACCTCCGACATCTATTTCTCCTGTAAAACAATCAACTTCTGAGCAAATAACTGCAACGCAAACAGGACAGTGTTATAAAATTCGTAGAAAAGCATTTATATGAACCACCATAAGTCTTGGCCCCACTTAACTCAATGTTAGCTTCAGACTCCACGACCAGAAGCTGGATTTTTACTAAAAGAAGACGCCAAGACAGTTATCTACTGCTTGTAGGACATGAACTGCTTATAATCGTTTTACAAAAAATCTCAGAAAATTCTAAACTGTCCCTTTTAAAGTTCAGACAATTCAGATGATTGCTCGTTTAATATTCCTCCATGCAGTGAGTTTTTACACCCAATCTGCTTCCTGTCAGCAGTTGCTGCCTGCCACATCTACAGCAAGCCATATGGGACAAGCCTTTTACCTCCGTCTTGCAAGGCTGGGTGCCCATCAGGCCTATGTCAAACCTCCATTAGTGCCTGAGTATCAGCTGTCGACATGTCAAAAGGACTCAGAGGAGGAGCCCCTCACTGAAGTGCTTTTCACACTTTTGTTCTTCTTCTTTTCATTTATCAAGTCTCGCTCCCTGTCAAAGACTGATATCCTGAGATTGTGGGTCTTTATGGATCTCTGACAGTGTCTGTCACCGAGTCGCATCACCACCCTTTACTTATAGTGCTTCTTAGGTGGAGTAATAGAAACTTGGGAAACTTAATGTAATAGTTGAGTGAGCACCTTTAACGCTTTTGGTAAAGGTGCATATAAATCTGCCAGTTCAAAGGCAATACTTTCAGTCCACTACATTTATTCTCCATCACAAGCAGATCCTTGCATTTGAGTTGTCTATTGTTGAGCCCGCTCAAGCTAAACTGTGGACCCCAGCGGGAAAAAGCTTAATTACCATTTGATGAGGTTCAGAACAAAGCGCCTGTGTTACAAGTTGAAAATTGGTTATTGGTTCCCAGTGCTGTGGCTATAATTTTGTCTTGGCTGTGTTCAAGGTTTCCATCTAAATTGTTCTGTCACTAAAGGTTATACGGGGTACAACAAAAAAGATAGAGAAGATTTCTAAAGAAAGCAAAGGTGTCTCTTCTTCCTTTCCACCAGCAGAATCCAGAGTATTGCGTAAGCTTGACAAGCGAGCAGGGACTATTTATCTAGTTGAAGGGGAAATAGAAAAACAGGCAGTAGTGTTTGTTTAGTGGTATAAAAGAAGCTGTTTATTTGTGACAGATCTAGGAAACAACAAATAAGTTAATGGGCCCCTTTGCTTGATCAAGTTGAAAACCAACATAAATGCATCCAATTAAAGCAACAAAAATAGTATTGCAAATAATTTAGTATCCAATTACTGAATCATAACAAAAATAACTGTTCAGAAAATGTTTTGAATGATTATCATTCAACAAAAGGCTCTAAAGTAGATCAAACATTTAATTGGGCGATTAAGCACGGACAGCTATCTTTCTTTGCATTAAAAATATACATTACATACAGTCACCAGTCACTTTTTTCTTAGGGTACACCTTGTTCAATTCTCATGAGCACAAATATGGCAGCAGCTCAAAGCAATTAGACATGCTGCGATTCAAATCCAGCATCAGACTGTAGAAGAGAGGAGATTTAAATGACTTTAAACTTCACGTTTGTTGGTGCCAGACAGGCTGGTCTTAGTCTTTAAGGAACTGCTGATCTGATAGGATTTTAATTGAAAACCATCTTTTTGGTTTACAGGGAAAGATCCACTGTCCCACTGTCAGCTAAAAGGCATGTTTGCCTAAAACCATCCATGGAACGTTTAATTCAATCTACTGTACAGAAAAAAACACAAAATGACAAGAGTTACAGGCTACACACACAGACTATTATGTACACATATATATATATGTACACACATTAGGGGTGTAACTATACATCCAGCTCACGGAATGAGACAGTTCACAATATTGGGCTTGTGAGGACAATACGAAACAAGATTTAGCAGTATTCTTTGGTAAAATGAAGAATCCCCTATTTGTTGTTCACATACATTAAACTTTTACACATCATAAACTGTGTTTTATAAAGTCTTTAATCAATTAACTATATATTTTTTCCAGTTTTGACAAGTCCATATATTATGCTTGCCAAATTCTAAGGTGGTTGTAATACCACGGAAGGTATTAAAAATGTCCCTGCTTGTGTTCTCACAAATAGAATAAAGGTTTCATTTGTATAAAACTGTATTTCAAAGAATCTCTCTTCAGTGTTCAGTAATCCAGGTTTGGTTTGGACAGTCCAGTATAATTTCTAATATTTTGGATTTTGAACTAGGGTGGACCAAATGCAATCTTTTTCTCACTTAAGACTGTTAAATAGCTCTTTTAAGATATACACTCTGACACCGACTTTAGTGCCATTAGTAGTTAACAGTTGACTAGATGCAATATTTTTAGTGTTTGTAACCTGTCACTTTATCACTGTTTCCTTTTTCCCATAGAGTACCCAAAATTCTGCTTAAGAAACAGTTTAAAACTGTTGGGGCCTTCATCAGTCAGCCCGACAAGCAATGCGAGTAGACTTTGCCAAAACAATGCAGCAAAGTAGAAAGTACTCCCTGACTTCTAAACAATGCTACCAAACAATGAACAGAAGCAACATGATATTGTTGTTTAACTCTTTCAAGCACCTAAAACCTTTATTGCACCAAACACCCCAGAGGTTGCATTGACTCCCATTCAAACTTTACAATTTTCTATCCTTAACAGGTCTTTGGATTTTGTACAATGCTAAGTACCTAGATGTGTTGAATATATCTTTGTTTCTCTTTTTTTTCTTTCGTTTTTGATTTTAAACAATGATGTGCTATCTGTGCTGTGCAGTTTTATACAATTTATATTGGATTTAACTAAAAAGTTATGACAAAATCACAATGTACTTATAATTGTGTGTGTCAAGTGATTCAAATAAGACATTATTAAATAGCATATACACAGCTTTATATGTTTGCATAATAAAATAGTGGAATGCTAATCCAACATATATGATCAACTTTCGAAACTCACTCAGTCATTAATACAATTCTAATTAAAATGTGCACTGAGAAGCAATATTGTGAAATGAATTATTAGAGGCTACAGTGAAGAATATAATATTAAAAAGTTTTTCATCACTTCCCTCTGCCTTCAGTTGGCTCAGACTGCCTTGTGCATCATCACTCATCAGATATTGAGTGCAAAGCTGCATTGACGTGCAGTAATGCACGATATGCTCTCCACAATGCTGGCTGGAAGAGAAAGCTTACCTGTCAGTTTATCTAAATGAGATTTTTATTGATTTCAGCGCTCCTTCTAGTTGTGTCATCACAAGGACCCATGGCTGACTAGACTTTAAATATGAAAGGTAAAATACTCCAAAGCACGTGGTGTGTTTGGCATTTTCCAGATGATGACCTATTTTGGCATGAGGCAAAGGATCAGTGCTATTTAAATGGGCAGAATAATTGTAATAATTGTAAGTAAGTGGACAGAATCTTAATGTGATCTTGTGTCCGCTCTTACACAGCTTGCATAATGTCCTTTGAAGCATGTGTATGCGGTATGGGCGAAACAGTGTCTTTTGTGTTTCCTTTTCGGGAGCTTCTCCCTGCTGCTGATTAATGGCCCAGTGTGAGACATCCCTGCCAACAAGGAGAATTTTTGCCTGAAATAAAAACGTCAACCCAGTTAACGTTTCTAATAAAGGCGGATAACCTGGAGTGAGTGTGAATGACGCAGACTGATTCCCATCAGTCAGTTGTGGAAAGCATCGCGTCTGCTGTCTTGTTATTGCATTTATTCGAACATCGGCGCTTGTCCTGCACATCTAAGAGCCATTTTCAGCCCAGTGAAGTTTATAATGTTTCCAACAACACTTAGACCTGCATAATCACCTGCAAACCAAATGAGATAAAAAGCAAGTTTTTGTTGCCAAAAATACCTATTATTAGATACAGGGACTTGCAAAAGAATTCATAAACCTCAAACTTGTCTACTTTGGTTATGATACAATGAGGAGCTTTATGTATGTTATAATTATTTTATGTGACAGACCAACACAAAGCAGTACATATTTATAAATTTGACTTACTGCACTTTTTTGTGATAAAAAATATCATTGCTCCAATTACAGCTATCTTTTGTGGTGTGTCTCTACCAGCTTTGTAAATATGCAGACTGAAATATGCCTCTATGCAATATACCTCATGTTCACCCAGATGAATGGTAAGTGTATGTGAACATCTGTAGTCGAGTATTGCCAAAAATGTTTCATGTTATTTAGATCTATGACTGTGCCATTCTAAGGTAGGAATATGCATGGTAATATATATGATCTAAACCACTCCCTTGTTGCTTCCTGCATCTTACCAACAAGTCTGACCAGTTTTCCCTGTCCCTGCTAAAGAAAAACTTCCCCACAACATGATGCTGCAGCCACCACCATGGTGTCATGATGGGGGTGATTTGTTTCAGGTACCTGAGCGTCCGTTTTGGTTTTATCTGACTAGAGCACCCTCTTTTGGATGCTTCCTGTGTCTCACACATTTGGCAAGGAGTTTACAACTAATATGTTGTTGTCCTGTCAAGGTATTCTGCCACCTGAGCTATGGATCTCTGCAGCTACTGCAGATATACTATGGGCCCTTTGGCTGGTTCTCTGATTAACTATCTCTTTGCTGGACCATAAGCATGCAGCTGTGCCCACTCGTTCTTTTTTAGATATATTATTGCTGTATGAGATGTTCAAAGCTTGGGATATTGTTTTATGACCTAGCTCTGTTTAAACTCCTCCAAAAATGTTGTTTCTGACCTGTCTGTTGTGTTCTTTGGTCTTCATAATCCTTGTTCACTAAACGCGCTTTGTTAAACTTGTGGGATCTTCACAGACGAGCTGTAATTATGTAAATTATATCCCACACAGGTTGACTCTATTTACTTATTTGGTGTCTTTTTTTTCTTCTCACTAGCCACTATTTTGCTTCACAGAGCAAACAGGATGATGTGTTTTCTATTTAAATTTTTTCCGGTATTTTTCTGCTTTTAGTTTACTTTTTTACTTTTGAGTTTATTCATAACCTCCAGTTCATAATGGCATCAACCTCCTTTTTTCTTTTTCTGTGTTTCTATTGTGCATGTCTCCATTTATCTCTCAACATGCTGCTTAGAACGAGGAAGCGATTGGACACTGAATGACAAAATTTTTCTTTTTTGTTTCTTCTCTTAATACCTGTTAAAGGAATTTATTATCATAGTCGTAGTAAGTAGTAGTACTAGTAGTCATAATATTATATGCTGTTTGTGGCCATGACTCAACATCTTGTAAAGCTATGTCTGTCCAGGTATGAGATTATTACTTTTCCTCCTTTTCCTACAGACTAATTTATTAGCAAACTAAAACAGCTAGCTTGTAGTTCACCAATAGCCACATGGCAGCAAGGATTTTTTGAGAATTAATAAATAAATTTTGTAAGAAATATTAAATTTTGATGTAAATAAAGTCACACCGTGAGACACAATACACTGACCACTATTGATGATACATAGCTTTTTGACAAAAAATCAAAAAAAGCTAAACTTACCTGATGACTTTGCAAATCCCTCCAGAAATGCTGCTGTAACTAACCAGTTGGTATTGGTCCTTTTGATCCTCAGAATTTCAGAATTCCATATTATTTCCAGTTTAAAGTGTACATTATGCTGTCACACCACATAAAAACCCTTTTTCAGACAAAATGTATTTGGATTTAACTTGCTTTAAAATTATGCATGGATATCGACACTTTATGTGACTTATGATACACAAAATAATTTTACATGCACTGGAAAACTATCAAATATTTATAAGTTATTTGGAAAGCAAACTCTTATTCGTGAGGGCACACAGATGCCGGACAGTTGCTCCATATGACGTTTTCGTTTGAATCAAAATGCTAAGTAGAGATCGTAATGCTCTTGCATGATAGTTAGTATTATTGTTCTATATATTGTCAAAGGAACAATATTTAAATATATTTTCTTATAAAATCTACCTTTTCATCAGTATGCGACACCTGGACAGTCAGAATTGTTATTTGTCAACCACCCATTTCTAAAAACATTGAAAACCATATTATATTTCCTATTCACTGTACAATTATGCAGTAGTTCCTGTTGGTCTGTCACAAACTAATCTGAATAAAATACACTCAAGTTTGTAATTGCAATGTGCAGAGTGATAAAGTGTTCATGTTGAATGAGTTCTTTTGCAAGGCACAATGTAACAAAATACAGGAGGGATGTATAGCCTTGCACAAAACATGGGCACTATATATGGAGTAAACATAAATATGATGTTGCTGGTATTGGAGTAATTTGATGTAATTAACCTCACTCTTAACAGTCAAATGAGAGCAGCTACATCATCGCCCATGCCACACAAAGTTAATAATCTTGTATTTCTAAAAAACAAAAAACCTAGAAAAAGCTGCGACTCTTTATATTTCAAATATTGTATTACGTTGCAATCTTTTTCTAAAATCATGTGTAGTAAATTGATGCATCCCTTGCTCCTTCTTTGAGCCACCGTCAGCTTGGCTTTGCAGTGTCTCATCACAATGTTTCATTAGCAGAAAACAAGCCTTGCTCACATTTGTGATGCACGGTTGAGCAATTACCGCCCGCAATAAAAGGAGAAGAAATCTAATTCCGTAAACTGTTTAGGCACAGATATTTCGCATCTTGTATTTGAGTGTAATGTAACAGTTTCTCTGAAGTGTATTTATTGGTCTAGAAATAAGATGGGAATGAGCAGCATTCTGACCAAATTACAAATTTAAATGTCACGCTTTGCAAGTTGTACTGTAATTATGAAATCCTGTTTAAGCTCTTAAAAAATGGTGATTATGCATAATGAATGTTTTCAGATTTTTTATCTAAACTAAAACAACCAAGGAGGCAATCTGAGTGAAAACAAAGCAGCTTGAGCTACAGGGCAAAGTCTGCGTTATTTCATATGAATGGATAAAAATGTGTTCAAAATGGAATTAATTGAAGTTCATTGCATTGATATTTATGCGCATTAAATTTGTTCCCATTTTGTGTTGTTACAACCACAGACTTTGGTATACATTACTGGGATTTTATGTGATACATCAGTAGAAAGTAGTTGATAGGGTTTGTCCCGCTAATTAATTGAAAATCTTTACTTCAGTTGCCTACTTAAGCATAAACTAAAACATATTGGTAGTGTACTTAAGTTGCCGATGATATGCTCGTTTTTCACAGCTCAGAATGGATCTGTGATTAAAGTTAATACTATTTAGAGTGCAACCCCTGAGACCCTGCAGATCTAGAATGTGGGGCTTAATTCAGAAGGATTACCAGCGAAAGCCAAATATTATTAGTATTTGAAATTTGGACTACAGCTGCCTTTACACCAATGACCATAGCTTTTTAGATTTCTTAGAAGGATTCATAGATTTTTAGATTTCTTAGAAGGATTGTATTACAACTATTTCATACCAGTGAAAGCCAAACATTATTAGTATTTAAAAAGTTTGGACCTACCAGTGACCCAGCTACTCTACGTAGACTTCAGTGAGTGGCTATGACTGTTATTATTTGATTGATGGGACCACAACTGCCTCATAACAGCGACCTCAAGGATGAATATTGTCTTTCTTCAAGCACAGGATGAATTCCTTACCACACAGGACTTAATGAGCTAATTACCTCTATTAGAAATATTGGATTAGAACCAGCTCTTACCATTAAACTCCCAAGGATTATTAATGTCATTTTTTTTTCTGTGTTTGATTTTCTGTATCATTGTAATGTTTTTCCTCATGTATAGCACTTTGAGTGCCTTGCTGCTGAAAAGCGCTATAGAAATAAACTTGACTTGACTTGACTTAATTTAATCAGCAGGTGGTCACAAATGGATTATTAACATATCATAATTTAACTAACCATACACAGCCATATGAAGATGTATAATTTGACATTGATGAAGCACAGCTATGTACTCCTAAGACCTAAGTAAGAAAAGATATTTAAAAAGACATAATTTTGTTGTTTCCTATCTAACCTACTCACAAATGTTATTCTGAAATCTGTTGTATCCAGATTTCCTGAAGCAAGCAGTGTTTTGTCTGCAGGACAGCCTAATATTTGTAAAGATACCCCTTGCAGAATGATGTTTAATGTGATTTTTTTTTTAATATTACCCACATCTTTATTAGAAGTAATATTAACATTTTGGAGTAGCCAAGCCAGGAGACCTTCCAGCCTCAACGACTTGGAACTTATTATTAAGATAAATGATCAATATACCTGCAGAAACATGCTAAAACCTGGCCAGGAATTATAAGAAGGGGGTGATTGCTGTAATGCTAAAAAAAAAGAATATTGACAAGGGTATACATAATTTTCAACATTCTTTTTTTTTTTTTGTAAATGAAAGCATAATTTCCTAAACGTCCCACTTGTATGTTGTTTTAGTATTTTTATTTTAAATTTTTTGAGATGCCTTTATTATTTCCTTTAGGAACTTATTGGTTTAATGAAATTAAATGATTTTGATCTGTCAGTGGTGTGAATAAGTTTGAGCCAAAGTCTATGTATATAAATAAAAAAAATAAAAAAAGTTTGATCACTACAAACCAGTCTAGTTTTTCTTCAAACAGAAAGTCGAAGGTGTCTCACTTGCTTGTTGGTTTTTAGCAGAAGAGATTGCACAGGCTCAGTTTTATACCATCTGATTAGATATGCATTAATATTTCAGATTTAAATATGTTTCAAATTTGATTTTACTTTACTTTAAAGAAAATAAAAGTCAGCATAGATCTCAAATGATTTGTGCCACATGTCATATCCAACACATGCTGGCTTTTGTAACCACACAATGTGATTTCCATCACATCACATATTTTTACATTAATTCCTAATAATAATAATACACTCACACTTAAGAGTGAAGAAAACTATACAGTAATGGTTACTAATTATGACTTAATGAGAAAACGTTTGATTCTGCCCTGTAAAAATGTTATTGAAATACTTCAGTTAAATAGTTAAATGGTCATCCCAGCAATGGAAAATAATATCATCTTTAAAATGATTAAAATGAATACAGATATATATTTAGGTACATCTATGTGTGAAATTTCATTAAATGTTTCTCAAACATATTAAATGACATTTTGTTTGAAAACACATTTTTGCGTGTGTTAAATTAAGCTGCCCTATGATGTTTGACTGAAATGGCTAAAATCATTTTCTTAAAACCACTGCCAGAGAAGGTTTACACACAAAATGGAGAAGTAAAATTTTTCAAAATATTTTGTCTAAATGTAAAAAGAGTCAGAGGGTCACTAAGTTATAGTTCATTTGACACATACAGCTACAGTCTTTATTAAGCTAGTTTCTTGCTCGTGATGACAATGTTTTAACACAAAGCAGTTTACCAAAGTATTTGGTCAATGCTAGCATGTTTGCTGTCATTGCTAATTTGGCTCATAGCATATTGAATTGTGGTTACAGATATTAGTGTATGGATAAAACTAAAAGAAAAGGTTGTTCTCTTACTTCATAAACTGTTAGTAACAATAAAGTTGCCTGGCACCCCTTAAAATATGGAATCATCTGGTATCTGGCAATTAAAAGAGGTGCTATGATTTAAATTCATTCAAATGCACTTTGCTCCATGTTTTTAAGAATCAGTGTAAATCTATTTGTAGATGACGATGATCTAGGTAAGCTGTGGTAAAAAGTCAGCACTTTGTTTACCTATTCTATCCCATTTCATCCATCTACAATCCATCTACATTAAGAATCCAACTATTATTTATGGATGTACTGTTTGAGGATGAGGTGCATCTAGAACTTTTATTTGGAACCTAAATGGAGTTTCTATTATTATAATATGTTTTATTTTAGGCTAAAACATCAATAACTTGCTGTGTCATACAAAACCTGTTTTGTTTCAGGGAGCCACAGCAGCCAATACAGTCTGTCTTTCACTGTGAAAACTCAAAATTGTTGGATTAATAAAAAAACATGACAAATATTTAACCAAGTGTTGCAATTGGTGCACACAAAAATACTGACATTAAATCACAGATAATCAATTAAAAATGCCACATTGGAGACCTAAGTCCGGGACCTCCATTGAACATTTAAAAAAAAAAACCCATTCTGAAAAATGAAAGAATTCCCTCATTTAGAGGCAGTCTCAATACAAATATTTGCATTGCAGATGCCTCCTAAAAACAGTGACACCAGTGTTTGCTGCTATCAACTAAATCCGAGGTTCCCAAAGTGGGGGGCGCGCCCACTAGGGGGGGATCAGCGCCACTGCAGGGGGGGGCGCAGTATAAATAACTAAAAAACTGTTTTACTTCCAAAACAACTTCCTTCCAAGCCAAAGGTTAGAAAATATGACGAATCATATCTTGAAACAATTCATTGAAGACAACAAGCTACAGAACACAGTGATCTCATGCATGCAAGCACACATCTCTGCCCTTCAGAAACATTTCCTGAGATATTTCCTGGTGCAGGATTCCAAAGAATTGGACTGGATTCATGATCCCTTTAGTGCAAAACTACCTACAAACTTCAGCACATCAGAGGAGGAACAGTTAATTGATGTCACCTCTAATTCAACAATGCGGCTACAGTTTAAGTCAAAGACACTGGCTGCATTTTGGATTGGAGTTGGGAAAGATAATCCACTGCTAGGTAAGAGAGCCCTGGCCATACGTCTCCCTTTTGCCACATCCTACCTTTGTGAGATAGGTTTTTCTGCTGTGGACTCAATTAAGACAAAATACAGATCAAAGCTGGACATTGAAAACGAACTTCGAGTGGCAGTCTCACAATTGACAACTAGATTTGAGAAGATCTGCAGTAACAAGCAGGCTCACACCAGTCACTAAAAAGATATGAAGATGAAAGATGTTGTTTTCACAAGAAACTTTATTTTTCCTCTCAGGGAGTTGTTCATGTTTTACACCCATTTACCCATTTTTGAAAAACGGGTTAATAGCAATGTTGAATATCATACTGTAAAAATTTACATTTGAAATGTTTA
The DNA here is from genome assembly GCA_036173005.1 of Crenichthys baileyi. Lineage (NCBI taxonomy): Eukaryota > Metazoa > Chordata > Actinopteri > Cyprinodontiformes > Goodeidae > Crenichthys > Crenichthys baileyi. The sequence continues at coordinate 245,987 of JAHHUM010001246.1, forward strand.
CACTGTAAAAGGTGGTTTGTTGTTTTGTTACTTAAATGACTCTGTAGTTTATTTTATTGCAACCTGTAATTTACTGCAGTTTACTGAGTTGTGAAATAAATTGCAATAGAATTTATAAACAAAATGTGTGTGTGTCTGGTCGGAGGGTCGATGTGTGCTGGGCAGAGGGGCAAAACATTTCCTTATAAATCAAAGGGGGGCCCAGGAGAAAAAAGTTTGGGAACCACTGAACTAAATTAACTTCACAATATGCAAAACCTTTTTTTTTATATAATTTTCCCGATGGGAATCTTTCAAGATGTTCATGTCTGTGTACTGGAGGTGGATGCTTTTGCCTTTAAAGCGACAGGGATTGCACATATTTTGCTAGTGTTTGTAGTTAGGTAGAAGTTAGGTACTTAACTGATAGTATCATCCAGTTTAAGATAGCTTTGAAAAGAAAAATATTTAATGAAATGAGCCCCGGTGCTGCTTAGTGCATTTGCAATTTAATCTGTCAATTGAATAACATTATCTTAAGCACGTTTTTGGCTTAAATATATGCACAAGTCCCAATAATAGACCGAGAGCCTTTGTCCAAACGGCACTCACAAATAATGGTTGTATAGATCAAATTTTCCTCAAGCTGAACACTGATAAAGAATAAATTTTAATTATCTGCCCTGATCCCTGAGCTCCCCATCTCTTTTTTTATGCCAATATCCAAGAACTTTGATGTGCTTTTTAATTCTTCTTTGCATTTCAATCACCCTATTACTGAACTGCTTCAGTCAGGCTGCTTTCAGAATATCGCTGTGATCAGATCCAATGTGTCATTTCAGGACACTGAAAGTTATTCACTCTTTTGTTACATCCCATTATGACTTGTGGGATTCATCTTGGCTTGCGTTCTGTCTCATGGTACAAATTATACGTTAAAACTGATTGTGTGTATCGGGGGCCAACTTTGTCTCTGCAACTGGGTTTGAGTGTCTCAGTTAACTGAAATTTTACAAGCCATTTAGTACCATAGTTTTTCAGTGTAGTCTCTGCGCACTAAAAGACAAACTTATGAGAAGTGTACTATAAAAGCATCCACCTCAGTTTATGCCAGTTGTTGGTTAAAAGGGAGAATATTTTAAAAAAAATTCATTACCCCTTAGGAATTTTTTTCAATAATCTGGAGATGGATTGATTAAATTAGACACTAGATGATGCCTCCAACATGTGGTAATTATGTTAGAGCAAGGCTTTGTGTAGTTTTAATTGGACTGAAAATACAATTAGGTATTATAAGACCGTTTTAATTCTCAAGGGAGAAAAAGTCATTTGTATACAAATGTAACCTGGAATGAATATGGGTCTAGATTAATTTAGAGTGTTAAAATAATTGTGTTGGAGAAACAACCTCGTCACATAGGCAAACAAATCTGAAAGACATTTATGCCCTTTAGTCCCAAACGAAAGCTGATTTCAACATAAATAAACCAGCACTTAAAAGGAAATATGAAACAGTTTTAATGCCACTTTGTCTTTGTTTTCCTTGTTTGCTGAACATAAGTTTAGTTCTCTGTTCTTGCTCATTTTGGAAACTTCCTCCTCATTTTTATAATCAGTTAAAGGTTTCAACCCAAGACTGTCAGTTGCCCTTTACTAATCCACTCACCTTCCATGGTAATATTGATTGTCTTCTGGCTAAGAGATTTAACCAAAGTTCTTTCCATCTTTTTTTTCTAGTTTTATAGTTTGGTCCCTTTTTCTCTGCATTCCCCAACTTCCGTTAAGCTATTACGGAATTTGGCATAACTGTAAAAGTTTTCTACAGTTCATTACTTATACAGTATATCCTTTAATTCTTTTACGGTTTTTATAATTCCTAACTTATTTTTTAATATCCCACTTAAAGTAATCAATCCGTTTAAGGGGTAGTACAGATTCAGCTTATGGATTAACATTTACTTCCTTTTATTAGCGTCACACTAAATGTGATGCTTCTCAGCATACCATGAAATACTGCTGTAGACAGTGTCTACTTTTCAGTTGTAGTTAGCAGAGATTACACAGTAACCATAAAATGAACAATAATATAAATGTTATGTTAATGCTTGGCTACTCAAGTGCGATGCTGAAGCAGCTTTCTAATTAATCGCACTATACTGCCTTGTTATGTTAATGACTGCCTAATTAGTTGCTGCAGTGGTTTTAGAGTCTTAAACTTCTATAGACTGAGGCAGAATTTAAATAAACATGAGACATCATGTTTAACAAGTATCAGTAGACTATACGAGTTGGAGCTATTTAATCTTGCTGCTCAAGTGATGCTAGCATTATCTTATGTTCGGAGTCAGTATTTTTCTTTCTTACTTGCAATGTTAACCTATTGCTGTTGTGCCATTTTGCAGTCATTGCTGATGGTCACAGAGAACAGTTGGCAAGTAGGTGCATTGGGCAGAGCTTCTTTGCAGCCAGTGGAGCTGCTGGTAAAAATTCAGGACTATGCACTATTTGTTCCTGTGTCAACCGGAGCCAGCAATTCAACATGCTTGGAAACCGGCCCTAGGTTGATTCAGATTTAATGTGTAAGGATCAAGTCTTCTTGCAAATGTTGCAATGTTACTCCAATGTAAGGCCAAGGGAGGTTGTCACAAAGTCAGAGGGTGAGAAGATGCAGCACAGGGAGTGCTTAATTAAAGCCAGTAGAGCTTTCCTAAAATGTAAATCTACTGGAATGCAGCCCTTCAAACAGTAGTCCTTTCCAAAAGCCACTTTAAAGCCTTAGAATAATAACATATACTTTCTGCACCAAGCTCCGACCCATCTGTAGAAGCCTGGAAGTAGTGTGAGGATCATGTTTTTTTGTTTTCTCCAGTGCTCTGGGACTCAGTGGAGTTCTGAGGGACAAGCTGGAGCTGTCAGGAGTGGAACACCACCTATCCCAGTGGCTACTGGACTACCTCACTGGCCACCATCAGTGTGTGAGGATGCAGGGCTGTGTGTCTGACAGGCTGGTCTGCAGTATGGGGGCCCCGCAGGGAACTATGCTTAAACCATTTCTGTGCACCCTCTACACGCAGACTTCTCCACCAACTCCTTAGGTTGCCTGATAACTCTGCCATTAATCACAGCTGGGGACAACTCAGAGTACAGACAGTGGACACAGAACTTTGTGAAGTGGTGCCAGGGAACCATCTCCTGATCAACACGGCGAAAACCAAAGAGTTGGTGGTGTATTTACGCAGGCGTAGACCCACTACACTGGCACCGGTGAACATACAAGAAAGTGACATTGAGATAGTGGACCCTTATAAGTGCCTGGGTGTTCTCTTGAACAATAAACTGGAACGGGAGTTATAACACTGATGCTCTTTAAAGAAAGGGTCAGAGGAGACTCTGCCTTCTTTGGGGTGGTTTGTTGGAGCAGCAGTTTATCTACCGCTGAGAGGAAGCTGTTAGATAAGCTCATCAGGAATGCCAGCTCTGTGCACAAAGGAACTCTATTGTAGGTCCTTCCTCCCCGCAGCTTTACAACCATCCCTGCTGTTATGTTTTTTTTTCATTTATTGTAGACTTGTTTACTATTTATGCACAAATATAAATGCAAATGTTGCAGTTTTTGTATTGACCCTACTCAGTTGCACATTTATTTTAATCTGTGTATGCTACTTTTAAGAACTACAGAATTATTTTTCTTATGTGTTAAATTTCCCCTTACTGTACTGTCTTTTACTATTATTTTTATTTATATTAATTTTACCTCTGAGTGTATTTGCATGCTTTCTTTTGCCTTTCACTTTGGTTTTGGTACCCCTATATCTATATCTATATATATAGATATATATACACACATATATATCTATATCTATATATATAGATATATATACACATATATATATCTATATCTATATATATGTATATATGACTGGACTTTAGCTGCGTGTCAGGAGCAGGGCATAAAACACTTGGGCTATTTTACCATATGCACCAGGAGTAGTAGGGTTAAACCTGCTGCTACTCGCAGGAGAGGAAGGACTGCCATCCAAACTGCAGATATCCTTGCCTGCTTTCCAGGTTTTAGTGGCATGTTTTTCTGTGCTCTATCTGTCTGCTGTGTGTGAGCGCACGTAACTTAGCATGTCAGCGTCGGTGACACATAGTATGAGGAGTGTGTTTTCGTCCAGCTTTCGTCGAATTTGGCCATAGAAAGTAGAGTAGCGACGATACAGGGACAGAATTTTAACAAAATGTGACATCAACTGTGAAAACGTACTATTACTACCATGTTGGCGGGGTGGGCGCCCCCTTGGGTAATGGTAGGGGAAACACTGCCCTCGGTCAAACATGTTAGTAAAAATAGAATGGATAACAAATGATTATTAAATGAAAAACCTTTTATTCAATCTCCTTAACTTAAACATTTATGCATTTTATTCTCTTCAGCTCAAATTAAACATAAAGATAACTCTGTTGCTGTGAAAGTGAATAAGTAATCTAAATAAATACTAAATCAACATAAATAATAAACCTGTTTTTGTTATAACAAAAAACTGGAGCTCTATTGAAGTCCCCAATAAACAGGCATTTAAGCTTAAAAAAATAAGCAACAGAACACTTAAGAAAAATAATGTTCAGGCTCTTTGTATCAGTTTTACTTTGTTTTCATCATTTACCTGAGCTTTAATGAGACACCTGAGCTTGCTTGTCCTTGATAAGCTTTGATAGATTGGCAGAGTGGAAACAGCTGTTACTTTTCTGTCTCTCCTGGTGAAGTGTCGTGCCGGTGAACACCCCTGCTCTAATCTTTCCGACTTGTAGTTGTTTTATTGCGCCTTTTTTGTTCTTTTGGTTGATAAGACTTGGTGTATTTTGCACCTGGGTGCCAATAAAGCATCACACATCCAAGAATTATTCCTACTAACTGATGATATTTACCCGTCATCTTGGAAATAAAATATTAAATGTTTCTGTGTACCCCCTCCAATTTGCTCACGTACCACCAGGGGTACGAGTAGCCCCTGTTGGGAATCACTGCCCTAATCAGCTAATTGGCCTAAAACATTTGTAAAGGTTTCATGAGTCTCTCAGTCTGGGTCAGTAGGCTAGATAATCATGGTGAAGATTGCTCATTTGACAGATGTACAGAAGACAAATATTGACAAGGAGGGTAAGCCACAAAAGTTAATTGTTAAAGAAGCTGGTTGTTCAGAGTGCTGTATCCAAGCATATTCATAGCAAGTCAAGTGGAATGAAAAATTATAGAAGTAAAAGTTGCATCAGCAACAAGGATAGCAACAGTCTTGAACGGATCGTCAAGTAAAATCCACTTAAGAATTTGGAGGGAGCTGCACAAGTGTTACGACCAATAGATTGCCAGAAACCTCATTTACAAAACTAACCTGAGGCAAAGAAACAAGCAGCCTCCAGCACAAAAGAAAGAAACCAAATAAAACACTCAAAATGGCCTAGGGGTGTAGGCAATCAGCAAACAGGGAAACAAAGGAATCAAAACACTCAAAGGAAATCAAAGCCTAAGTTTGAAACCTATTCAATGGGCTTTCCCAAAATCAAGCCAGCCAGTTCTAAACAAGTCGCCAGGGAGGACAGAGTGAAGTTCAAACAGCTACCATTTTCTCAACCAGAATAAACAAAAATAAACACCAGCAAAGCTTCATAAGCACAAGTGGCGGGCTGCTCAGATTAAATCACAGCCGCGCCTAGTGACAGGTGCAGAGAGTTTATATAGGGCGAACTCCTCGGTGATTGGCGGCGCATTGGGGGCAACAGGAAATGAACAGTCCACATGAGTTCCCGGTGACGTCCAGCAGGAGGAGTGCAGAAACCTGCGAAAGACGCAAAGCGAATTTCGCTGGAGTTGAAAAATCTGAAAATTTCTCTCAATTCCCGTCGCTTCTCTAGCCCTCTTTTCAGCACAAAAGTTGTCATGTAAGTATGAAACTCACAGCACTTGCCCAGGGTACATCTATGTACATTTTATTCATAAGGATTTAATTTATTACATAATTATTTAATGTGCTACCTACCATGCTACATTCTGTTGTCATATCAGCTCTTGGCTGGTGTATTTTGGCGGTGCTCGTCCATATGTTTAGGCACAAAAATGTTTATTATATTTAGAAGATGTAGACAGTACAATTTGGCTTTTCTATTGAGCTGAGATTTATTTACTCACAGATGGACAGGTATTCTGCAGTGGACATACAGTGCCTGTAGTTGGTGTCCCGGAGGCTGAGTTGTCCCTGACGCGGGACAGCAGGTCCTCACACTGGGTCCTGGATAGACGGAAGTACAGCTGAAAGAGATGTTAATCCAGATGCAGCTCCGGGAGTAGGTGGTGGTACTCTCCAAACTGTCTCTGGAGAATCTGTGGTAAACTCAGGGACGTTGACGCCGGCACCGAAACTTGCTCCATGTTGAGTTAAAACCGGCAAGCAGCAGATAGAAGCTTCTCCTGTTTTGGCCACTCAATTTGCTGCCAAAATGTCAGGTGAGTGACAGCACGCGAATGAGGTGACAAATTCCCTGGAATTGTGGTCGGTCTGAATGCACTATAAGCCATAATCACTAAATTTACAAGAAATAAACTTGACATATTTCATTATGTAATGAATCTATAACATATGCACTTCACTTTCTGACATGTTCTGAAAAGTTTGCCAAAAAATTTCAAACTCTTTCACAATATTCTTAATTTTTTTTTAGCTGTACTGGTATGTCCATTCTACATGCCAAGAACTGAGTTGTTAGAAATTTTCACGCTCATAAAGCATTTTCAAAAGTTTATATTTCTGTGACTGAGTACCTGAATTTAAATTTTTTATTGTTTATTAAATATATACATGTTGGTGTATACAGGGTCTGAAGAAATATAAAGTTGACCCAGTTCCCCGCAGTCCTGGTTTCTGTAAATACAAAAAATACAGCATCTGCCTAAAATCATGTAGCTTTTTCTTTGTTTTCTGTAAGGCCCATTTACTTTATTTCTTTTATATCAGTCTCCCTAGCTTTTTTTACTTCAGAGGTTTCATCTTTCTCTTTTATGATACCCATGTCTGTATGCCTTAGTAGCACTTTGCAAATCATCCACTCCTTTGCATCTCCTGATTTCCGTAATTTCCTCTCTCTGATCTTTTTCCACCTTGTCACAGTCCTTCCCCCTGCACCATCCTATCTATACCCACTCCTCAAACCCCTCCCTACCACATCTTGGCCTTATTCGCCCTATGCTTCATTTATAAACTTGGTGTGGCTCTGATTTCCTTAAATAGCTCAAGTTGCCTGCAGCAGGTTAAAGCTGCAGTGTGATTCTGCTAATAACAGAAAGCAAATGTGAACGTTGAGTTGAAAACAGCACAGACATGATTTGACATGTTTTCTGCAGCGAAAAAAGACATTCGAAGAAATATGGCTGCAAGGTGTGTTTGTGTTTAGTGTTTCTTGAAATAAAGGCTAAATACATTCCTGTGGTCTCATCTTATTTCTTATTCCACTCCATTTTACTCTTTTTCAATCCAGCCAGTGTGAAAATCAGTCACAATAATGGATGGCGAAGTCCTAATAATTTTGCACATTACTTATGAGTCATTGCCTTGCATAATGAATACCAGCTACTGCACATTTTCTGTTAATTCAACACAAAAGATTAAAAATGCTCCACTGTTATGAATCGCAGTGGAGCTATGCGCATATTCTTAGCATACTGTATGCATATTTCCTCAGTGGAAGTCTTGAAATGGAACCAAAAGAGGAGGTGGAGGGGGAGAAGGCAAAGCAAGTGTGATGCCTTTGTTTATTGTTCCTTCTCCCGAACAGGAGCTTTGCTTTGTACAACATTGCCTTATCATCAGGGGCTCTGATGTATCAGCTAAAAAAATCTGCTCACTTTATCAGAAAATGTGAGTCTGGCTTGATTCCTAGATGGTGTCTTCAGTTTCTATATTTGTATTGGCTCTGCTGAGATAAAATATGTTTTTCAGACCCAGGTTAACCAGTTTTTCTGTTATCTTTATATAAGAATAAAATGAATTGGAAAACTGTATTTTAACACTCATCAAGATGTGTAGTTTATTTGGGTAGTTCATAACAAATTTCCATTAGATAAAACCATGACTTGGTCATTGCTGTATAATCAAATGTTCTGCCTCATTTTTTGACTGTACACTGTGGTCCCAATTGCAAAAATATTGTTTAACAATGCTCATTTGGTACAAAGAGGCTCAAAGGCTTTTATGTTGTGTATACCAAGTTGTAAACCCACTGTCTAAACGTTGCAGCTGAAACTGTAACTAATCAGACCAGAAAGGGTATTTTTAGTCTGATATTGTTTAATTTAGGTATCCCATGGCTGAGTTTCTTGATCCTACCTGAGAGGAGTGGTACCCACTGTGGTCTTCTGTAGACAATCTGCTTCATGTGTCATTGTATTCAGAGATGTATACCACATTTCTTCGTTGTAACCAGTGACTGTTTGAGTGACTCTTCCGTTCTGTCAACATTTCTGCCCATTCTCCCCAGACATCAGCAGGCATTTTTTGTCCACAAAACTGCTGTTCACTATACAGGAAAAAAAAAAAAAACATGATTAAACAGAAATTCAACGTTTAGGCCAGCCAGTATAATGTTCCTAATGAGGAAATACCACTAGTTGTTTTAGTTTAGCAAAACAGCCAGTGGTATTTTTTTACATGACACACGCCTCTGATGTGTTTTACTCTTTAGTTTCAGCAAGTTGACTTAGTCTGTGGTATTCACAATCTCTTATTGTTTGTACGGTAACCTATATATACGTTTAACCAAGACCTTGCTAGGGACGATTCCCAAGCTACTACCAATTTAGTTCTGTTTGCTAACACGATATCAACAATTCTAAATAGGTAAATAACATACCATCTTATTTAGAAAGCAGTTTTTTTTTAGCAAGAAGACTCATCAGAAGAACTGATAAAAGATGCTTTTTTTGGGTAAACATGCTTTTCAAACCTAATAACTAGTTGTCCCACATTTGGTGACAACTGCCATCAAGAGTTTCACATTTTTTTTCAAGAGTGATAAAACAGAAAGAATCTGTAAGGCGGTAAACACTTTTCCTTGGCAAAGTAGCTTGTCTGACAAACACAGTCTGACAAACACAGCATTCCAAAATGAAATGCCTTGTACAAGTTTACACTCTTCTCGTGGCTAAAAACATAACTTTACACCTAAAAAAACATAATCTCAGGAATTGCAGCATGAAAAAGGCTGAACCCAGACAGACTTCAAACAGCAAGCACCCTCTTGCAGAGTCTGTGTATTGAATACAAAACGATTCAAAAGTATGAAGATGTGTGTTCTTTTTATCATTTAACTGCTACACGTCTCGTCTTTGCTTGGTTTATTGACGCGGCACTCCATTTGCTTGTCTGTCCGCGAGCATGGATGGCAATTTTTCTGTGTGAAATTGCACACTGACAGTTCTGCTGATGACCTCCAATCACAATAAAAATGGGATTTAGAAGGTTGTTGAGACGGAAGGCTCTGAGTGGCTGGCGGAGCGTGGGCCTCTAACATCAGTCAACATAAACACTGTCTTCAAGAAGGACCCTGATAAGTCATGTCGTCTGCTCTCCATCACAATGTATGGCTATTGCTTTAAATGGAAACTCTTGATGACAAGGATATAATATGCTAGCCACAGCATTTTCTGTACGGAGGTTAAAGAATGCCAAAACCAGCTATCTGAGAAAATTAGCTTACTTCTAAAAGCTGGCTTCTGAATTAAACAGTAATGCATCTACAAGCCTCTTTCATTAAAGTAGGAAAAGATAAAGCTCAGTTTTTTAGACTTGTTAATGATCTACAAAATGGGCTGCACGGTGGCGCAGTTGGTAGCACTGTTGCCTTGCAGCAAGAAGGTCCTCGGTTCAATTCCCGGCCGGGGGTCTTTCTGCATGGAGTTTGCATGTTCTCCCCGTGCATGCGTGGGTTCTCACCGGGTACTCCGGCTTCCTCTCACAGTCCAAAGACATGCCTATTAGGTTAATTGGTCACTCTAAATTGCAATTGTATGAATGCGTGTGTGCATGGTTGTTTGTGTGCTGCCCTGCGATGGACTGGTGACCTGTCCAGGGTGTACCCCGGCTCTTGCCCATAGACTGCTGGAGATAGGCACCAGCTTCCCCGCGACCCACTATGGAATAAGCGGTAGAAAATGACTGACTGACTGATCTACAAAATGTTTTGTTGCTATTCGACACAGATGTGATCTGCGGGCAATGCTTTCTAATTAGGTCCTGGTCTATTTTCTGACTTTTTTTTTTCTCAACTTGGCAGCCACCTTAATCACTTCGCCAGCAGCTGTTGACCCAGCTCCGTGGCCCTCTGACGACCTCTGACAGGTGCTAATTTGTTATTGTTGCTTCCCACAAACAACGTCACCTGCAGGCATGATTGGCACGGCCACCTGTCAGTCCTTCTGTCATCAGAATCTGCCGCTGTTTGAAGTAGCTAATTTCTATGATTATTATAATGCAGTACACTCCTTTAAGTCTCTTTGTGTTTAATAATTTAAACATTTTACTTCATCCGTGTGCCCCAGTTGCATTCATGAAAAGCAATAAAAAAAATCTATTCACAAAATCCCAATATTGACAATTCAATTTGAAGTTGAAGTGAATGATTATGTTTGATCCAACTATTTATAATAATTGTTAATTAAAATAAATAATTTAATCAACAATTAGCATGTCAGTAATCAAACTTACAAAAATGTACAATTAACTGTAGTAAAGAAATCAAGAAACTAACGCAAAGTCTTACATTTAAAGGGAAATTCAGAAAGGGACTGAGAATGAAGGTTCAGATTATCATTTGCTGAGTAACTATTTAATGTCATTAAATGTTTTTTGTCTCTGCAGAGTAAACTCAAGATTCAATTCAAAGATTTAAGTATCTGATTTAAACTTGAGGAAAGTTTAAGGAGAAAACTTGAAAGTTGACGTCCAGCAGGTTCAGATGGACGAGAACAAATCAACGAATAACCACAGTTGGGTCAGAAGGCTGTTTTGCTGTCTTGGAACCAACTTTGTTTTCCAGCCCAGCTCTCACTTGGCTGGAGGGATCATCACCTTTGAATTTAGAGCTGTTCTGTCTGCAAAGGGTCATTTTGACGCTGAGAGATTCTTGGATGTTCGGCAGTTCCTTTCTGAAATTCAGAACCCAATTGTGACCTCTTACCGTATCTAACAGTGATGCATCTGGGTTATATAACATGCAAAATACGCAAACAGATGCACTCAAAAATGAATCTCATGCAAACTCTGCAGTAACCGCAACACTTGTATGCAAAGTCGTTGAGGCTCAGAGCTGAAAAGCAGTCCTTGTTCTTTCTAGTTTATCACTCAGCCGACTGGATTCTATTCTTAATCTTAAATCCCTAATGCAGCATGCATTCTTGCGCATAGAAATTGTTCACGTGAAAATAACCTCTCTCTCGTATTTTTGGCATTATTATATGCCAAATATGGCCGATAAAATGCATGTATCACCCATATTTTATACCTACTGCATTAATACATAGCATCAGCACGAACAGATTTGTATATTTTTTAGTCTTTACTCTGTTCGAGGCAAGTTAAAATATGAATGGGTTTTAAAAAAAATAAACACCGCCCTATGTTTGTTGCTATGAAACTTTCATGCTTACCAACGTACTTAACCAACATTTCTCTTTTTATTCTGGGACTATTCCCTGAAGGAGAGCAGGTCAGCTGCAGCTCTAATAATATCATTTTCACTGACAGATTGTACTGTGTTTTGTCTTGCACAAAAGAGGTGTGGAACTGTCACACAAGGTCTTCCTTTGATGATGTATTGCTACAAGGCTTTATTCTCAGTTTTGGCCATGTGCATGTCACACACCATCTTGGTCATGATTCTGTTTCCGTATCTCCAGGGTTGTTCTGACTGCTCACTGCTTGGATCACAGCTTGAATGTGTTCATCAAGTCTACAGTTTTGCATCCTGTCATCTTCAGGACAGTGCCAGAAACCATCTCATTTCCTTAAGTTATACTTGTGCAGATATAACAGTGGAGTACACTTTTACAGTGTGTTAGGTGAGGGAGAACAAAAATACAGAGCGCTGTACATTTTCTAGAGTGCAGTCATTCATTGAGCTGCCTCACCAGTTCCAAATAGTGTATTAAAAGCACTGCTGTATTTACTTTATACCAATAAGCACATTGTTTTCAGCATACAAATGTTTTCTTTTTTTATATGAAATTACCCCCCCAGAAGCCTATCTAATTTTATGCTGCTGTTGAACCACATAATGAAGCTATAGTCATTTACATTTTAGAATTATTAAAGAAAACTAGTCACAGTGAGTACTTACTTTACCGTTAACATCTTTAACTAAGCTAAATGAGAGACAAGTTTGTATATTTTAGTAAAATAAACAATAAACATACTATATAAAATTGATGCATATTTTAGAATGCATTTGGCTTATCACAAAAGGACTCTTAAAATTACTTAAGAGTTTTATGTTTAGATGTTTCTGATTAAAATGTCAGTAATTTCATCCTGGTGTTCACTAGAATAGGTTTGTTTGTATAGATGTCTACAAAACGAAATGTCTTTCTACGTCTTTAAAAACAAAAGCATCAACTGTTAACAATACTGTTTTGTTTATTCCCTCTTTAAGATGCCACACCTAACAAGCTTCTGTTTAGTTAAAACTAGCAAACCCTATCTCTAATTCATCAATTTTTCTTGATCCATGGTTGTTTGGGTTTTGGTTTTTATTTGTGTTTGTGTTTTATTGTTTATTTATGTCTTGCCTTATTTAGTTCATTTTTCTGTGTTATTGTTAGTAGGTGTTTCCAAGTTAGTTTATTGTTTTGTCTTTTGTTTCTTTGTTTTTGTAGCATGTTTTTTTCTGCATTTGGATTTATTTCTCTCAATTCAGTTTTTCCCTTGGTTAGAAGTTTGTTGTGTCTTTGTTCAGCTCCCTCTGTTAATTAGTCTCCCTCCATAATTCTTTCTCATCTTCTTTTGCCATAGCTGCTCCACATTATCCCCTAACTCACATGATATGTCATTCCTCACACTTCTCTCAGTATTTAAGCTTCTGGTTTTTAATTATTTTTCACTAGATTCTTCCGATACCCTGTTGGACTGCCTGGCGTTTCTCTGTTCTACCTATGTCCAATTACTGCTGTGATTCCCTTCTCTTACCAGTAAGTTATCAGTCAGTCAGTCAGTCAGTAATAAAAGTATTACTGTTACTTCAGTCAGCTTTACTATACATGTTTGTGAGGTCTTTACTACCTCACAAACATGACACAAATACAGGGCATGCTCCACCTTGGTTCCCAGTGGGGGCTAATGTTGAAGTGGTAAAATCTCCTTGATGTCAGACGTCCGTGAGGCACATCTTTAGCTCGATAGTAATCTTCAGAACATTTCAGAACACTTGCTGGAAAAGTTTTCAGACTTATTTAAGGATTTTTCATCTGCAACAAAACTCCACCCAAACTCTTGGTAACATCCCATCTCTCATATTTCAAAGGTCCTGCTTAGAACTGGTATTAACATTCATTCTAGCTGATCAAACTCTAAGTAGACAAGCCAAACAGTGACAATTCACACCTTCTCATTACATTGGTCCTGAGTGACAAGGTCACAGTTACTCGCTTTACAATAAACAAGCAAGAAACAGGATTTTGGATGCTTCTGTAACATTACTGATACATTCTTTCACTAGAATTAGGTTATTATGAAGATATCAACACAAATGACTTTCACCTGGGTTAAGTTTTTGCAGTTATTTTTGCTACAAACTCGTTATGAGCTTACTTATCTAGCTTACGAAACAAGATGAGATTTTTTGGGGCACAGCAGTAAGCTGATGCCTGATTTTACCACTCTATAAATTCAGGTATATTGAGCTCCATCAATGTGATTGGATATTCTACACATTGTGGGCTTTCTATGAGTCACTTCATAATAGTGTGAATGCAGCAGGTTTAGCTCAAAAACCAATAATAAATAGACATCACATTAGGGAGAAATTAACATACACATACAGTGTGCTGATATTCACAGACCAATAAAATTCCACCTGGGGGGATTAAAACAAATAAAACAGGTTTGTTTTTCTGATAACAATCTTCAAAGTAGTCCATTTAGCTGTTTTAGTGGTAATTTCAAATTGGCTGACAGCAGTGCTATTTTAGGCAATGCTGTTTACAGAGCTTTATTTGGTTTCAGCCAAGAGCTGTCCAGTTTACTCTGCTGCATGAGGGAAGTCTTGGTGGGTGCTCTTTCTATGTATCCCTGGTGTGATAGCATTCAGAATCCAAAATTAATGCAGATACAATTGCCCCAGGCTATCTCTGAAGGGGGGCTGAGGTAAACAGTCCTTAATGTGTCTTGAGTGTGTTCAAAACTATGTTCAGTTAGGATCACTCAGAATGTGAACAACACTGCAGCCATCTCCTGGGCCATGCTAAGGTTGACGGGGTGTGGTAGAATAACACAGAACTGCTTGACACAGGTATTCATGACTCTGGGGCTGAGACCATCTAGACCTTCTGCCTTTTTCGGTTTCAATCTATTCAGCTGCCTCCTTACCTGAATTTTAGAGACAGACGGGATTGGGTGGTAATAGGAGAACCCGCTTTTTCTGACTTGGTTGAAGACAAATACACTATACACTATATTGCCAAAAGTCTTTGTCTGTCTATTTTTACATGTAGGCTACATTAACTTTGATGAGATCCTATTACTAATCTATATGGTCAAGGGTTGCCAGCAATAGCAACTTTTTACTAGCTTTTAAACATTTCCCACAAGGTTTAGGAGTGTGTTCATAGTTAGATAAGAAAACTAGAATTGTAACCTCTGCTCTAATTCATCCCAAAGGTGTTCAAGAAGGTTGATGTCAGGATTCTGTGCAGGACAGTCAAGTTTTTCCACCCCAAACTTTATAAACCTGCAGCCATGGAAGTGATTGGAACACCAAAATTCATTGATTTGGTGGTATGACACAAAACTTTTGGCACTATAGTATATGTAGAAGCAAAAGGGTCTATGGCCAAGATGAAAGAAAAGACATTTGAGGTGTGACAGGAGAGCTGTGGGTCAATGGATCCTCTTTCTGATTGAAGCCTGTGAGATACATCATCACTGACCACACATCTCTGATATTGTTTTGCTGGAGCTTGCTCTCCAGCTTTTTCCTGTAAACCTTCTGCCGCTTATTTTGATTTTAAGCTGCTTTTTATGCCTCTCAATAATCCCCTGTCTGCCTCCATAAAATGTCTTTTTTTCGTAAGTATTTTCTTCAGATCACTGGGAAACCTTGGGTTTGTTAATGGGGAACTGTGGGGATGATGTGACGTTGGAGTCAGGGATATGACCTCACAGCCATGTCTCAGTGAAACACATAATACTGCATTCCAGATACTCTGGCTGGGTCCTTGTTAGGGCTTGATGTTCATCCAAATCTTTTGACAAATATCTCATATAGCCCATTATGATCAATAGAAGAGATTGTTTGAACCTCCTCTTTCTCACTCTCCTCTTTGTTCATGCTCTGCATCCACAATGCCTCCTTTTCAACTCTTCTGGGATTTGGGGCTGTAGTTGAGGTGCTATAAGAGCTTTTGAGATGTTAATCACCTGCTCCCATTTGTAAAAAAAACAAACAACACACTTTCTATGGTTGCACATCATAACAAATGTAAAAAAGTATCAGCAAAAATCCTCCCTTCACAGAAGCAAATATTTATCTGAGAATTCCAGTTAATAATACAGACATCATTTAATGCTTAGCTTAATTATTGACAATACTTGCCATGTATGACCTCTTGCTGTGCCACAGTGAGTTTTGAAAAATGTGTCTTAGATTTTGGCGGGAAATGCCTCAGGGCTGTCCCCATTGTTGACACAGACTTAGTTGAACAAAGGAGGAGTTTATTTCCACCAGGTCCATATCAGAATTACATATCTGTGCACTGATCTGGTGAAATCCAAAGCCAAACGTAGAATTCCTCCGAAAAATGACCACAGCCACTTTTTATAAACATTTCAGAAAATACATACCTGTGATTTTTGTCACCCCTCAGCAAGTGATTGTAATAACCTTTAGATTCCATCAGGCATCTAGACAGTACAAGCCTTGTCACGTTTGGTAACCTTCAACATATGACTCTGACTTAGGAATGTGTTGTCACAAAGAATCATGTCACCTAACAGTTCTTCGTCTGTTTTTCCATTTGGACACACACTTCCCATCCGAGCTTGGGTTGAACTCGTGAAAAGCCATACAACAGCAAGAAACTCTGGGTTTGCTAGCCTACCAGGATGTTCCTCCGAAGGTAAAACAAAACCATCACCAGCCATGATCATGCCACAAAACATAGGATAGGATGTGAAAACAGGAAAATCAATGTCAAAATTTCTTTTCTGCTTTCCTGCTGGTGTAGTTTCCCTGGTATGATAGGGTTTCATGGTCCAGTTTATGGCATAACCATGCCTTTTTCCTGCAGTCAGGTGTACAAATGACATAGTGTCTGAAACCTTACTTTGACCTGAACTGTTCACTTGTCAAAGTTTGTCTTCATTTTAGAAAGGGGCTCCTTTGCTAGAGAGGTTGCTTAGTATAACTTCTCCCTGCACTTTAACACAAACTCAGAGGCACTGTTTTGAGGTGAAGCATCACACCTGAATTTCTCATTTTGCTTTGCATCAGAGATAGTAAAGAGTACTGAAGGCACACCGTCATCCCAGGATTTTTTAATTCAATGACAGTACTTGCTTAGTATAGATTTGAAAGTTTGATGCCACCTTTCAAGAGCACCCTATGACTCCGGATGGTAAGCCTTGGGCACTGAGTGGTAGAAACCCAGGAAATGTAAAGTTTGTTTGAAAAATTTAGAAAAGAAATTGGTTCCTTGGTCAGTATGCACTGCTTTTGAAAGTCCAAATTTGCAAAAAAATTGATTTATGCCTTATAACTGTAGAAGCTGTTATTTTGCAAAGAGGTATCTCCTAAGAAAAACAGGTGGCCAAACAATATAGTTAACAGAAACTGGTTTCCTGATTTAGTTTTAGACAATGGAATAAAACAGTCAATGGTGACATTTTTCAATGATTTGCCCTTTTTAACATCTTCTGAGACAGCAAAACATTTTGCTAGGGATGGATCAGACTTTTAAAACCTAATTAACAGAATTATTGTAAATACCTCTTTAAAAGTCTCAACCAAATCACCTGACTGTGACCCAGACACAGGAACATCTACTCCCTCAAAAGCAGGATAAATCTTTCCTCCGGCTTTGTCATTGCCCATGATAAAGTAAAGGCAATCAATGGCAAAACACAACAATTTGACCAAAACGTCAGTCGATTCTACACTGGTCACTTTTCAAAAGGTTCTGAAGTATATAATAAAGCTGTTTTCCTAAAACTTTAACACAGCTTTGAATAACTAATTAAAGCACATATGCCTTTACCTTGAGATTCTACTGCTGCATATGTTAGTAACATGGACAGCAGGATGCCAGAGGTCAGGTCCATATTAGATTAGAAGACAGCTCATGTTCACTGTGGGCATAAAGATTTTGTGATCATTTAAACACATTTTAAACCCCATTTACTAAGTAAATATATTGTGTTCAACAAAATATGAGAAGAAAATAGGCACATAAAAAAATAAAAACTATGTAAATGATAGTAATAGTTGCCTTTACTGTGCAAAGAGTAATCCTTGCTTTATATTTTGCTTCCACTGAGGTTTAGATGAAGAATCTGTTGACAATCTCTGATAACAGGTTGTTTTTATTACAGTGCAGAGTCTGAAAAGTGGCCAATGTAAAAGCAACTAAAATTTTGGACAGATTTTATCATTAAACAAAATAAATGTTCAACAATAGGAATATTAAAAAATGGTTAGGGATGCTATTTAGAAAATCTGTTTTTGGTGACATTTGATAAAATTTGACTATAGGAAAATATCAGTTTATGAATTTGGAGTTATTTTAACACGGATATTTAAGCGTACTAATTGACTTGAATGTGCATGGAGTTATAATGTCTGTAAAACTCTGTGTTGAAGTGCATCTGGTGAAAAAATTAGTCTTAACGGTAACCCCCAGCTCGACACAATACATGCATTAGTGTCTGATGGGTCCCACCTATTTTAAATACTTTTGCGGTCCATGGCACTTGTGGTGAAGATGTTTAAAGTTTCAAAAAAATATATTTTTTTAATGCACTAGCATTACCACCCACAGATTTTTTTTTTTTCTGAATCCAACATTCATTCAATGAGGGGAAAATAAGTCCAGTAATTATTTGCAACAAAACTACATGCAACAATTATTGGCACCTTTAATAATACATACAAAAGACTAAATGCAAATTAGTCATTTAGACTGTGATCGAAGAGTGTAGAAATGTTTAATCCATCAATTCCTGTTTCCCTGAGGTAGAAATACACTATATTGACAAGTATTAAGCCACACCAGCAAATCAAATAATTCTGGTGTTACAATTTCCATGGCTGCAGGTGTATAAAGTTTGGTGTGAAGAAACTTGGTTGGCCTGCACAGAGTCCTGACCTCAACCTCCTTGAACAACATTGGAATGAATTAAAGCAGGGCTGCAATTCTGGTTTTATCATCTAACTATAAACATCTTCGAATCGCTGGCAACACTGGGTTCATCAAGAAACTGGACCTTTGTTGATTAAGAATAGGACGTCATCAAAGTTCATGTACATGTAAAAGTAAACAGACAAATACGTTTGGCAATATAGTGTATGACTTCACATTGAGGCTCAGTCCTCTAAGCCACTCTTTAAAATGGGAAAGAACGGAAAAAACAAACAAGCAAGGAAGGTGTTTGCAGATCTTCACAAGTCAGGAAACTGCTACAAGAAAATAGCTATTTGCCTAAACGTGCGCATATCTACATTCAGAGTAATATTTTAGAAGTTTAACCACTTGCAGACTATTATGTGAATACACCTACTTTCGGCCTTAATACACTTGGGTGGTGTATGCATTAATGACATAACGTTTTTACATATTGCACACCAAGGAACATATTGGAAGCCCTTTGCCTCCATGTAATGGTTGGAGTTATACCCACTTATGTGTAATTTTGATATTTAAAATACTAAATATCCTTATAAATACATACATTGTATGGCATCTGATTGGCAGCAAAAGCAGATCCATATGTATATACAGTGCTGTATATATTTAGAAAGTGCATTAAAGTGTTTATTCTGCCAAGTGGTTTCCTTTTTCAGTTATTGATTGGCAGCAGCATATTTTCTTTTGTTATATATCTAAAAAAAGTTCAAATCTAAAGTTGTTTTTTTTTTAAGTAAACTATATTCTTCAGACATACATGCCTGTGAAAACACCAGTTTCAACAGTGCTCTAGCCTTCGTGAGATCTATAAACTACTAAAAACCTTTAAGCTATTAGCTCTGTAAACTCCATATGTCATATATTATTTTATGTAGGAATGGATCAGCCCCACACCCACAAAATTGTTTGATATTAAATATGATTGGTGCAACAGCCAAATTAAATGGTTAAAATAAATCTTATGCTGCTGTAAATCCTGTTTATTTCCCCTCTAAATGGTAAGGAAAATTCATTTGAGGGTTGAGCAGCACAATTGATAATGTGGGTTGCAAAACATCTGCCAAATCCTCTCTCACAATGCCAAACAGCTTATTTTGTTATCGACTCATGTTTGATGGTATTCATTGAACTGAGTGATAGACATCTAAAGAACAGGACATATCGGCAATTTAAGTGTTTATTCATTTAACAAACTCAGTGGTGTGTGGGTAAATCATGCACAGCCATAAAAGCCTGTCACCTATTCCTCATGCTGGTCACTAGCTTAGGCACACACTGCTGTGGAATGGCATCTCACTCCTCAACAAGCGTTTATCACAGGTTAGCCAGTGTGGTTGTGTTGGCCACTCTGGCACAAACAGCACATCCAAGCTTATCCCACAAGTGCTAAATAGGGTTGAGATCAGGACTGCAGGTAAGCCATTTAATCCTCTCGACTCCCAAATTCTGGAGCCAGTCTCTCGTAAACTCTGGTCTGTGAGGCCAAGTATGGGCATCTTGGTCCCGAAAACTGGAGATTTTGGATTGCCACTGGTTGAAGAATCTTGATATGTATCCCTACATTGAGATTGCCTCCAATGATTACAGGCCTTGTTTTTTACATTTAGGCAGATGCAATCCCACGCCATCGCACTGCCACTGCCAAAAATGTTTTTGCATTGATGGAGAGGATTTGCCAATTTTTTTATGGGTCCAACCCAATTAATTTCTGCTGCTATAACCCAAAATGCTTTTATCTTTCACTTGTGGTACAATTTAAGGGGAAATAGGAGAAACAGGCTTTCCAACAGTATAATATTTTTTTTTTTACCAAGAATCATTGTTACAACAATACGTGACCAAGTGTAAAATTTACTTGCTTTTTGTGCCAAGAATATATCTTCTGTTATGATACCTCCCTGATCCAATACGATTTGCGTGCTTGATTTGAAAATGTTTTCTCTTTAGGAGGTAGTTCACATTGTTGCTGATGTTTAGACGTAGTAATACTAACTGCACTAATTGCTAATATAAGATGCTAAAGATTGACAGAAATAAGCAGACAGATATCCACAAATCCCTGAAGGTTACAGGTAGATGGGTTTTGGAATGATGTTTTAACATTTAAACTAATGGCATATGGGCAACAATTGAAATATCTTTAAAAAGCATGAGGCTTTTGTTGTTATCCTTTATTTCATTTGTTTTTTGACAAAGAGGTATGTGGCTTCACTTTCTCCACCCCTTTTGAGATGTTATAGCTTGCTTGATTTTACCATTATAGGTCTCATCACAGCTGGTGGATTTTGTTTTTTGGCACTTTTATCTAAAATTTTGACTTATAAGGTATATATTGAACAAATTGGCTGGTGTTTTAGTCATTTTCATCAAAATGGTTAAAATTACCTTATTGACTGAAAAAGTTGTGATCTTTTAATTTTAAACAATTTGGCTGAGCCACATCATCAGTTGACATCCAGCATAGTCAGATGAAACATTTCTGAAGGACTTACGTATCATACATTTGTGTCCTAAATAACTGCAACATTTAGGTTAATTATGTCCACTAATTTCTGATTATACAGCAGAAAGTGCCACTTGGCATTAAAGTAAATCACATGTAATATGAGTACTGCTATGAAGAAAGTACACCATATGCTGAGTTCACACCACAGGCACAGCTCTGAACCCCCTCAACCTCATTGTCAACTTGACTGTTCTTATTTGTTTTAGGCTGTCAACCTGACCTGATGCAAATGCAACCCGACTGATGCATGTGCACAGCAATGGGAAAAACAACCAAACAAAAAAAAAAAAACAAAGAGAAAGTCACTTTCCTTCTGGTTGCTGTGCTTCTCCGACTTGTTTGCAACACTTGTCATGACTAAATTGAGTAGGCTCCCTGAATGCCAATCAGCTTGTTGTTGTTGCCTTTTATTTTCGTCGTCTGCAGTCATTATTACATGGTGACAGTCACATCAATGTTATGACATCTTCTCGTGTGTATAATCAAAAGTTTTTACTGTACAAATTGTGACAGTTACAGATTTATTTCCAACATATTTGTAAAGAAATCATACAATAGCACAACTGGGAACCTTACAGCTGCAGTCTCATTATACCCAGTAAAGAGGCTTGATCAAAGAAACAGGTAAATTCAGTCATTAACCTTTGCTGCACATAAACTGCTGAACATATTCAACTGCACCGGTTTGGCTGAGCAGACTTAACTTTGATGTCACAGGTTGTGATGCTTTAATAGAAGTATGTAAAAATACAGTACTTCTTGTCCACTTATCACTATTACAGTTGCAAACAAATTACTGAGTTGCAAACTCAGTAATTTGGGAATGGTTTCTGATTTTTTTGAAAACTACACTTTATAAAATTGTTTTGGGTCTTACAGTATTCCCTGTGCCAACCTTATGTCAGCAAAGTGGTTGCTATGATAAGTTTACCCGATAAAGATTTGTTCCCTAAAAAGATGTCTCATGCTCCACTACTGCAGAATTTGTGCAAGAGTTTCTATGCACTCTAGAAAAGTATGCAATTTGATTTCAGTTATTTCCAAGTCAGTATAAGTAATGGGCACAAAAAATAAGAATATGGAAAATCTTTGTGCTTGCAAACTTTATTCCCTATCCAAATGTCAACATTTTATGATCTTCCTTCCTTCTTTATAAAAAATGATAATGAATAGTTTTAAAATAGCTTCCAGCCAAGAAACCTTCACTTTTCCTCTACATCCCTCTTTATAACCCCTTTTATCCCCTTCATCCTTCTAATTCCTCATTATGACCCCTTTTCATCCCCCTTATCCCTTGTTATGATCCATTTAAACCCTACATTCTCCTCATCCCTTTGTTCACATCTATCCTTTTCATACCTTACTATGACCTTTTTTTTAATTGTCATCATCATCTTACTTATCAACCCCTTCATCCTCCTCATCCGTCTAATGACCCCTTGTCATTCTACCCATGTTTAACAACCCTTTATTTACATTCATCCACCTCATTTGTCCTTATAACCCCTTTTCATTCTATAAATTCTCATAATCTTTCTATACATCTTCTTTTTGTCCCCCAGTCATCATCCTTCTTGCTTACACACATCCTCATCATCCATTTTTATCACCCCATTTGTTTCTATGTACCTGCCTCATTCCCCTTTTCACACTCATCCTCCTTATCCCTTTTTAGCCCCTTTTATTCCACTCACCCCAGTTTCTCATTCCTCATTATAACCCCTTTTACACTAGTCATACACCTCATGAACCCTTTTAAGCCCCTTTTCACATTCATCTTCTTCCTCCGTCTTTATACCCTCTTTTCAAATCCCTCATTATGGTCTTTGCATATTCATTCTTCCCTCTTTATGAACCTGTTTTCCTCTTAAAGACCCCTTTTTTAGATTTTTTTCATCATCCTAACAGTCCTCCTCTCTCTTCCCTTTTCTATTGCCTCTTTCAATCCCATCTTTATCCTCCATATCTATGATCCCTTCTTCACACTCATATAATTCAGTTCTGTGCAGCTGCTGTTAATTTATGCAATAATAATCCATAGAAAATGTCATTTTGAGTGCAAAAAAAGTTGCCCCCAGTTCAGATCCAGGCACATAGTGTATTCATTAAGAGTAATCTCAGTTATCGTGTACTTCGATTTTGCAGCATGTGCTTAGTTTACTATCCTACCTCATCCCTACCAATGCCCTCTTTATCCAACTTTCCTCATTTAGACTTTTTTTCAGACGTTTTTTTTTCTTAATATACCATCAGAGACGTTATTTGCCTTCTGAGACAGAACGCCGACTAACAAACCACCAGATTCGCCAGCCGAAGCTTAACATTCTGATCCATCTATACCTTCAGTCTGTCTCTTTTAACTGTCCTTAAACCAGTAAATTTACAAAGTTGTGGCGTGATCTTTACTGGTGAACATTAATTTCTTCAAAATAGAAAGAAAAAGCTGGAATCCTCTCAGAATCCTCCCACGTTATCAACAGTATTGTTAAGTGTATTCGATAGCTGGTAATAAAGCGCTTTTGCATTCCAGCCATTACTCCCCATACCAAAAACGGTCACTCAGACAAGAACCATTGTTAGATTTTTATGTTAAATTCAAAGGACCCATGTATCTGACTTGGCCAAGCAAAATGAATCCAATGTCTTTTCCTCAATATTCTTTCCCCTCATGGAGTTAAGTAAGACTCTGAGTCTACTGCTGACGAGATTTAAAGATCTCTCTTCACAATCCCAAGGATGTGGTAGATGAATCTCTTATTTTAAACACATATTTTTAATAGAAGTAGGTCAAGTTTAAGGCCAAAGTTTGTGGTTGTAACATGATAAAATCTGAAAATATTCAAGGGGTACCTTTAGTAGTAGTACCTACTGGTACTGAAGGAATTCTGCCAATCCCATTTTTGTCATGTTCTAGTGAGTGGGTAATTTGCAAGCACTAAGGTAAACATGCAATGAAAAAAAAATGGTTTTGTTTTTCAACATATGACTCACAACCAAAACAGTTGTCTGTGTAGGATCTTAACAATTACATTTTAATTATAAATATGCAGTTGGCTTTATCATTAGGATTATGATTTGGTACATCCAATAATTTTCCAGTGTTCAAATCAAACTTTATATGTCTCTGAGTCGCTTTTTTAAGTTATTCCCTAAACACTTGGTTCATACTGCATGCAGTCAAGTTCTTGTAGAAATAAATCTTTGAAGTTTCACTTGACTTTGATTCTGACCAGCAAGAATCCCAATCTTTGCCAGATTTTCGGAGTTGGTTGCGGAAATCCAGCATTCCTTGTGCTAAATTGTTTCATACTTTTTGTGCTCTAGAGATACCACTATGGGATTTACCTCATGGCTTCCACCAGGGCCTAACTCAGATCTTCAAGTCAATTTCTGGTGAAGACCACAGCTGCAATTACAACCTAGCAAACTCAATTCAGTCTAAGGAAGCTCCGGCTGGTCCAACCCCTTTATTCTACATCACATAAATCACTTGCCAATCACTTGTCAATTCTTGCCAGCAAACATCAGCAGATAAAATAAATATTAACTGTATTTTACCTAAAACCTGCTTCAGCCAGTCACGGATTTACAATCCATCCGCTGTTCCTACTCTCTCCTCTACTTTGGAGCACAGCCTGCTGTTCAACACAAGAACGCTGGCTTCTCCCAGTCGCTAAAACCTTACTGGGATCTTACAATAAACATTTTTCTTACACTTATTTGTTGGCCTTCAGTGTATTCATGTGTTTGGGTTAAAGAAATCAACTATTCAACATAATATTATTGGAAATATGCTCTTGTCATTAGAACAATTAGTTTTTCCTAGAGAAGAGGCAGCCAAGAGAATATAACCAATTGTTCTCAACCCATTAACTTCCTGCTGAGCTTGCTAGCATAAAAAAGGCTTAGTCAACAAAGTTTCCTGTAATATTGTTTCATGTTGTGACAAAACAATAAGAAAACAATGAATAATATATTGAATCAAAGAAACTGGAAATAATATAGCCATGACAGAGGAGTCTAAGTGCTTTTCTTATCCTTCTCCTTAGAATAATAAAAAATCCATAAATGTTAAAAAAGGATTCTGCTCAGTAGATTGTTTCAAGAGAACAAAATTATCAAGTCCAAACAGTTTTGAAAAGGGTTATGTATTGCCTTGTAAAAGTATTTAGACCCCTTGAACATTTTCTGATTTTATCATGTTACAACCACAAACTTTGGCCTATTTGGATTTCTTTGTGAAAACACATAATACATAATACACAATACATAATTAGAAAGTGGAAGAAGCAGGAAATGTGGTTTTCAAGATTTTCTACAAATAAAAATCCAAAAACTGTGGTGTCTCTTTGGATATGTCTCTACCGGCTACGGACTAAAATTCGTGGCCAAAGTCTTCTGTGAATTCTTCTGTGAATTAACAATTATTAAGTCTTGACACCAGGGGTGAAAGTAGTTTTAAATTTTTGCCACTATTACTATTACAAAAACCTTCATTAGTTCATATTGTTCTGTCTCTCGCTTCATGCATTTTCAAAAAGCCAAATCCAAAAGTGGAAATCCAGACAAATAAAAACACTTAGATATTTTTACTGTTGGCCAACTGTATGGATAAGGCAGGAATTAGAAGCACTTGACAATATGGGGAAAAAAGTACATTTTCATTGTGTATGAAACATCGATAAATAATTTTCTGATTCATATTGATTTTATGTCCAACTAGAGGGATAAGCAGTAAGACTAGCACTATCAACTGTGCATGTTTCTAGGGGTCCTGCAGCTGCTGCTTATTTATTATGTGCCTCCTCACCTTGACGCTCTCTTGGAACTCTCTTTTCTTTTGAACAAAGAAGTTATTTTTCTCTGCATTGTTATCATGTATTTATTTTTTTTCATTTGAAATTAGATATTTCACTATTTCGTCATGTTTTCCCGGTTTTTTTTGATAGCCGTCATAAATACCTAAAACACAATGAAAGTGTTTCAGCCAACCACAAGAATGTGTGGGATTTCTTTGATATAATTTATTGTGTGTCCGCTACCAGCGCAAACGGCGAAAAACGCTGCTAGCTGCTGACAAGAGCCCCAGGCCCCGAGGGGAGGGGGAGAAGCAAGGCAAGAACATTGTGGCTTCAAATCACAGCTCCAAAACATAGCACAGGCAGTTAAGAAACAATTCAGAGGGAGTAAAAAAAAACAATTTATAAACAGAGTAAGTCATGTTTTAGCGGATTACTAGCGGATCTATTTTCTGACCCAAAGTGCATCCACTTGTTCTGAAGGAGCTTTATAGAACGCAGCCGCTCTCCCCTCTTTCTGGTATTGCGTACTTGCGCTGAATCTTTTAGTGGTAAGCAGTACTGGACCGTACCCGCTTCTTTCACCCCTGCTTGCCACAGATTGGAATAAGCTTTGATCGATGCCACAGCTCTTGCTTTATGTATACCTGAAAGACGAACCACGAGATAAAGTTGGCCGAAGATATAAACAAAATGTTCAATGGGACAATAACAGTGTCCTGCAAAAGTATTCATAGCCAATATATATTTTGTTCACATGTCATTTAGCAACCACAAACTTTAATGCACTTTATTGGGATAGACCAACAGATAGCTGGATGTTGTTGTTTAGCAAAACAAAAATAATACTTTGTATTGTTTTCTACTGAGGTGTGCATTTATATTTGTATTTTCCCCTGAGTCACTACTTTGTTTAACCAATTTTTCTTCTAATTGAAGCTGTATATCTTTTGGAGTGGAGTGTATCTCTACCTGCTTATGGACCATGTTGCAGCTCGGGTTGTAAGTTTAGGGTTGAAAGGTAAAGCGGGAAGGTAAACCTCCACCCCAATTTCTAGTGCTCAGCAACAGGTTTTCTGTCCAAATTACTGTGTACTGGTTTCATCCATCTCCCCCAGTAGCTCTGACCAGCTTTCCTGTCCCTGCTATGGAAAAGTATCCCAACACTCCCTGTTAAGGGGGAGGAGCATCGTTAGGTTCCATCACAAATCATTTAGTGTTTATACCAAAATCTCATCATCGCACCTTCTTCCCCATGTTTGCTGTGTCCCTTAAGCCCAGCACACAAAGACTGAACGTGTCACGCAATGTGAGCTGAGTATGACAGTAATTCCTGTCATGGCACATAAGGGAAGATGCCAGACTGCACAAATTGCTGCTGCAGGACTTGTCTTGTCAGACAGATCTGACAAACATATCAGCCTAACTATGAATGGACAGCAGGTTATGGGTGTTAATGCACTTATTATCACAATTGAATGTGAAAAAAGGCGGAGGAGGATGGGGAAAAAGAGAAGCCCTCTTTACTGTATAAAATAAGACAATAATCAGATGTTGGCAGAAGCAGCAGTTACACTGCCCTTGATTTGTATTGACAATAAATTACACAAGGGTGGACTAATAAGGTGTTGCAGAGGATTGTATTTAGTGGTATCAAAATGAAAGACTCACAAAGATACACTTGATATGTATTTGTGAAATGAAATATGGAAACTATATATATACTCTTTCCACTTTAAAATTATTCACTTAAATGATTAAATGTGAAAAAGGTCAAATAAATACTTATGCAAGCCAGTACAGAAGGAAAATGTGGGCTAGAAATTATGTATATAGGTAAATTGTGATTTAATTGTACACACGCACATGGCCATTTTGCCAAACAAGGTTAAAGGGATTAGATCGAGCAAGCGGGACAAGGCTATTCATCTACCGCCTCTTGGCCTTCAGAGAGTTTGGATCAATATCAGGGGGTGCTACATCAAGCAAAACTAATTGTGGAGGTAGAGGTCCAACACATAACCTATTCTTTGAAGTGCTTTACAATGTATAGAGAGTCCTTTTGTATGGAGGCAAAAGTTTTCCAAAAATCACAAAGGAGCATTTAAGTATCTATTCTGGTCGCTTAAAAACAAAAAGACAGTTGGAGTTCTCAGGTGTTCCAGCCAAAATAATTAGACTCTTTTAGCACAGGGGGTGGATCAGTGGCTAGCACCACCACCTCGCAGGAACCAGCGCCATCTGCGGCTCTTTCTGTGGGGAATTTGATTACTCTCCCCGGACATTTTCCTCCAGTTTCAAAGTCAGATTGATTGGAAACTGTGGAGACTAATGCGAGCGCTGAGGATGACTTCCCCTTAATGTATGCTGGAGCAGGCTCAAGAAAATGTTTCCGAAAAGATTTATACAGCAAAAGTATCCCCGAGCAGAACATCAAGTGTCTGAGCTTGTGACGGCGACCTTGACATTTCATTTACAGCTTCATGCAATACAGCTGAGTCCACCTGAAAGAGACGAGTGAGGGGGGGACAACAGGAGGCATTGCAATCAGTAAAATATAGTTTTCCATTTTCTTTACATCTTGTCCAAATTTGACACAAAAATTTTAATTTATATGCAAATAATGATGTTTTTTAGTCCTGATATTGTTCAGGGCAAGAAACTAGATTGCTTTCTTACATTTTTATCTTTTACTGATGTTATATAATAGATTTGCAAGATCTGTGCTGCATCTATCTTTAGACAAGTACAAGATTTTACATTGCTTTGGGGTAGAATAGTAGGTGATGACATTATCTCAGCAAAGCTCTAAAAATGGGATGTTGGTGTCTTTTCAAATTCACATTTTCTTACAGGCATTATGACCACATTTCTAGTCAATTTATACTAGATATTTATCATAGGCTGATCCAAAACAGAAACTTCGATATTCTAGGTTTTCTTAATTGTGTCCTTAGTAGTGTTGTGCTTCATAGACAAAATGTGTGAATGCTAGATGGGCATAAAACCTAAAGAAGACGTTAAGATTTTTAAAAGTGGCGTTCTGTTCAGATTTTATGAGTAGTTTACTTCTTCCCTCCAAACAGTGTCCATGATTAACATTTAACCGGAGAAGCAAAGTAATTTTCATATTCTACAGTAACTCAGATAGGACACCATTAATAATTATGTGTAATGGTCTACAATCTGAATTTCACCCCTGATTACATGATTCAACCCTTTATCACCAAGTGGGAGATAATGGGAATTTTGGTAACTTTTCCTGCTCACTCATGCACACTTTGTCTGAGTGAGCAGCGGAGAGAGAAAAAAGAGGTGTGGTGTTTACACAGACAGGTTTCGAGAGAAGCTGCATTCACATGAACTACGTGATGAAATTCGAATAATATGCTGGTTGATAGAAGAGAAACTACAACAAAAGTATTGATCTCATCACGCTAGTATCGATCCAATACCGGTACTCCCCTTTGTATTGATAGTATCAATATTTAGATCAATACAACCATCCCTATAACCAAGCCTTTCTGTCATAAACCTGCAAAGAAAAGCTGCTCTCTGAGTTTTGTCTGGTTATTCATAAATCATAAATCAACCCGGTAATCTCTTCCATGAGTTTAAAACAAAATGAGTGCAGCATCCAACAAAAGTAGGCAGAGATGGGAGCTCAGGTGGGTCCACAAAAAGCATTACACATATAAAAAGGGTCAACAAATCTCTAGAAGCTTCAGTGTATCACTGATATGACATATTTTTAGTTTTGTTCTGTTTTCAAGCATCCCCACTATGTAAGAAACTATATTTAAGAGAAGTCCAGTTTGATTTTGCAACTTAATTCCAACTCCAGTGCAAGTTGCAGACTCAAGTCCCCATCTGCTGGCTGCAGATGACCAGCAACTGGTCATCTGCAGGCGTGCTGACAGTGGGGAATGCTGGAGTTGTAGCTGTAGATGAGTCTGACGAAAATTGTGCACTCTTCAAATCTTGTGCTTAACCAGGTGCTTCCTCAGATTAAAAGTATTCCCACCGCTGCCCTTGCACGTCACAAATATTGCAGGGAGCCTAATTGTGCACGCACAAGAGCGTAATAACACTCTTGCTGTGTTCATGTTTGGCATGGACAATTGCCCTCTCTTCCACTCCCTCAGTGTCAAAATGATGTGTTAAGGTACCGAAACATGGTACCATTTGATTTTACGTGATTGGTAATCGGTAGTACCAGCAGAATTCGGTCCGTACCTACAAAAGTACTGAATTCGGTACCCATCCCTAATGGACACTGGTTTCATTCTTCTCAGGAAAGTTTGCAGGCCAAAACATGTTAAAGTTTTGTAGGTCAAGATGACCATGACAAGAAAGTAAAAATACATTTACATTTTTTCTCAAAATTTGGTGTATAGAGTCTTTTGAAGTTAAAGTTTACATTTCAAGTTGATTTGGGGTCTCTTACCAACATAGCTGCCTACATGTTGTAGAGCATAGTTAAATATCAATAAGTAGAAATTAGTTTTTTATACTTCAGATGAATATTCTTATGAAGAACATGGGTCGCTAAAAAATTTAAATGTGCCATGAGCAGTGCAAACTGTCAAGTAAAAGAAACGGGAATGTAAGGAGAAAAATGTCTGGAACTCCATTTCTGACGCTAAACAAAAGAAACAAAGAGCATTTTGTCACATGCATGTGCAGCCAAATGAAACAATTTAATACATATCTGTCTGAATGACAGATATTCAGAACTTATGATATCAAGGCTAGATCCATATTCTTTTCTTTCTTCATTTAATACAGAGTGAAATAGCACTTGTCATATCAGTATTGTTTCATCAAGTTCTCAGTTTAATCACTTCTAGGACTTCTGTCCCTGGGGTAAAATCAGCCTTTTTTTAAATAAATATATGACTGAACATTAAAATGCCTCTTGCGTTCCAAACCCTTTGAGATTTCCTGGGTCTCATGGACAATATAAGAAATTACATTCATCTGGAGACATTTGGCTATTGTAGCCTTCTCGTGCCTAACCCAATTTTTTTGGATCAAGATTCAATTTGTCATTTTCAAATTGTTACTTCAATAGATTCCAAGTAAACCTTTTTTGTCTTGCTGAACTGATGAGGGAGGGATTTTATGTGTGCCAGTGTGGGCATAAAATGGTGGGAAAAGGCTTTGTCTGTTCTGATTTAGTCAGTGAAATCTTATTTAGACTATTGTGAGTAAAGTGAGTGTTACTTTTTGAATTTCTTTGCATTGTTCCAAAACAAAAACTCTACTACTACTACTACTACTACTGTTACTGGATTGTATCATGCTCTGGTGATGTGTATGTGTAATTGGGTTAAAAAGGTATATTTAACATTTATTAACATTAACATTTTTTAGTGGTTTCATTAGAAAATAGGTTAAACATAGGTTTAGCATTTTAAATTTTAAATTGTAGCAAAATTTCAGAAAGAAAACAACTGCTTAGCTAGTAAGGATACAGGAAATGCAACCACCACAGAATCAAACTTCTTAATTTAAATATGCAATGTATTGATGTACAGAAGCACAGCATGTTAAAAGAATTGTGAAAGATGATGAAAAGGTAGGTAAACAATTGTAGTAAAGTACTTGACAGTGACTTCACAGTGAGATCAAAATTTACATCAAAGACAATCTTAGAGGACCCACCTTCACGCTTCACGCTTCAATCTCCTTCACCCATCTGCTAACGCCTGAGGCCAATTGATATGTGCTGATAACCGATAATGACTCTGACCATGTCTATTCCACACACAAAAGCAAGGGCTGTTTAAAGGTCATCTCAAACAAAGGCATACCAAAATATAAGCAATTCAATTAAATTTTACTAGTCATTAATCAGTAAAGCAGAAAGTGGAACTATCTTTATATTTGCAGCTAAGCTTCAAGAAAGCCATTTTTTATCAATGCAGTAGATGATTTGATGAAATGTTTTTCAAGTCAGTACTGTCATCCATTTTTTTGGAACAAATCAGAGCTTCTCTAAAAACTGGCTGATGTTCAGTATTTGAGAGGAAAATGATTCCTGCGTCGAGCACAGCTGAATCTCTGGGGGCCATCAACAAATCTGCTCAGCCACAAAGCAGGGGACTTTACTGTGAGAACATCCGAGAGAAGTCTTTCAAAACATCAGAGATCCACTGCTGAGTGTTGGATCTATTTTTCTGTCTAACCTCCCTTTGTGCTGCAACCACTCAATTTCAACAGTTAAAGGAGTGGGATGAGGGTAACACACAGATTTAAGTCCTTCGGCAATGCTTCCTTTTCTCTTTAAAATCTAAAAGACGTGTTCAGTTTTCTTGCAAAAAATTTTCAAAACATTTTAAAGTTAGCTTGAAATATTCCACCATAAAATGGATTAAACATCTCAGCATTTGGTCATTGCTACCTCTGTTAATAACAAATGTTTAATGCCATCCTTTTGAATGTTGCTAGAATATTTATTTTCTCTCCAATTGACCATAGTTTATGATTATGACAATTTTCCGTTTCTTGAAGTATTCCATTCCAAAATTACTAAAAAAATTATGTATTTCAAAACAGCTACAATAAATTCAACTCTGACAGCCAAGTTATCAGAATCACCAGAATATCACTAGCACCTTGTACCTTGCACCATAGTCCGCACATCACTCAAATGGAAATGATTAAAATGAGCTGTGCCGACACAGACACTTGCATACAATGCCCCTTGGGTAGCACCGATTATTATTTTCATGCCACCTGGACCTGCACACCTGTTCACCTATTCTGAATACCAGTAACTGAAAACCTCTAACATTTTGAGCTGTAGAGTCCCTGCTTCACCAACCCTCTGTTTGCTTGGCAGTCACACTAAGGTTGAAAATCTCCCGAATAAATACATAGATCCACTCCTTGTTTCACTATAACCAAAAAAACAGTTCAAAGAAATTGTCACATATTATACATACATACATACATTATATATATACTATCTGAACAAACCTTCTTACTGAGTTATGCATCTGGAAAGCGTTCACACAAAAAAAAGAAAATATATATCAAAATTTGAACTCATTTTTAGAATTCCTTTAATTGAATGTAACACCTGGGGGGCAAAGCCACATACATTGCAAACAAACTAAAATTAACAACTTTACATTGATGGTAAATGGCCTGGTCATCACTTGTATAGCGCTTTATTAAGCTGTCCGAGCTACCGCACCCTGTTGGCGGTCAGACGCCTCGGAGCTCCTCCGGTACTTGGTCCCCAGAAGCGATCACACACTCTATCTAAAGACTCTTAAAGGAACGACTCTCAAACAGTTTCTAACTTTTAGCTCCTTTAATCTTAATTAGGCAGAGGAATGATTACAGAGATCAGCGCTGAGGCTCCCGTCTCGGACCGTTGCCGTCTGTGTAAGGATGACGAAGAGCCCCGATAGAAGGTCATATATAGTTTTTATATCTGGCACTCCAATATATTGGATGTGCTCTTCCTCAGTGATTATCAGTAGACTATGTGTCACCATTGTGGCGTCTTCCTGTTAGATTGTGTAGTAGCGGGTGTCCATCCTTAATCTAAGTGTGCTGTGGCTTGCTAATCACACCAGTTCCACTATCAACCCCAGTGCCCCAGCCCCAGGTCATCATGACAACCCTGGGGTCATCTGTCCTTGTACTGTATGTCTATGAGCATTCTTATCCTATTGTAACAAAAGGGAAACATTAGAACTTATACTTTACTTCACTATGGAATAAATGGGAAAAACAGCTATGAGTCATATTAATAAAGGTTATTCCTAACAACCCCCCTGATGAGGTGTCATTTAAAGGTACCTCACTAATTTAGATCAGTTAACCCCCTAGACACTGGGTAGTGGACCACCTGCAACTGGGTACCCACCCCCCGAAACAATCATTCAACCCTGTATGTGTGTGTTAACCTATATATGACCACGGAATCTCCTTCCAGCTGTCACGTGGTTCCCCCCCCCCCAAGGAGGAACGCCATCTCTCCGGTAGACCCCTAGTCGTGTCTAAGGAACAGCTGATACACCTAGTGGAGACAACTCTAACCCTATCAAACCTGTATGTGTATGATTTAGACAAAAGAAAGAAAGGACAACAGCCTGAAGCACAGCAGAAAATTATGTCTAACATCATGTGAATCAGTTAATGTAGACCCTAAGTGTTGATTGTCTTCGACCATCTTCTCTGCCCCCTGAGCGACATCCATCCCCAAGCGTCTTTTGGCAGGTTCAGCTACCTGAAAAAGTTAGTCTTAAAATGGAATATAAAATCATATGTTCATACCGGGCAGATTATGCCCAATTGTAGGTAATTATCAACTACTATTATCATTATCATTAAAGCAGGCCACATAGTGGCTTAATCAAATGGATCCTTGTCAAAAATATTTCATCATAATCAGAAACAATGTACCTGTTTAGCACAATTAGAAACCTTTTCACTTTAAAGCAGCCTCCATTTATTACTTAACACATGTCCTAAAAATCAACCTATGGAGAGGTGAACACATAACCAAAAATAACCTGCAAGGTCCTATTAATACTTTCATTCATGATATGTGCTTAACTAATTTCACTAAATCAATCTGTCATTAACTTATCTGATACATCATTCATACCATTAAATCAAATATTCTGATTCCTTTAATATCAACATTTTTCATTAAGTCACAGAAATCACTGTAAAGGATATCAGGTCAGACGACGGCCCCCCTTTTCACTTATGGGTTATCCTCTGTCAATCCTGTGAGCCTGATCACGGCCCCCTCTTTCTTACACCCTTGATTTGAGGGGCCCGACCCCTTAACTATTGGCATCTGAAAGGCGGTTGGCACTCCCAGACCCCCTGAGTCCTTGAAGCCCATGGTTGTAGTCATGCACCTAAGGATGTTGTGTAAGCTGTAGAAGTGAGCGGTGCGGCAGATAAGCAACAAGGGCAGATATATTTAATTAAGGCAGCAAAGAGATGATTAGAAAAGGCCACAGAATCATACATCCATAACAATCCCCCTGTTGAGGTGGGAAAAACCCACCTCACATCAATCAATGTGTCTGGTGCATATGGACCTAAGCTAGAATATGGCAGGCAGTTCCTTCCGTCCGTCTCGTAACTCCGGCCCCCAAACGGAGTACCATCTCTCCGGCAACTGCCTGCAGCCCTCAGTGTGTGCACCCCCTCTGTTTCCCATAGAACAGACCTATGCTGATGTGTGTCTGAAATTTAAATGATTAAAACATCGCAAATAGATAATAATCCCCTGTTGAAAAATTTAAAACAACAAAAATAATAAAAAGCTAGAAGCACAGCGGAAATGAGCAGCGCAATGTGTATCAGTATATTGTAGGCCCTGAATCATAAACCCTGTTCAATTATCTATTGCAGTCGTCTGGTCTGGTCCCCCTCCAGGCCACAGGAAAGGGTTGGTCTTGGGCAAGGCCTGGTCTTGCATCCTCGGTTTATGGCTGTGATTTAATTTTGCTCCCATTTTCAGGCTGGCTCTGAACAATGGGTTTCGTCCTCCTCCTCATAGCACAGTATCATAATTTCTCCAGCACTTTGGTTTGGTTCCATGGGATCCCTTGTGCTCAAATATTCAGTGGACAACATCAGTGTGTGCTCTGGCACCACATCCATTTGATAATCTGGTAATCTCAAACCTCTGGTATCACTGGAACCAATTGCACGATCAGTACACCTGAGGATGAGAGCTCGAATACACGTTGCACAACAGCATACACAACTTGCGATCACAACAACAGGGAATGAAGTGAATATACTCACCAGTAGGTTTCCCCATTTTCTAAACCACGTCTCAAACATGTTTGTGAATTGTTCATCGATTCCTGATTTGAATTCAATGGACAGTAATTGCAATCCTTTTAGGGCCTTCGTTAGAGATCCATCATGTGCTGTAATTGTTGGGAATAAAAGAACAACAAGCCTCTCCAAAAATACCACACAACCGTTTTTCTTTCTTTTTTTTTTGTAAGGATCATATCTAAAGCTATTCTAATTTGACAAGAAATAATTTCAACATCCTGTTTACGCAGCCTTCAACTGTCTCTCCTGTTTTGCCGTGGTGTCATTTAAAAGATTAGAATCGGTTCTAACAGAAAGCAGTTTGTATTCTAGCAGAACTATCAAATTCAAAAACACCTTTTCTGAAAGGTTCCCCCTGATGAAGTGGGCCAATCGGTGTCAGGGCATCCTGGATGGAGAGGGTAACCAGGGCACATCTTTCCTGTCCAGTCAATAGGTAGTCACCCCCAAAGCAATTATTCCCCATAAATCAGTTCTGTTCAGCAGCAAGTAAAAGTTCATGGCCTTGTATCAAGTTAATTTTCAATATAAGTTGCAAACAACATCATCTATAAATAAATAACTCAGAAGCACATAGGAAGTTATAATTTCTATTCATGAAGTTATTTGAATTGATTAAATAGTTGAACACTCCTTTAACCCTTCATGCAATTTATTCCATAATTTCCCACATTCACAGAAGTACACATTTGTTTGCTGATTATTCACACTGTTTACTTTAGAAATCCTTCTCCCCTGTGATTTTTGATTTTGTGACCTTATTTCAAATTTACCGGGATATACTCTTTCAAGCTTTAACCCAACAAATATAATTTTTATTGTTTAATCTTTATCATGTTCCGTCTGTTGAAATAAACCAACCCAATCAAACATTTATTAAACAGGTTCCACATAATTGTATTTGGTTAGTTGAAATCAAAAAGATGAGTTAATCTTACCGTTTGACGTTATGGTTACTGGAATAAATGAATTTAATTCCACAAGCACATTTTTTATGTGTTAGCTGGAAATGAAATATTAAGTCAAAAGATATCCAATCAAACCTATTCGTATGTTCTTCCTCAGGTGCTTTCTGATTTCTCTGAGGTTTCCTTCAGAGGATGTCTCTCCCTTCCTGCAATATAATCTGCTTACCTTAGTTTTCCCCTCCTCCAGAGTTCCATTTGTTTCTCCTGTTGGTTCTTTGGTTAGAGCCTCCTGTGTGTTATGAGACAAAAACTTCACAGCAGATTAAAATCTTTGAACATGTCAGTTGCTCTCTGTGAATCCAGACTGGGTTCACACCCCGACTGAAGAGAGGAAGTAAAAGGACAGGGCATGGTTCTTCCTGTCAGCAGCTGATGGGGAGTTAAACCCATGAGCTCAGTGGGTGATGATCTTATGTAAAACATCACCAAGTGCAGCGCATTCAGACACTTCATTTTTGTATCAGCACAAACTTTAGCCAATTTTTTGGGAACAGGAAATGCTCCAATACCTGTTTTCATGAGAATCTTATATGTAGATAATATAACAGAGTCATCTTCTCACCTTTAACCCAAAAATCATATTTATATTGTAACCCAATTAGTTGCTACTTTATTGTCCGTTAACTAGTATCCAAGATATGTAAGTATTCATATCATTTACCATGAAGGTGTCCAGTGTTTTGGACAACCTACTTTTCAAGCGTATTGATAATTTGATTATTTTACCTAAATTAGACCTTTAGGGTCCTTCCCCGTAACCTCTACCCACAATATTAGATAAAAGTAATTTGCATGTTCTTTACAACCTTAATTATACCATTATTTAGTTATTCATTCCTGTTAAACATTTGATCACTATAACCAATCCTTTTTTCCTCGAGATATCCATTTCCATTTTATCCATCCTATGATTATTATTATTTCTTTTTGTTTTCTCTGAAGTCTAAACACATGCCGGCTTCAGCCTCCCCTCTTAAAGAAGAATGGGTGGCCAAATCTTTAACCATCAAATTATTCAACCAGAACCCTATGGCAGAATGACAGGTTCTCTTTGGTTCTGTTCCCATCCCAAAGAGAATTTAGATCCAATTTCACCTCAAGAAAATTCATAAGAAATTTAAGTTTTCACACTCTGAAACTAAAACCCAGAAAATTGTTCCAACTTGCGAGTATCTGAACACATATAGGGAATACCGACATTAGAGAAAAAAACTAATGAAAAACAAAACTTGGTACACTCTAAAACGTTCATTAGTTGTCAGAACACAACTATGAATCAAAACCCAAAACAAAAAATTAGCTCACAGAAACTAAAACATACCATTCGATTCATGAAACTTTCACTCATGTGGCCCACATCATTCATCATTCATACCTTGGGCCTTTATTCATTCCTGTCACACTCTTCTCAACCACACGTTTTCAACCCTCAAACGCAATCTTTCGATTCCTATTGTTCCTGAAACCCATAGATCTTATGTCCTAATTAATAATGTGTCAATGGACCCATTTGTCAGGCTGGTCCCAGCCACCTTTTCAGGCCTTCTTCACCTAGGAGAGAAATATATGTTTAGGGTTATTGCTCACATCATCAGGCAATATAGTGGGACGACTCTTCATCAACCTTTCCAGAGAAATCATGAGTCTTGAGACCGGCAATGCCTGAAAATAAACAGTTTGATCATACAGCCATCCCAGTACAACAAATTGACACAAACAAAAAATCACAAACTTGGGTAGTGAAATGAGCATTTTTCTTTCTTTCACCATCTTCATTTCACAACACATAATCATATTTGTACACTGTTATTTCTATTATTATTATATACAAAGAAGACAAAAATAAACCACATTACAGTCTTGCTGTGTACCAGCTTATGAAGGAATAAGAGAAGATAAAAAGCAAATAGATTAGTTATAAACAGAATCATTTCGTTCAGAAAAAGGAATGTATAGCCTACCTTTGTAGCACCTGGTGGTCTAACACAAAAACTATGGATACTTGGCCTCTCGTCACCCTTTTGCAGGATCAAGTAGTGAAAGTTGGAAAATTAATTTGTACTTCTGCCTACCACAATAAACCTATTCATGCATAAATAATGACTGTGCCATCTAAACATTATCAGTTTAAGTCTAAGTTTTCAGTCCAACTTTCTTTTCATTTTCTTATCCATCCTTCTATTCTTAGCTCTGTTGTTTGAAACCAAACCTTGACAAATTGTGAATGTAAGTATTAAATCTGAACCATAGATACAATTTTTTTCTAAAATCTGGTTAAATTACATTTAACTGTAACTGAGTCCTGTGGAAAAACTTACTCCTCATCCGTTTAGAAGGCTTCATGAAATTGATGAACACAAAAATGAAGGGCATGTAATGTCTTATAATCTTAGTTTGTCTTACCCAGTTTTATAAACAAACCGTACAGTTTCAGTCAGCTATAAATTACACTTTGTGTTTATTTCAAGTAACTAAAGTTTGTTTCAGTTAATTCAAGTTTTCTCCATTTCAGTCCAGTCCAGTAATTCTGTTAAGGTCCATTTCTTCTTGTGTTAAATTTGAGTCTAATTTGATCATTCTGAACCTGACTGGAAAAAGTCAAACCATCTGT
Organism: Crenichthys baileyi; assembly: GCA_036173005.1. Taxonomy (NCBI): domain Eukaryota; kingdom Metazoa; phylum Chordata; class Actinopteri; order Cyprinodontiformes; family Goodeidae; genus Crenichthys; species Crenichthys baileyi. The sequence goes on from JAHHUM010001246.1 coordinate 285,339, forward strand.
TAAAATCATGTTTTGATGGGAGAGATTGTCACTCTCTGGCAATTCCTTTCATGTTATCATAAAGAACTGACCTAATATTATTATGGTACTGTTGAGGATCAGACCTACTTTTGTAGTCTCCAATTATTATTGTGATACCTTATTTAATAAATAACACTGAGCCTCAGATAGTTTAAAATGTTTTTACCTTTCAAGCAGCCGGTCCATGGCCAGAACTGCTTCCCCAGACCTAAAAACTCAAAATTCCAATTAGTTTCATATCAGAAAACAATTTAAATTCAATGTATCCTGCCACATATACCCTAATTTTTACATAACATGCAACCAGTTATACCGGTTGCTCCACCATCAACCCCGTGACAACCCTTGGCCCATTTATCCTTGTACTGTATGTCTATGAGCATTCTTATCCTTTTGTAACAAAAGGGAAACATTAGAGCTTATACATTACTTCACTATGGTATAAATGGGGAAAAACAGCTATGAGTCATATTAATAAAGGTTATTCCTAACAACCCCCCTGATGAGATGTCATTTAAAGGTACCTCACTAATTTAGATCAGTTAACCCCCTAGACACTGGGTAGTGGACCACCTGCAACTGGGTACCCACCCCCCGAAACAATCATTCAACCCTGTATGTGTGTGTTAAACCTATATATGACCAAGGAATCTCCTTCCAGCTGTCACGTGGCTCCCCCCCAAGGAGAAACGCCATCTCTCCGGTAGACCCCTGGTTGTGTCTAAGCAACAGATGATACACCTAGTGGAGACAACTCTGACCCCATCAAACCTGTATGTGTATGATTTAGAGAAAATAGAGGAAGGACAACAACCTAAAGCACAGCAGAAATGTGAGTCAGTTAATGTAGACCCTAAGTGTTGATTGTCTTCGTCCATCTTCTCTGCCCCCTGAGCGACATCCATCCCCAAGTGTCGTTTGGCAGGTTCAGCTACCTGAAAAGGTTATTCTTAAAATGGAATATAAAATCATATGTTCATACCGGGCAGATTATGCCCAATTGAAGGTAATTCTCAACTACTATTATCATTATCATTAAAGCAGGCCACATAGTGGCTTAATCAAATGGATCCTTGTCAAAAATATTTCATCATAATCAGAAACAATGTATCTGTTTAGCACAATTAGAAACCTTTTCACTTTAAAGCAGCCTCCATTTATTACTTAACACATGTCCTAAAAATCAACCTATGGAGAGGTGAACACATAACTAAAAATAACCTGCGAGGTCCTATTAATACTTTCATTCATGACATGTGCTTACTAATTTCCCTAAATCAATCTGTCAATAACATCTGATACAGCTTTTATACCATCAAATCAAATATTCTGATTCCTTTAATATCAACATTATTCATTAAGTCACAGAAATCACTGTAAAGGATATCAGGTCAGACGGCGGGCCCCCTTTTCACTTATGGGTTATCCTCTGTCAATCCTGTGAGCCTGATCACGGCCCCCTCTTTCTTACACCCTTGATTTGAGGGGCCCGTCCCCTTAACTATCGGCATCTGACAGGCTGTTTGCACCCCCAGACCCCCTGAGTCCATGAAGCCCATGGTTGTAGTCATGCACCTAAGGATGTTGTGTAAGCTGTAGCAGTGAGCGGTGCGGCAGATAAGCAACAAGGGCAGATATATTTAATTAAGGCAGCAAAGAGATGATTAGAAAAGGCCACAGAATCATACATCCATAACAATCCCCCTGTTGAGGTGGGAAAAACCCACCTCACATCAATCAATGTGTCTGGTGCATATGGACCTAAGCTAGAATATGGCAGGCAGTTCCTTCCGTCCGTCTCGTAACTCCGGCCCCCAAACGGAGTACCATCTCTCCGGCAACTGCCTGCAGCCCTCAGTGTGTGCACCCCCTCTGTTTCCCATAGAACAGACCTATGCTGATGTGTGTCTGAAATTTAAATGATTAAAACATCGCAAATAGATAATAATACCCTGTTAAAAAATTTAAAACAACAAAAATAATAAAAAACTAGAAGCACAGCGGAAATGAGCAGCACAATGCGTATCAGTAAATTGTAGGCCCTGAATCGTAAACCCTGTTCAATTATCTATTGCAGTCGTCTGGTCCGGTCCCCCTCCAGGCCGCAGGAAAGGGTTGGTCTTGGGCAAGGCCTGGTGTTGCATCCTCGGTTTATGGTTGTGATTTAATTTTGCTCCCATTTTCAGACTGGCTCTGAACAATGGGTTTCGTCCTCCTCCTCATAGCACAGTATCATAATTTCTCCAACACTTTGGTTTGGTTCCATGAGATCCAAATCATCACTTGTGCTCAAATATTCAGTGGACCACATCAGTGTGTGCTCTGGCACCACATCCATCTGATATTCTGGTAATCTTAAACCTCTAATATCACTTGAACCAATCGCACGATCAATACACCTGAGGATGAGAGCTCGAATGCACGTTGCACAACAGCAAACATAAACTGCAATCACCACAACAGTCAATGAAGTGAATATACTCCCCAGTAGGTTTCCCCATTTTCGTCTCAAACATTTTTGTGAATTGTTCATCGATTCCTGAGTGCGATTTTAATTCGGTGGACAGTGATTGCAATTCTTTTAGGGCGTTCGTTAGAGATCCATCAGGTGCTGTAATTGTTGGGAATAAAAGAACAACAAACCTCTCCACAAACACCACACAACCATTTTTCTCTCTTTTTTTTTGTAAGGATCATATCTCTAGTGCCAAGAAAAAATTTTAAAAAAAAAAATTTTCTGAAAGGTTCCCCCTGACAAAGTGGGCCAATCTGTGTCAGGGCATCCTGGATGATGAGGGTAACCAGGTAGTCACCCCCAAAGCAATTATTCCCCATAAATCAGTTCTGTTCAGCAGCAAGTAAAAGGTCAAGGCCTTGTATCAAGTTAATTTACAATCTAAGTTGCAAACAACATCATCTATAAATAAATAACTCAGAAGCACATAGGAAGTTATAATTTCTATTCATGAAGTTATTTGAATTGATTAAATAGTTGAACACTCCTTTAACCCTTCATGCAATTTATTCCACAATTTCCCACATTCACAGAAGTACACATTTGTTTGTTGATTATTCACACAGTTTACTTTAGAAATCCTTCTCCCCTGTGATTTTTGATTTTGTGACCTTATTTCAAATTTACCGGGATAAACTCTTTCAAGCTTTAACCCAACAAATATAATTTTTATTGTTTAATCTTTATCACGTTCCGTCTGTTGAAGTAAACCAGCCCAGTCAAACATTTATGAAACAGGTTCCACATAATTGTATTTTGTTAGTTGAAAGCAAAAAGATGAGTTAATCTTACCGTTTGACGTTATGGTTACTGGAATAAATTAATTTAATTCCACAAGCACATTTTTGATGTGTTAGCTGGAAATGAAATGTTAAGTCAAAAGATATCCAATCAAACCTATTCGTATGTTCTTCCTCAGGTGCTTTCTGATTTCTCTGAGGTTTCCTTCGGAGGATGGCTCTCCCTGTCTGCAATATAATCTGCTTACCTTAGTTTTGCCCTCATCCAGAGTTCCATTTGTTTCTCCTGTTGGTTCTTTGGTTAGAGCCTCCTGTGTGTTATGAGACAAAAACTTCACAGCAGATTAAAATCTTTGAACATGTCAGTTGCTCTCTGTGAATCCAGACTGGGTTCACACCCCGACTGAAGAGAGGAAGTAAAAGGACAGGGCATGGTTCTTCCTGTCAGCAGCTGATGGGGAGTTAAACCCATGAGCTCAGTGGGTGATGATCTTATGTAAAACATCACCAAGTGCAGCGCATCCAGACACTTCATTTTTGTATCAGCACAAACTTTAGCCAATCGTTTTTTGATTGTGTGATTAGCTCTCTCAGCCGACCTGGTGAAAGTGTCAAGGACATCTCCACATCCTTTCACTCTGTTGTCAGTACCCATAAAATCAATAACAATTTCCTTTAGGGCTTGTTGGGAACAGGAAATGCTCCAATACCTGTTTTCATGAGAATCTTATATGTAGATAATATAACAGAGTCATCTTCTCACCTTTAACCCAAAAATCATATTTATATTGTAACCCAATTAGTTGCTACTTTATTGTCCGTTAACTAGTATCCAAGATATGTAAGTATTCATATCATTTACCATGAAGGTGTCCAGTGTTTTGGACAACCTACTTTTCAAGCGTATTGATAATTTGATTATTTTACCTAAATTAGACCTTTAGGGTCCTTCCCCGTAACCTCTACCCACAATATTAGATAAAAGTAATTTGCATGTTCTTTACAACCTTAATTATACCATTATTTAGTTATTCATTCCTGTTAAACATTTGATCACTATAACCAATCCTTTTTTCCTCGAGATATCCATTTCCATTTATCCATCCTATGATTATTATTATTTCTTTTTGTTTTCTCTGAAGTCTAAACACATGCCGGCTTCAGCCTCCCCTCTTAAAGAAGAATGGGTGGCCAAATCTTTAACCATCAAATTATTCAACCAGAACCCTATGGCAGAATGACAGGTTCTCTTTGGTTCTGTTCCCATCCCAAAGAGAATTTAGATCCAATTTCACCTCAAGAAAATTCATAAGAAATTTAAGTTTTCACACTCTGAAACTAAAACCCAGAAAATTGTTCCAACTTGCGAGTATCTGAACACATATAGGGAATACCGACATTAGAGAAAAAAACTAATGAAAAACAAAACTTGGTACACTCTAAAACGTTCATTAGTTGTCAGAACACAACTATGAATCAAAACCCAAAACAAAAAATTTAGCTCACAGAAACTAAAACATACCATTCGATTCATGAAACTTTCACTCATGTGGCCCACATCATTCATCATTCATACCTTGGGCCTTTATTCATTCCTGTCACACTCTTCTCAACCACACGTTTTCAACCCTCAAACGCAATCTTTCGATTCCTATTGTTCCTGAAACCCATAGATCTTATGTCCTAATTAATAATGTGTCAATGGACCCATTTGTCAGGCTGGTCCCAGCCACCTTTTCAGGCCTTCTTCACCTAGGAGAGAAATATATGTTTAGGGTTATTGCTCACATCATCAGGCAATATAGTGGGACGACTCTTCATCAACCTTTCCAGAGAAATCATGAGTCTTGAGACCGGCAATGCCTGAAAATAAACAGTTTGATCATACAGCCATCCCAGTACAACAAATTGACACAAACAAAAAATCACAAACTTGGGTAGTGAAATGAGCATTTTTCTTTCTTTCACCATCTTCATTTCACAACACATAATCATATTTGTACACTGTTATTTCTATTATTATTATATACAAAGAAGACAAAAATAAACCACATTACAGTCTTGCTGTGTACCAGCTTATGAAGGAATAAGAGAAGATAAAAAGCAAATAGATTAGTTATAAACAGAATCATTTCGTTCAGAAAAAGGAATGTATAGCCTACCTTTGTAGCACCTGGTGGTCTAACACAAAAACTATGGATACTTGGCCTCTCGTCACCCTTTTGCAGGATCAAGTAGTGAAAGTTGGAAAATTAATTTGTACTTCTGCCTACCACAATAAACCTATTCATGCATAAATAATGACTGTGCCATCTAAACATTATCAGTTTAAGTCTAAGTTTTCAGTCCAACTTTCTTTTCATTTTCTTATCCATCCTTCTATTCTTAGCTCTGTTGTTTGAAACCAAACCTTGACAAATTGTGAATGTAAGTATTAAATCTGAACCATAGATACAATTTTTTTCTAAAATCTGGTTAAATTACATTTAACTGTAACTGAGTCCTGTGGAAAAACTTACTCCTCATCCGTTTAGAAGGCTTCATGAAATTGATGAACACAAAAATGAAGGGCATGTAATGTCTTATAATCTTAGTTTGTCTTACCCAGTTTTATAAACAAACCGTACAGTTTCAGTCAGCTATAAATTACACTTTGTGTTTATTTCAAGTAACTAAAGTTTGTTTCAGTTAATTCAAGTTTTCTCCATTTCAGTCCAGTCCAGTAATTCTGTTAAGGTCCATTTCTTCTTGTGTTAAATTTGAGTCTAATTTGATCATTCTGAACCTGACTGGAAAAAGTCAAACCATCTGTTAAAATCATGTTTTGATGGGAGAGATTGTCACTCTCTGGCAATTCCTTTCATGTTATCATAAAGAACTGACCTAATATTATTATGGTACTGTTGAGGATCAGACCTACTTTTGTAGTCTCCAATTATTATTGTGATACCTTATTTAATAAATAACACTGAGCCTCAGATAGTTTAAAATGTTTTTACCTTTCAAGCAGCCGGTCCATGGCCAGAACTGCTTCCCCAGACCTAAAAACTCAAAATTCCAATTAGTTTCATATCAGAAAACAATTTAAATTCAATGTATCCTGCCACATATACCGTAATTTTTACATAACATGCAACCAGTTATACCGGTTGCTCCACCATCAACCCCGTGACAACCCTTGGCCCATTTATCCTTGTACTGTATGTCTATGAGCATTCTTATCCTTTTGTAACAAAAGGGAAACATTAGAACTTATACTTTACTTCACTATGGAATAAATGGGGAAAAACAGCTATGAGTCATATTAATAAAGGTTATTCCTAACAACCCCCCTGATGAGGTGTCATTTAAAGGTACCTCACTAATTTAGATCAGTTAACCCCCTAGACACTGGGTAGTGGACCACCTGCAACTGGGTACCCACCCCCCGAAACAATCATTCAACCCTGTATGTGTGTGTTAACCTATATATGACCACGGAATCTCCTTCCAGCTGTCACGTGGTTCCCCCCCCCCCAAGGAGGAACGCCATCTCTCCGGTAGACCCCTAGTCGTGTCTAAGGAACAGCTGATACACCTAGTGGAGACAACTCTAACCCTATCAAACCTGTATGTGTATGATTTAGACAAAAGAAAGAAAGGACAACAGCCTGAAGCACAGCAGAAAATTCTGTCTAACATCATGTGAATCAGTTAATGTAGACCCTAAGTGTTGGTTGTCTTTGTCCATCTTCTCTGCCCCCTGAGCGACATCCATCCCCAAGCGTCTTTTGGCAGGCCCAGTTACCTGAAAAGGTTAGTCTTAAAATGGAATATAAAATCATATGTTCACCGGGCAGATTATGCCCAATTGTAGGTAATTAGCAACTACTATTATCATTATCATTAAAGCAGGCCACATAGTGGCTTAATCAAATGGATCCTAGTCAAAAATATTTCATCATAATCAGAAACAGTGTTTAGATCAGTGTTAAGCACAATTAGAAAGCTTTTCACTTTAAAGCAGTCTCCATGTACTACCATGTATAACACATGTCCTAAAAATCAACCTATGGAGAGGTGAACACATAACTAAAAATAACCTGCAAGGTCCTATTAATACTTTCATTCATGATATGTGCTTAACTAATTTCACTAAATCAATCTGTCATTAACTTATCTGATACATCATTCATACCATTAAATCAAATATTCTGATTCCTTTAATATCAACATTTTTCATTAAGTCACAGAAATCACTGTAAAGGATATCAGGTCAGACGACGGCCCCCCTTTTCACTTATGGGTTATCCTCTGTCAATCCTGTGAGCCTGATCACGGCCCCCTCTTTCTTACACCCTTGATTTGAGGGGCCCGACCCCTTAACTATTGGCATCTGACAGGCGGTTGGCACTCTTGGACCCCCTGAGTCCATGAAGCCCATGGTTGTAGTAATGCACCTAAGGATGTTGTGTAAGCTGTAGCAGTGAGCGGTGCGGCAGATAAGCAACAAGGGCAGATATATTTAATTAAGGCAGCAAAGAGATGATTAGAAAAGGCCACAGAATCATACATCCATAACAATCCCCCTGTTGAGGTGGGAAAAACCCACCTCACATCAACCAATGTGTCTAGTGCATATGGACCTAAGCTAGAATATGGCAGGCAGTTCCTTCCGGCCGTCGCATAACTCCGGCCCCCCAAACGGAGTGCCATTTCTCTGGTAACTGCCTGCGGCCGTTTCCCATAGAACAGACACATGCTGATGTGTGTCTGAAATTTAAATGATTAAAACATCGCAAATAGATAATAATGCCCTGTTGAAAAATTAAAAACAACAAAAATAATAAAAAGCTAGAAGCACAGCGGAAATGAGCAGCGCAATGTGTATCAGTATATTGTAGGCCCTGAATCATAAACCCTGTTCAATTATCTATTGCAGTCGTCTGGTCTGGTCCCCCTCCAGGCCACAGGAAAGGGTTGGTCTTGGGCAAGGCCTGGTCTTGCATCCTCGGTTTATGGCTGTGATTTAATTTTGCTCCCATTTTCAGGCTGGCTCTGAACAATGGGTTTCGTCCTCCTCCTCATAGCACAGTATCATAATTTCTCCAGCACTTTGGTTTGGTTCCATGGGATCCCTTGTGCTCAAATATTCAGTGGACAACATCAGTGTGTGCTCTGGCACCACATCCATTTGATAATCTGGTAATCTCAAACCTCTGGTATCACTGGAACCAATTGCACGATCAGTACACCTGAGGATGAGAGCTCGAATACACGTTGCACAACAGCATACACAACTTGCGATCACAACAACAGGGAATGAAGTGAATATACTCACCAGTAGGTTTCCCCATTTTCTAAACCACGTCTCAAACATGTTTGTGAATTGTTCATCGATTCCTGATTTGAATTCAATGGACAGTAATTGCAATCCTTTTAGGGCCTTCGTTAGAGATCCATCATGTGCTGTAATTGTTGGGAATAAAAGAACAACAAGCCTCTCCAAAAATACCACACAACCGTTTTTCTTTCTTTTTTTTTTGTAAGGATCATATCTAAAGCTATTCTAATTTGACAAGAAATAATTTCAACATCCTGTTTACGCAGCCTTCAACTGTCTCTCCTGTTTTGCCGTGGTGTCATTTAAAAGATTAGAATCGGTTCTAACAGAAAGCAGTTTGTATTCTAGCAGAACTATCAAATTCAAAAACACCTTTTCTGAAAGGTTCCCCCTGATGAAGTGGGCCAATCGGTGTCAGGGCATCCTGGATGGAGAGGGTAACCAGGGCACATCTTTCCTGTCCAGTCAATAGGTAGTCACCCCCAAAGCAATTATTCCCCATAAATCAGTTCTGTTCAGCAGCAAGTAAAAGTTCATGGCCTTGTATCAAGTTAATTTTCAATATAAGTTGCAAACAACATCATCTATAAATAAATAACTCAGAAGCACATAGGAAGTTATAATTTCTATTCATGAAGTTATTTGAATTGATTAAATAGTTGAACACTCCTTTAACCCTTCATGCAATTTATTCCATAATTTCCCACATTCACAGAAGTACACATTTGTTTGCTGATTATTCACACTGTTTACTTTAGAAATCCTTCTCCCCTGTGATTTTTGATTTTGTGACCTTATTTCAAATTTACCGGGATATACTCTTTCAAGCTTTAACCCAACAAATATAATTTTTATTGTTTAATCTTTATCATGTTCCGTCTGTTGAAATAAACCAACCCAATCAAACATTTATTAAACAGGTTCCACATAATTGTATTTGGTTAGTTGAAATCAAAAAGATGAGTTAATCTTACCGTTTGACGTTATGGTTACTGGAATAAATGAATTTAATTCCACAAGCACATTTTTTATGTGTTAGCTGGAAATGAAATATTAAGTCAAAAGATATCCAATCAAACCTATTCGTATGTTCTTCCTCAGGTGCTTTCTGATTTCTCTGAGGTTTCCTTCAGAGGATGTCTCTCCCTTCCTGCAATATAATCTGCTTACCTTAGTTTTCCCCTCCTCCAGAGTTCCATTTGTTTCTCCTGTTGGTTCTTTGGTTAGAGCCTCCTGTGTGTTATGAGACAAAAACTTCACAGCAGATTAAAATCTTTGAACATGTCAGTTGCTCTCTGTGAATCCAGACTGGGTTCACACCCCGACTGAAGAGAGGAAGTAAAAGGACAGGGCATGGTTCTTCCTGTCAGCAGCTGATGGGGAGTTAAACCCATGAGCTCAGTGGGTGATGATCTTATGTAAAACATCACCATGGGCAGCGCATTCAGCCACTTCATTTTTGTATCAGCACAAACTTTGGCCAATTTTTTGGGAACAGGAAATGCTCCAATACCTGTTTTCATGAGAATCTTATATGTAGATAATATAACAGAGTCATCTTCTCACCTTTAACCCAAAAATCATATTTATATTGTAACCCAATTAGTTGCTACTTTATTGTCCGTTAACTAGTATCCAAGATATGTAAGTATTCATATCATTTACCATGAAGGTGTCCAGTGTTTTGGACAACCTACTTTTCAAGCGTATTGATAATTTGATTATTTTACCTAAATTAGACCTTTAGGGTCCTTCCCCGTAACCTCTACCCACAATATTAGATAAAAGTAATTTGCATGTTCTTTACAACCTTAATTATACCATTATTTAGTTATTCATTCCTGTTAAACATTTGATCACTATAACCAATCCTTTTTTCCTCGAGATATCCATTTCCATTTATCCATCCTATGATTATTATTATTTCTTTTTGTTTTCTCTGAAGTCTAAACACATGCCGGCTTCAGCCTCCCCTCTTAAAGAAGAATGGGTGGCCAAATCTTTAACCATCAAATTATTCAACCAGAACCCTATGGCAGAATGACAGGTTCTCTTTGGTTCTGTTCCCATCCCAAAGAGAATTTAGATCCAATTTCACCTCAAGAAAATTCATAAGAAATTTAAGTTTTCACACTCTGAAACTAAAACCCAGAAAATTGTTCCAACTTGCGAGTATCTGAACACATATAGGGAATACCGACATTAGAGAAAAAAACTAATGAAAAACAAAACTTGGTACACTCTAAAACGTTCATTAGTTGTCAGAACACAACTATGAATCAAAACCCAAAACAAAAAATTAGCTCACAGAAACTAAAACATACCATTCGATTCATGAAACTTTCACTCATGTGGCCCACATCATTCATCATTCATACCTTGGGCCTTTATTCATTCCTGTCACACTCTTCTCAACCACACGTTTTCAACCCTCAAACGCAATCTTTCGATTCCTATTGTTCCTGAAACCCATAGATCTTATGTCCTAATTAATAATGTGTCAATGGACCCATTTGTCAGGCTGGTCCCAGCCACCTTTTCAGGCCTTCTTCACCTAGGAGAGAAATATATGTTTAGGGTTATTGCTCACATCATCAGGCAATATAGTGGGACGACTCTTCATCAACCTTTCCAGAGAAATCATGAGTCTTGAGACCGGCAATGCCTGAAAATAAACAGTTTGATCATACAGCCATCCCAGTACAACAAATTGACACAAACAAAAAATCACAAACTTGGGTAGTGAAATGAGCATTTTTCTTTCTTTCACCATCTTCATTTCACAACACATAATCATATTTGTACACTGTTATTTCTATTATTATTATATACAAAGAAGACAAAAATAAACCACATTACAGTCTTGCTGTGTACCAGCTTATGAAGGAATAAGAGAAGATAAAAAGCAAATAGATTAGTTATAAACAGAATCATTTCGTTCAGAAAAAGGAATGTATAGCCTACCTTTGTAGCACCTGGTGGTCTAACACAAAAACTATGGATACTTGGCCTCTCGTCACCCTTTTGCAGGATCAAGTAGTGAAAGTTGGAAAATTAATTTGTACTTCTGCCTACCACAATAAACCTATTCATGCATAAATAATGACTGTGCCATCTAAACATTATCAGTTTAAGTCTAAGTTTTCAGTCCAACTTTCTTTTCATTTTCTTATCCATCCTTCTATTCTTAGCTCTGTTGTTTGAAACCAAACCTTGACAAATTGTGAATGTAAGTATTAAATCTGAACCATAGATACAATTTTTTTCTAAAATCTGGTTAAATTACATTTAACTGTAACTGAGTCCTGTGGAAAAACTTACTCCTCATCCGTTTAGAAGGCTTCATGAAATTGATGAACACAAAAATGAAGGGCATGTAATGTCTTATAATCTTAGTTTGTCTTACCCAGTTTTATAAACAAACCGTACAGTTTCAGTCAGCTATAAATTACACTTTGTGTTTATTTCAAGTAACTAAAGTTTGTTTCAGTTAATTCAAGTTTTCTCCATTTCAGTCCAGTCCAGTAATTCTGTTAAGGTCCATTTCTTCTTGTGTTAAATTTGAGTCTAATTTGATCATTCTGAACCTGACTGGAAAAAGTCAAACCATCTGTTAAAATCATGTTTTGATGGGAGAGATTGTCACTCTCTGGCAATTCCTTTCATGTTATCATAAAGAACTGACCTAATATTATTATGGTTACTGTTGAGGATCAGACCTACTTTTGTAGTCTCCAATTATTATTGTGATACCTTATTTAATAAATAACACTGAGCCTCAGATAGTTTAAAATGTTTTTACCTTTCAAGCAGCCGGTCCATGGCCAGAACTGCTTCCCCAGACCTAAAAACTCAAAATTCCAATTAGTTTCATATCAGAAAACAATTTAAATTCAATGTATCCTGCCACATATACCGTAATTTTTACATAACATGCAACCAGTTATACCGGTTGCTCCACCATCAACCCCGTGACAACCCTTGGCCCATTTATCCTTGTACTGTATGTCTATGAGCATTCTTATCCTTTTGTAACAAAAGGGAAACATTAGAGCTTATACATTACTTCACTATGGTATAAATGGGGAAAAACAGCTATGAGTCATATTAATAAAGGTTATTCCTAACAACGTCCGAGGACCCCAAACTGTCATAATTTGAGGGTGATTTTTGTTTGGGTTTTGGTTATTCTTCTTTCCAGTTTACTTTTTGGATCTTGTTTCTGTTTATTTTTTTCCTGCCGGTGCTTTAGTTTCTTGTTATTGTTTTCTAGTTCCTGTTCTGTACGTTATGTTTTCCCAATTAGTTTGTATTACTGGATTTCAGTTTTGCTCTAGTCATGTATATACACAATCATTCTGTTCACTCATCGCAGAAACATCACTCCTTTTTGCTGTCGTCTGTGCCTGTTTTGTTCCTACCTCCTTTTGTGAAGATGTCTCCCGTCTGCATTCTAGGGGCCCTGCCGATAATGTCTCTGCTTCAGCCTCCGAGGGTTCTGCCGGCTCTGCTTCTGCCTCCGAGGGTTCTGCCGGCTCTCCTTCTGACTCTGAGGTTTCGCCAGGCACCGTCTCTGAGTCCGAGGGTTCGCCAGGCGTCTCTGTGAGAAGCAAGGACGACCATTCTGTAGATCCTCACCTTCTTCGCCTCTGCCGATCTCCACGTCTTCGATGACGGCCGCGCAGACTCTCGCTCAGCCGCCGCCCAGGTCCCCACGTCCCTGACGGCCTCCATGTCTTTGCCGATGTCGCCGCCGCCGGCCGCACAAGTCCCTACGTCTTTGACGATCTCCATGTCTTCAATGACATCGTCGCTGCCGGCCGCCCAGGTCTCTGAGTTGTGGGTCGTTGTGTTTTTGTTTTTGCTCGGGTTGCTTTTGGTTTTTTTCTAAAATTCAACACTCATTTATTTATCTTGTACTGTTGTTGTTGTTTTAAATTAATTTACTTTTTTATATCTCTTCCAAAAGGAGTTTGTGGATACTGACATGGTAGACCAGTGCTTAATCACACACACACACAATTCCATTAGTTGGGGTCAATAAAAAATAGAGAAAGACAATGCCTACACAGGACTGTCCGATATTTAGGAGTTCCTCTCTAGTGAATGTGACCACTGAAGGGTGGCAGAGAACAGAATAGAACAGAAGACGTTACAGTACCGAGGCTGTCATCTACTGCGCCATCTTCAACCTAAGTAGTTTCATGTGTATGCACCCCCTTTAACTAATAGTAATATTTTCATATTTCAAATCCTGGCATTTTGAAGGGGAATAGTTTTGACATCCACTGTATGTGAAATGTAAAATGTTAGCAAATCCTATATTCCCTTTAACATAGGTCATTTCTGTCATATTATGTTTTTTTTTTTTTTTTTTGTAGGACCAAAGTGCAAGCACGAGTGTCTGAGTCATATGGTGAGTAAAGTTTTTAATAATGTCTGAACTGATTACTTACAGAGGAATGAAACATGACACAGAGCAAAAGTGACAAGACAGACTGGGTTTGATAAACAACATCAATCTTGACAATACAATGAATTATGTGACTGTAAAATATTTTAAATGGGGAAACACAAAGCTTCTTAAAGATAACCAACAGTGATGCCATTTATGATATTTCAGACGTATGTTAAAGGTGACTGTACAATGCCAGGAAAAAGATTTTAGACAAAAAATAAAAGTAATGCCAGGGGGTGGGACAAAGTAGTACAATTGGATTCCCTGTTTATACTTTACTTGACAATATTTATTTATTTGGGTCAAGTTTATATATTCTCAAGTTTGATGTTTTAAGATTGACTTAGGTTAAGGCGATTTACTACAAAACGTAATGTTTTTGCCACTCTCTAAATAAAAATGTTATTGCCCTTGTTTAGTAACTAAATCACCAATTGTTCAGTCTCTTTACTCTTTACAAATCCAATTTCTCCAACTGCAGAGGTTGGCAGGTACTAAAGTAAAGTAGTAAATATTAAACAGGTAAACTATTTGGTCTCTGTTAATTGGAAGTTAAGCTGGAATGAAACAAATGTGTTAGGATCCGCTTTGTCTTGGATAAGAGCTAATTTAATTGCCTTAATCCTTCAGTACCTTTTTAGACCAAGACATTTTGGCAAACAGCCCACCGCAATTCAGAATTTTGAGCTGTGTGATCCAACCAATCTGAATGACTCAATCATGCTACTTTCAGAGTGATGTTCCATTTGACTCCAAAATGTGTCACATTACAGAAGCTCATCATCTTCTCTCTGGTACTTCACTGCAACTTCAAGGACACAGAATGTCCTCCACTTTAATAACAAACTTGCTGAGCTTTATAATTTAATCCAAGAAAAAAGTGGCTACTTCTGAAAATACACCAGATTAGATGTGCCTAGCAGTGCACACAGAGCAAGCTGCATGAATCTAAAAATAATGGCACTATAAGGCAAATCTGTGACCTGTTCTTCCGTTACTGTCATTTTTGCACTTTCCCATTTCACAGAAAATCAAAAGTTCTCTGGTCGGCTATAACACCCCATCTCTCATTTCACATAAAGAATGCTGTTAAATACCGCACAAACCACAATCCCCCCATGGTGCTGTTATTTTACATCCAACCCTCAGTGACATGCTGCCAGGCCTTACCTCTGACGGGGCCATGCTGTCAGGCTGCCAGCTGGGTCTGATTGTTAACATGGCTATCTGACCGGCAACAGCACAGACCAATGAGAGGTGACCTCAGAGCAACATCAAAACAAAAGAGATGTGAGGGCAGCCCGAGCAGAACCTGGATGGTGAGGTTCGAAAACACAAGCTGGCCTTGTTTCCTTGATGGTTAGAATAGAATTGCACATGAATGTCAACTTTCTTTTGATAAAACACAGCACCTTCCACACTTAAAGATAAACCACATTTAAATGGTAAAGAAGACTGAAAATATTTACATGTATATCTTTTATAGCAGCATAATTGCTCACTGAAACTCAGTGATTTCTACCGCTTCTTCTGTAGTGGGTCACGGGGAAGCTGGTGCCTATCTCCAGCAGTCTAGGGGCGGGAGGCGGGGTATACCCTGGACAGGTCGACAGTCCATCGCAGGGCAACACAGACACACTCAGTCACACCTAAGGGCAATGTAGAGAGACCAATTAACTCTCATGTTAACAGACTGTGGGAGGAAGCCAGAGTACAAGGAGAGAACTCACACATGCATGGGGAGAACATGCAAACTCCATGCAGAAAGACCCCTGGCTGGGAGTCGAATCCAGGACCTTCATGCTGCAAGGCAACAGTGCTACCAACGGCACCATCGTGCTGCCCATTAAAGAAATGAAACCTGCTATTTGAATACATTTAATCATTGTGTTCTTTTTTATGAATTCAGCAGGCCTACATTTAGTAACGCCTAACAGCAGGGTTCCTCCAATGTCCGGTCAAAGGGGGGTATTTCAAAACACTATTCCCATGATTAAAAAGTTGGATCTAGGCATTACTTGTCCATTATCAATCCATCCCTATAATCACCCATTCGTTCCCCCATCCGTTGATTATCTATTCTTGAATCCATCTATCCACCCATCCACTATTGAGTGTCCATCCATCCATATATCCATATTTTATAACCACCTGTTTAGCGATCCATCCATCAGAATCAGCTTCATTTGCCCAATTTTTTAAAAGAAATTTACATATATAAAAAAAGGAAAATAGGAATAAAAGTTTTTTTTTTCTTGTATATATGTATATATACATTGTTTTTACAAAAGGAAGGCATGGTTGAATTAGTGCAATATGCAGCATATTGATCTGAGCACTCTGACTGTTAAGTGTTCATCACAGAGACCGCCTGGGGGAAGAAACTGCCTCTGTGACGGGACGTTTTTGAAAATAGCGCTCTTTAGCACAAACCTGTAGGTAAAAGTCAAAACAGTTTGTGTCCAGGATGTATGGGCTCTACAGAGATGTTAGATGCCTTATCCTGACCCTAGACCTGTACAAGCCCTGGATGGAGGAAAGGTAAGCCCTGAGTACCCTCTTTGCAGACCTAATTGTTCGTTGGAGTTTGCACTGGTCATGTTTTGTGAATGAGCCAAACGACACACTGATGGACAAACACAGGACAGTCTGGATAATGGCAGTATGAGAGATGACATGTAGCTCCTGTGGCAGTTTGTACTTCTTGAGTTGCCTGCTCGAAGTACATTCTCTGGGGCAAGGGGTCCAGCAGGGGCCTGTGATGAACACCAGTTGTTCAAAGGATTTTATGACCACCGGCATTAGGGTGAGAGGGCTGTAGTCATTTAACCATGTGATGGTGCTTTTCTTGGGGACCAGGATGATGGTGGAACACTTGAAGCAGGAGGGAACCTCACACAGCAGAGACTTCTGATATTATGTAGTTTTTGTATCTGTAAACCACTGCATGAGTGGCTGGTACCAGCGTTTTTCATAAATTCAAATCATTGTTAAAACAGATTAATAAAATAAGCCAATATAACATCTGCAACAGCTTTAAACCATTATTAGGTTCCGTTTTTTAACTCCATTTGTAACAGTAAAACAGTTTGTCATTCACATAGCAAAGAAAAAAAGTGCAAATAAATAACTAGGAACCCTTTTTTAAGCATTGTAAACATTAGACCCTTGCTCCATCAGCTCTTTCCGTTTAACAAAGTATATGACATTTTTTTGTGCAAAATTTTGCTTCAATTATATTTTAGCTTTTTTGTTCACGGATGCCGCGCCCACAGAATGACCGGCCTGTTGGAGATACTCATCAAGTCTAATGACTTACTGGTATAACTGGGGTGTAAAGTCTCCAGGTGCCGCCTTAATTTGTTTGGTTTCATGCTATCCACTGCCAAAGTTTTTAAACAGAAAACACAAACAGGTCTTTTCTCATTTCCGACCATATTAACGGTGAATCCAAGGGCAAGGTAGGCTTCGTCATATTTTCTCCAGTAATTGAGAAATACTGGTGCATGGGGTGCTTTTGTGTCAGAGTGAGATATGGATGAGCTGATGGGAGGTGTGAACAGCTGCTTTTCAGACCTGCAGTAACAGCTGTTAAGGTTGTCTGCCAGTCGAGGATTCTGCTCAGGTTGGGGGATAGGTTCCTGTAGTTAATATTTTTCAGAACAATCCAAACTGATGTCAGGTGAGATGCTGTGTTTTTTAAACATTGGCAGAATATTGACAATTGCGCGCAATTGTAATGGAAACGCAGCTCCTGTCCGCATCTTCTATGCAGTTCAATGTTTGTGCACATTTGGACACATTCTTGTCTTCAAAGTAGTGTCCCTTGTCCTGGAGATGTACTCCATCCACCACTGATTATCTACCTCCATCAGTTTGTCTGCTATTCATCGTTCTGGTTGTCTACCATCATCCGTCCATCCATCCACTTCCCACTACTGGTCTATTTGATTTATACTTTAATTTTTGGGGTTGATCAGGGTGGCTTGGAACATTTAATTCCATGGTTTCCCAGCAACATTGAATAAGTATCAGGTGACACAGAGGCCAGTTTTTGTAAGTGACTCCTCAAAATCACAGACAAAGGTACATGTCATTTAGGTAAGGTGTCAAGGTTTTTGGTACAAATCTGATCCACATGCAGAAGAACAGGAGAACTCGCAATAATTTAAGATATTTATTTTTACACAGGGAAGGTGTAATGATCTGGGACCGGGAAACCGCCAACTGCACAGAGAAGAGGGAGAACAGGTGAGTATGAGATAATAAGGTAAGAATGTAGTTAACTCAGATCTGTCTTACAGGGATGAGGAGTGAAACAGCCACGGGGAATGGAGATGTGGAGTCTGGGAGCTGAGCACGGGAGTTGCCTTGGCGTGATTTGTTTATCCAGATGTCTTGGTCTTTGAGAGATGAAGAATCCTCAGAGGAGCTTGCCTGAGAGCACGTTGGAGGGTGGACAGGGTTTGCTGTTGACTTGGGCCAGTTTGTTGTCAATCCTGAAGCTACCAGCCAGGAGTTAATCCGAGAAGGAGACTTGAATCTTGAAAATCCAGGAGCATCGAAGGTATTTAGATCCAGAGGTCAGAAGTAAGCTTAACACCAGAACTGGAGGCTGGATCAAACAGGTCTGGAACCTAAGAAGGAGGACACAAGAAGGTAAGTCTTGGACACATAGAGAAACTAGAAATAAGCTTAGATCTGGACTGGAGATTGTAACAATGTAGGTTATCACTCAGCCGATGAAGTGCTGGCAGCTTCAGGCTTAAATACCCCCAGTCAGAAATCAGGAGATGGTTAACACCTGTCTGCTCGCACCCAGAAGCAACAGTGCCCTCCATGGACCAGGCTAAGTTAATAGCAGGCAGGAAAAGCATAAACACAAAACTCCCAGACCCCGACATAAGGCAGATATGTATTGATTGCCATAAGTCAGGAAAAGGCTTCAAAGAATAGCTATTTACCTGAAATTGCCAATAGCTGCAGTCAGAACAATAAATAGAGCATTTAATCAATTGGATCGGTTTCACGATTCTCAAGTGTTTTGGTTTTCCTTTGTGTTTACATTTTAATTATTGTTTTGTTATGAGCTTATTCAGCTTTTCTCTGGGTTCATGTTGTTAGTTGACATTTTAGGTCATATCATATTAATTTATGTTTTTCTATAAAGAGTTTAGTTGTATGTCTGATCAGCTAACTCATATTTACTTGTTTCCCACTCTCAGCCACAGCCACTGTTTCCTGTGCTTTTTAAGCTTCTATTGGTCACTGCTGGATTTTTCTGTTTTTGTTCCATTCCCATGTCTGTTTCCATGGCTAAATTTCTGCCCATGCTCCTTGTCCAGATCTCCTCATGTCAAGCTGTAAGTTTTTTACATTGTGTTACGCTGTGTTTTTTTTTTAGTTTTTTTGCCTTTTTGTTTTCATTAAAATTCTTCTACTCACCATGCCGCTCCAGAGTTTCAGTCTGCACCTTGGTCCAGCTTTAAAACCACAGATTCATCAGAGATCTGCATTACAACCATTTGTTTTTCAGGCTTCCGCACACATTTAAACTAGATGTGGCGCAATAATCATAAAACATGTTGCGTGTACTGAAAACATTGAAAATCTAATTTGAAGAGAAATGAAATAAATATTGAATGTAAAACCAAAGCAAAAAAAAAAAGAACATTTTGTTGCCCTCATACTTGCAGAGGTGCCCTTGTAGTTCATAAAATGTCGATTTGATTTAAAAGAGTTGACCAGAAAATCTGCAATAATACAAGAACATCTTCCTTTATAAATATGCACAAAAGACACAATGGCTGACCGACTCTGAAGTGGTAAAAGAGTTGGACCTGTCCATGGGCAGAATAATGGGAAACAACCATGATAAATATTGAACATCCTCTAATGAAAGATCAAAAAGCCTGAGCTGAAGACGAGCAGAGCTGACACGTCCTCTCCATAAATAAAACATGAGTTACTGCAGGCTTGTGCTCCCAACCCAGATTTAATGAGAAAAAAAATAAACACAAATGGTGGTACATAGGTTTGCACTACACTTATACGTTATCTCTCAAAAGGCAAAACTGATATACAGTATAAAAGCCCAAATAGGGTTATAAAACACTGGATTTGGATTTGTTTAAGTTATAGTTGTGGAAATAGTGCTTTGTCAGACAGGCTGCCGTAAACCAGTAAGTTAAATTGTTTTCTCAAAGCCTGTGGTGTTTCATTTTTGCTAAGCAAAATAGGTGCATCTGTGATATGTAATTTCAAGGTGAGATATGCATGCATTAAATACCCAGAGAGCAAACTGGGAGCCAATGAATACTGCAATGTTACAGTAATTTTATTCCTGAACGTAATATTCTTTGTTAAAAATTGTTCTGTGTTTATCGCTTAGTTGCAACGGAATTCATAAACATGATTTAACGAGGCATTTAAAAATAAACAACAGTCTTACAGCAGTTCATTGAGTACAGTATATCGAACCTGGTTGCAAAGAGAGATGAAGCCTATTTAACAGCCAAGAGTAACAGGTGTGGTACACCCTGGAGAGGTGACACACAAAACTTCAACATCTAAAGGCAATTCCGAGCAGCTGAAGCTCAGATGATAGGAGTCTGTCCTGTAACCAGTTGGTTGCTGGTTCAAACCCCCGCTGCATCTTTCTTAGTTGTTACTTAGTTGTTGGGCAAAACACTTCACCCGCCTTGCCTGCAGATGGTGAGACTGGTTGCGCCAATTGTATGGTTTCTGTCAGTCTGCCCCAGGGCAGCTGTGGCTACAGTGTAGTATACCACTGTCAGTGTTTGAATGGGTAGATAACTCATTGTAGTGTGAAGTGCTTTGGGGCCCTTGGAGTAGATAAAGCGCTATACAAGTACAGGCCATTCCCATTTTTGTTGCAAATAAAAATAACATATATGTTTTTGGATTAACTGGGGAAACAAACAGCTACCCTTTCAAGTATATGTGTCACTTTTGATAAACTCCTATTCTGAATAGTGTAAGTGTATTGAGATCAAGGATAGTGAATTCATAGTGTTCTGTTGCATCCAGTTCAGTGCATTTACTTTTGCTGTAACATCTACATGTGACTTTTTTAATACATATATTATTTTAGGACTGACTGCTGAAAAGACTAAAGCATAGTCTCAATCCAGTTTTCTTAATAATTGCAGTACTTTTATGAAATTCTCTGCCATTTGTTTAACTGACTAAGGACTTGGAAGACAGATTTTGAAGTTAACATTTTTATTTACACACATTTATTGACAGATTGGTACAAATTTGTCATTTAACTAATCCTAGGAGCAGTTTTTGGAGAACAGTGCTTTTTTCTCGAATATTTGCTCTCAAATATTCCTAGGGTAGAAGTGATACATTGTTGCTCCAGTGAGAATCTCCTACTAGTGGGACTAACCTTCAAGGTTATGTCCATAGGGAGGATCTAATTAGATGACCAAAAGATTTCAGCTGATTCCTTTTGATGAGGAAGGACAGCAAATCTACTCTTAGCTCCCTGTGAAGAAGGAGCTTCTCACCTTATCTCTAAACTTGGTTTGGCCACCCAATAGAGAAAGCTCAGCTTTCAGCCACTTGTATCTGGAATCTTAGTCTTTTGGTAATTTTCCAATTTATCTCATGACCAAATATAACAGGAGGAATATAAGTGGGAAAGTCAATCGAGAGTTTTGATTTTTATCTTAACCTTTTTCTTAGCTTTGCTGTTCCACCCTACCATAACTCTTGAACAAGACACCTAGACTCCACTCTCCTGCTTTTTCCTGTTCTCTCACCTGGATGGGCTGACCTCCCAGATGAGTCACTTCAGATCCCATTCCTGCTGCAAACCATTTATGGCGTGAGGATGCAAACAGAACCAGGTCACTTGTAAAAGGTGAAAATGATACTTGGATGCCCCCAAACCAGGCATGGTTCGCTCCACAACTACGTCTTGAGCTCCTGTCCATGAAGAACACAAACAGGAAAATTGAAAAGGAGCCGTTTCTGGCAGAGTTTACCTTACACTGTGAAAATATTGAATTGCCTTTTAGGATAAATGCTTTGCCTTTCTAGTATTTTTCTCCTCTTTTTGGTGGCTTTTAGTTGGTCCAAAATGTAGGGTCCAAAGTAGGGCTTCAGGAGAGTGCATACAATGCTGATTGTCTCCATGGTTTGAGGTGCAATACTGAAGCTTTGAACTTTGCATTTGACCTTTCCCAGCAAATTTTGGCCATTATCTGAAAAGGTAAAGGGATTGAAGTTCTGCGAGATATGTAGAAATGTTTTTGGCTAAACACATTGACTATAATAGGCAACGTAAGTTCATGAGTCAGATGCAAACTAGATACCTGCGAATAACATCCATTGAAGCTGGGTGAGTGAACTCAAAAATCAGAGAAGACAGGCAAATAGGTGAGACATTATTTCACAATCTAACACCAATGAAAAGCTTTTACCTTGCTTTCAGTGTCAGTCATTATGACTAGATACTTCTGGCCGGCCACATGCACTCACCAGCCACTCTGGACCACTTAACTGGTACGGGTTGATACTGTTTTGACATCAGAAATCCATTAATTTTTCATGTCATTGATTTGACAAGGTGTCAGAAATATTCTTTCCATACTTACATCACGCAACTGTTTCAGATTTGTAAGCAGAACATCCACGATGAAAATCTCTTTTCCCCCCAAATCCAAAGGGAACTCTATTGGTTTGAGAATAGGTGACTGGTGGCTTTTGGAGTACAGTGGACACATTGACTTGTTTAAGAAACTGGTTTGGAATGATTTGAGCTTTGGGACATGGTGCTTTATTGTGCTGGAAATACCCATTAGACGATGGGTACACAGTTGGAAATCACACTGTGTAAAAAGAAGTAGTCACTATTTTGTGGCAGTATGTGATGGAGACATTATTAATGGATGACAACTGTACAGCTTAAGTTGCTTTAGTCCTTAAATATTGCATCGCTCAAACTTAAATTGATAATTAATGGATTTTGTTAAATAAAGGATCTAAAACTCATTATTCTTTTTAAGTAAACCAGTGACTGAATGAGTAGAATTTCAACCCCATCAGTTAAAACATAAAGCAATTTAAAGTCTGCATGCACCCAGGGAGAGAACTAAACTTTTTATGCATTTGTCAGCATGCAGCAGATGAATGTCTATAGATTTCTTTAAATGTTTTAAATAGCAGCCTTCAGAATCTGGAGGACAGTTCTCCAGATTTGTCATCATGAAGCCAAAAGCCTGTGTGTTTGATTCCAAGTTTACTGAAGAGTAAAATCACTGTCATCTTGTAACCCTAACTAAAGTTACAAGATGTAATAGGGAAAAATGCATCAAAATCTAAAAACTACTGTATCTGTGTACTAGTAGTTAAGAAATGTGATACACTACAAATTAAAATAATCACCTAAGTCACTGTTCTGTACATACCTTGGTTTTTGCACTGGTAAGGTACAACAACAGCAACAAGAAACAAATGCACATGCCGAATGATACCTTTGGTAAGAAGAGGCTTTACAGAACCTTCCCCTGTAAAGGTCAGCATAATCTCTTTAATGAAAGTTTACACCCTAAAAATATCTAAATAACCTTTTTTCATCTTAATGTTTACGGTTCTGGTGGGGACTGGCGGGAGTTAAGGCATTTGGCTGTCTGTAAAAAAGCTAGATTTTTATGATCAGACCATACCAGAATGGGGTGAGCAGCACTATCGAGCCAGTGTCTCCATTCCTCAAGCGCCAACTTGCGTGTTAGGATTGTGTTCTGTTGGAGGATATGTTTGTTTTTCCTTACCTTTCAGAGTCAGAGTGGCAAGGGCGGAGCCTTCCTCACACACCTGTCCTGTATCCTGCTGATGAGTGCAGCTGGCATTTAAGGTCTGGGTTGTGTTCCATTCCTCGCCGGATTATTCAGTGACACTGGTACTGAATGAGACAGCCGACAATTCACCCTTGAGATCTTCTCGAGTAACCTTTGTGTTTTCTGAAGGACACTTTGTGGAGTCTGGAACTCACCTCTTGCTGGAGCTTAAGGACTCATGGATATGGACTCACTCTCCTGGAAACTCTCACCCGAAGGTCAACAATCCTCCATCTTGTCACTCTCACTCTCCCTCGCTGTCCTGGAACACAAACTTACCTCGAAAACGGAATCGCTTACCTCCTGGATATCCTTTGCCTCCTCCTCCGAGCTTACCTCTCTCCCAAGAGCCTGTAAGAACAACAAATACATTCTCCTCTTCATTCTCACCCATTCTCATGTGAATTACTCAAGTAACATCTCCCTATTCCCTTTCTACTACCACCCTTTGTAAATAAACTTCACTTAAACTTTTCATCAGTCTCCGCCTCATTGTTCTGGTTTTGCCTGTACTTGGGTACTCCTCTTGCTACATCGCAACAACTTGATGGCCAGTAATTCACGGTCCCCAACATCATTGTTGCGTTCTGTCTGTGGGAAAAGAAAGCACAAGGGTGAAGCTTCTTATCCGATTCAGCTCTTTGAGAGAGTACTGCTCCAACACCAGAGTCGGAGGCATCAACCTCTAAAACAAACTGTTTTGAAGTGTCAGGATGCACTAGAATCGGAGCTTTTGAGAACAGTTCTTTTAGTGAGATGAATGCTTGGTTGGCCTGGGGTGTCCACTTGAAGGTGGTTTTAGTAGATGTTAGTGCAGTGAGGGGGGCTGCGGTCTTGCTGTAGTTCCTGATGAACCTGCGGTAGAAGTTAGAGAAGCCCAGAAAGCGTTGAAGCTGCTTACGTGTGTCTGGAATGGGCCACTCCAAAACGGCTCTGATCTTCTCCGGGTCCGAACGAACCTGCCCACCCTCGAGGATAAATCCCAAGTAGGTTATTGATTTTTTGTGAAACTCGCATTTTTCAGCCTTAACAAAAAGGCGATTCTCCAGGAGACATTGGAGAACGAGTCTGACGTGACGTCGGTGCTCATGCAGGTCTTTGGAATAGACTAGGATATCATCTAAATAAACAAAAATGAAAATGTTCAAAAAGTCCCGAAGTACATCATTAACCAGGGCTTGGAAAATAGCGGGGGCGTTGGTCAAACCAAAAGGCATTACTAAATACTCAAAATGACCTAGGGGAGTTTTGAAAGCTGTTTTCCATTCGTCTCCATGGCGTATCCTGACCAGGTGGTAAGCGTTTCTGAGGTCCAGTTTAGAAAACAGTTTGGTGTCACAAACAGGTTCAAAAGCAGATGCGAGGAGAGGTAGGGGATATTTATTCTTAACAGTTATATTATTAAGGCCTCAGTAATCAATGCAGGGTCTCAGTGAGCCATCCTTTTTCCCTACAAAGAAGAAACCTTCTGCTAGGGGAGAAGAGAACTGACGGATTATCCCTGCTGCGAGTGAATCTGAAATGTATTTCTCCATAGCCTGTTGCTCTGGTCTGGAAACATGGTAAAGTATGCTAGTCGGTAATGTTGCTCCAGGAAATAGTTTTATGGCGCAGTCATAAGGTCTGTGAGATGGTAGGGACAGAGCCCGTGATTTACTGAATACTGTTTGCAGGTCATGCAAGGTCATCGGAGGGAACCGATAAAAGGTCCGGGGGTTCATCCTGTTCATCCTCTGTGGTGATGGGTTGAGGAGAGACAGCAGACTGCAAACAATGAGATAAACAGTTGGTTGACCAGGCTTCCACTCGTTTTTCTACCCAATTGAAGTGGGGATTGTGCTGCTTTAACCAAGGGAAACCCAGAACTGGAGGATTTTGTGTGATGGGAAAAACAAAAAAAGAAATTCTTTCACACTGGTTACCTGAGAGAATCAGTTCGATGGGTCTGGTGCGATGAGTTATTTTATGAAGGATTCTCCCGTCCAGGGCTACAACTTGTTGGGGTGACGTAAGGGGTTCCGTTTTGCCTGCTTGTTTAACTAGAGCTTGATCAATTAAGTTCTGCTCAGAACCAGAGTCAATTAAGGCAGAAATGTCCAAGGCTTCAAGGTAGAATAGCAGGGTGGCCGGAAGAACCAGACGGTGAGTCTGAGTGGGAATATTTTGGTCCACCGGCCCTCACACTGGAGCCAACGGACTCTGCTTTTTTGGCACACATCACAGGATGCGACGAAATGTTCGGGTGATCCACCATAAAGACAAAGGTTTAACTGTCTCCTCTATAATCACTCCTCCGGGGAGAGTCTGGTTCCTCCCACCTGCATGGGTTCAGGCTCAGACGGGAAAAACTTCAGCGGGTTGTCCTGGTGGTTGGACCCCAGCTGTCTGGTG